>JACEFZ010002537.1:0-31721 GCA_014155875.1 Cepaea nemoralis
TGTGGGGGGGGTAGGGGGTTTGTGTAAAAATGTTGGTTGGGAGTGGGTGGGGGGGGGTGTGTGGGTGGTAGTGGGGATGTAGCGTGGTGAGGGTGTTGGTGGAGGGGGTGGAAGGTGTGTGGGTGGGAGGGTTTGTGGGTGTTGGGGTGAATGTGTGGGTGGGTATTTTTTGTGTGGGGGGGGGATTTTTGTGGGGTGGAGGGGGGGGTATGTGGGTGGGGTTTGGGTAAGGGATCTGGGGGGTTGGGTGTGGGTTTTTTGGGGGGATATTGGGGGGGGGTTTGGGGGGGGGGGATTTTGTGGTGTGTGGGGTTGGGGGGTTTTGGTAGGGTTTTGTGTGTGGGGGGGGGGGGGGGGGGGGGGGGGGGGGGGGGGGGGGGGGGGGGGGTGGGGGGGGGGGGGGGGGGGGGGGGGGGGGGGGGGGGAGGGGGGGGGGGGGGGGGGGGGGGGGGGGGGGGGGGGGGGGGGGGGGGGGGGGGGGGGGGGGGGGGGGGGGGGGGGGGGGGGGGGGGGGGGGGGGGGGGGGGGGGGGGGGGGGGGGGGGGGGGGGTGTAGGGACATGTCAGTTGGTGGGGATGTGTGTGTATGGTTTGGGGATGTGTGAGTGGATGTGCGATGTGTGGGTTGGTGGGGGATTGTGTGTGTGGGTGGGGAATATGTTGTGGATGGAGATGTGGCTGGGGGATTGGTGGTTTGAGGTATGGGTGGGGAGAGGATGTGGATGGACGAGGGATGTGTGGGTTGGTGGAGGAATGTTTGTGGGTGGCGAGTGTATTTTGGTTGGGGGATCAGGTGAGGGCAGTGTGTGTGGGTGGGAGATGTGCGGGAGGGCGATGGGTCGGTTGGTGGGGTATGTATGTGTCCCTTGGTGTGCGTGTGTGTCGGTAGGTGGGGGTGTTTATGTGTCCCTTGGTGCGCATGTGTGTGGGTAGGTGGGGGTGTGGGTGGGTGATGTATGGATAGGTGGGAGATGGGCCTCATAACATGGTAATTAGCCTTGTTTATGTTTACAACATTCATTTCACAATGTTTATTTTTCTTCCTATGTAAATGTATAATGCTCTTGATGAACGAAAGACGAGTGATTGGAAGGGCCGAATGTAAGACGGGCCTGCGCGCCCAATTTGTGACCCTAATAAAGTTGATTTGATTTGATTTGATTTGATCCCTCCTCCTCCTCCTCCCTCTACCTCCTCCCTCCTCCTCCCTTCACATTCCTCCTCCTCCCTTCACATTCCTCCTCCTCCCTCCTCCTCCTCTCTCCTCCTCCTCTCTCCTCCTCCCTCTACCTCCTCCCTCCTCCTCCCTTCACATTCCTCCTCCTCCCCCTCATCCTCTTCCCTCCTTCTCCTCCCTCCTCCTTCTCCCTCTTCCTTCTCCTCCCACTCTCTCCTCCTCCCTGTCCCTCCTCCTCCCTCTCCTCCTCCTCCTCCTGCGTTCTCCTCCTCCCTCCTTCTCCCTCTTCCCTCCTCCTTCTCCCTCTTCCTGCTCCCTCTGCCTCCTCCCTCCTCCTACTCTCTCCTCCTCCTCCTCCCTCCTCCTCCTGCGTTATCCTCCTCCCCCCTCTTCCTCCTCCCTCCTCCTCCCCCTCCTCCTCCACCCTACTCCTCCCTCCTCTTCCTAATCCCTCCTCCTCCCTCCTATTCCTCCTGTCTCCTGTCTCCTCCTCCCTCCTCCACCTCCCTCTTCCTCCTCCCTCCTCCATTTACCCAAGACAGACAGACAGACAGATAGTCAGGAACGGGAACTTATATGACTACTTATATGAATTAAATGAGATGCTCCCCACCAGGAGTTGGGCGATGCCGGGCCGGGTCAGACAGCAGACAGACAGATAGACAGACAGACAGATTGTCGGTAACGGGAACGAGAACTTATATGACTACTTATATGAATTAAATGAGATGCTCCCCACCAGGGTCTGGGCGAAGCCGGGCCGGGTCAGCTAGTATAAATAATAAACGCTATGCAGATGACACAGTATTGGTGGCGGATAATGCAACAGACCTACAACAATTGCTGGACATCGTAGTAACAGAGAGTGCACAGAAAGGACTCTCCTTGAATATCAAGAAAACAGTAACAATGGTAATATCAAAGAAAATGGTGACACCAATATGTGACATAGAAATAGAAGGGAAAATCCTTAACCAAGTTGATAATTTTAGATATCTAGGGACATTTATAACATCAGATGGAAGATGTACAACAGAGATTAAGAGCAGAATAGGGCAAGCAAAAGCCGCATTTCAGAAAATGAAGAGTATCTTATGCAATAAGAGATTATTAATGAATGTAAGAAAGAGTGCTGAAATGTTATATAGAACCAGTTTTGCTGAATGGCAGTGAATCTTAGAATGTAAATGAATAAATTAGGAAGAACTTAGAAGCAACAGAGATGTGGTTTATGAGATAAATGTTGCGAATTCCTCGGACAGCCAGAGTAACACAACGATTGCCTGAAAGAGGCTAATGAAACCAGAACACTATATACAACAAAAAGAAAGAAACAAACAGCTTTCTTTGGTCATGTGATGAGAAGAGAGACATAGGAGAACATCGTGTCAACTGGAAAAATCGAGGGGAAGAGAGGCAGAGGCAGACCAAGAGAGATGATGCTGGATGGATTGAGAAGGTAGCATGGAGGAATATCATCAGCAGAGTTGATCCAGAACACCAAAAACTGAGATCTGTGGAGAGCCATGAACGTGTACGCCAGCTGGCAGGGCACTTGATGATGATGATGATGATGGACATTTTGAGGGAGGCTAAGTCACAAAGACAACTTATCACAAACAGAAAGAAGCAGTCATCATTTGTTGGCCACATTATATGAAGACAAAGACTGGAGCATGTGTTTCACACATACCCAAGAAGGCCTGAGGTGGACAGCAGAATTCTCAGCCATGGTTTTCCCCAGCAGAAAGTACTATGTGAGTTTGAACATAAACAGAAAGTGTTACTTGAAGATTGAGCACAACTCACTACTGGCAACGCTGATCGTATTCCGGTATGAACCTTGGGCCTTGTCCAAATAACCAAATAAATCAAATTGATCATTGCTCGCTGAACTTTAGGCACCTGGTGTGCCTTGCCAGATCGAGAAGACTTAATCATTCGGTGCCACATCAATTGATGGATGTCAGTCGTGGATATTGGGCAAACTTTGAGCTATAGCCTACAATGGTTAACGTTGTGATATTCTATTATGATAATTTGGTCGCATCACATATCAGTGGTCCGGAGTTTGTTTCCAGGTCCAGTCAGGGATATGCACTACTGACGAGCTCAAACCAGAACAAAACTTGAGTGTAGTGCTTCCAATCCGACATGGACATGGCCCAAGGTTCGTACCAGAATACAATCAGCGATGCCAGGAGTGGGTTGTGCTCAATTTTCAAATCTCAAATTGCGAAACAATCAAATAAATCAGAAAGTGTTACATTAGTAAATGTGTACAGAAGAAAACAGTGTTACATTAGTAAATAATACAACCAAAATTAATGAGAGTCATATAGCAAACCAAAACTACAAGTGTTTGTATTAACTTGAAAACATGTAAAGTTCTTGACAAACCAAAAAACAGATTTGCATTAACTGGAAAACATGTAAACTGTTTTGACCAAATAAAAAAATTTCTATTAATGACCAAAAAAAAATGTCTGTTAACTTGAAAACATGTAACCAAAAAAGACAGATGTTAATTAACTAGAGATCATAAAAAAGGTTTTAACAAAATTTAAAAAAGGAAAGATTTGCATTAACTGAAAAACATGTAACAGTTTTGACCAAAAAATAAGATTTGCATTACATGGAAAACAGGTATCGGTTTTGACAAACCACAAAAATTGTTACAGTGAAACAAAAGCAATATAGGCACCTGCGTAAGTCCTTCTGTGCTTGTTCTGGATGTAGGAAAATCTGTCGATGTAATCTTGTGGTGCCTGCAGGTTCACTCCATCACCATTGCCCCTGTGCACAGATTGGAACGGTAAGTACAGGAACAGAGGCTGCAAAATGACAGCAAAATAATCCTGTAAACATATGAATATTCAGGGATATAATATGTTTACTAGGAACCAAAGACAGGTGAAAGAGATCATTGTAATAAGTAAATCATACGAGGGGACTTCAAATGAAAACCTTAACAGTCTGATAGAAATTGCAATAATAATGCCATTGTCCTGTCAGTATTGTTGTTAAGGATGTCAAGAGTGTTGAGCACATGTCATCATAGTGTAGATGAACATGATGACGTCATAAGGACAGTTAAAAGATGGCTGCCCCATTTTTGACGTGCACCAAAGAGGAGCAGCGTTCAATTATCCATTATTTTTTACATTTTATTTTATCAGTGAAGGAATGAAACCTATATAAATTTACCAGCGAATGAAGGTCCAGTATGGTGATGCATGCCTGTCAGTCCAGCAAGTGTATGAATGAAGGTCCAGTATGGTGATGCATGCCTGTCAGTCCAGCAAGTGTATGAATGAAGGTCCAGTATGGTGATGCATGCCTGTCAGTCCAGCAAGTGTATGAATGAAGGTCCAGTATGGTGATGCATGCCTGTCAGTCCAGCAAGTGTATGAATGAAGGTCCAGTATGGTGATGCATGCCTGTCAGTCCAGCAAGTGTATGAATGAAGGTCCAGTATGGTGATGCATGCCTGTCAGTCCAGCAAGTGTATGAATGAAGGTCCAGTATGGTGATGCATGCCTGTCAGTCCAGCAAGTGTATGAATGAAGGTCCAGTATGGTGATGCATGCCTGTCAGTCCAGCAAGTGTATGAATGAAGGTCCAGTATGGTGATGCATGCCTGTCAGTCCAGCAAGTGTATGAATGAAGGTCCAGTATGGTGATGCATGCCTGTCAGTCCAGCAAGTGTATGAATGAAGGTCCAGTATGGTGATGCATGCCTGTCAGTCCAGCAAGTGTATGAATGAAGGTCCAGTATGGTGATGCATGCCTGTCAGTCCAGCAAGTGTATGAATGAAGGTCCAGTATGGTGATGCATGCCTGTCAGTCCAGCAAGTGTATGAATGAAGGTCCAGTATGGTGATGCATGCCTGTCAGTCCAGCAAGTGTATGAATGAAGGTCCAGTATGGTGATGCATGCCTGTCAGTCCAGCAAGTGTATGAATGAAGGTCCAGTATGGTGATGCATGCCTGTCAGTCCAGCAAGTGTATGAATGAAGGTCCAGTATGGTGATGCATGCCTGTCAGTCCAGCAAGTGTATGAATGAAGGTCCAGTATGGTGATGCATGCCTGTCAGTCCAGCAAGTGTATGAATGAAGGTCCAGTATGGTGATGCATGCCTGTCAGTCCAGCAAGTGTATGAATGAAGGTCCAGTATGGTGATGCATGCCTGTCAGTCCAGCAAGTGTATGAATGAAGGTCCAGTATGGTGATGCATGCCTGTCAGTCCAGCAAGTGTATGAATGAAGGTCCAGTATGGTGATGCATGCCTGTCAGTCCAGCAAGTGTATGAATGAAGGTCCAGTATGGTGATGCATGCCTGTCAGTCCAGCAAGTGTATGAATGAAGGTCCAGTATGGTGATGCATGCCTGTCAGTCCAGCAAGTGTATGAATGAAGGTCCAGTATGGTGATGCATGCCTGTCAGTCCAGCAAGTGTATGAATGAAGGTCCAGTATGGTGATGCATGCCTGTCAGTCCAGCAAGTGTATGAATGAAGGTCCAGTATGGTGATGCATGCCTGTCAGTCCAGCAAGTGTATGAATGAAGGTCCAGTATGGTGATGCATGCCTGTCAGTCCAGCAAGTGTATGAATGAAGGTCCAGTATGGTGATGCATGCCTGTCAGTCCAGCAAGTGTATGAATGAAGGTCCAGTATGGTGATGCATGCCTGTCAGTCCAGCAAGTGTATGAATGAAGGTCCAGTATGGTGATGCATGCCTGTCAGTCCAGCAAGTGTATGAATGAAGGTCCAGTATGGTGATGCATGCCTGTCAGTCCAGCAAGTGTATGAATGAAGGTCCAGTATGGTGATGCATGCCTGTCAGTCCAGCAAGTGTATGAATGAAGGTCCAGTATGGTGATGCATGCCTGTCAGTCCAGCAAGTGTATGAATGAAGGTCCAGTATGGTGATGCATGCCTGTCAGTCCAGCAAGTGTATGAATGAAGGTCCAGTATGGTGATGCATGCCTGTCAGTCCAGCAAGTGTATGAATGAAGGTCCAGTATGGTGATGCATGCCTGTCAGTCCAGCAAGTGTATGAATGAAGGTCCAGTATGGTGATGCATGCCTGTCAGTCCAGCAAGTGTATGAATGAAGGTCCAGTATGGTGATGCATGCCTGTCAGTCCAGCAAGTGTATGAATGAAGGTCCAGTATGGTGATGCATGCCTGTCAGTCCAGCAAGTGTATGAATGAAGGTCCAGTATGGTGATGCATGCCTGTCAGTCCAGCAAGTGTATGAATGAAGGTCCAGTATGGTGATGCATGCCTGTCAGTCCAGCAAGTGTATGAATGAAGGTCCAGTATGGTGATGCATGCCTGTCAGTCCAGCAAGTGTATGAATGAAGGTCCAGTATGGTGATGCATGCCTGTCAGTCCAGCAAGTGTATGAATGAAGGTCCAGTATGGTGATGCATGCCTGTCAGTCCAGCAAGTGTATGAATGAAGGTCCAGTATGGTGATGCATGCCTGTCAGTCCAGCAAGTGTATGAATGAAGGTCCAGTATGGCGATGCATGCCTGTCAGTCCAGCAAGTGTATGAATGAAGGTCCAGTATGGTGATGCATGCCTGTCAGTCCAGCAAGTGTATGAGTGGAGTGGAAAGTTTCAATACAGTGTGACTTCTGTGAAAAGGTAGAGCAGGTGGTGCACGACCAGGTCAGGCACACCAAGTAGTGACCCCAGAATCAGTTTTTTTTCTACAGGAATCCAAGCACTTTATCTGCGCTGAAGAACTTGTATTGAACCCAGTGGTGACTACATCGAAAAATGATACATTTGTTCTTTACTTTTTCAGAATATATTTACCAAAAAAAACATTTCAGGTTTTCATTTGAAGCCCCCTTGTTTATGGCATGCATTACATCACTACTCATGTGTTACCTGAGCCCATAAGGGCAGCAACCCACTGCAACCTACCATGCATGTCATAACAGGCAACTAAGGAGGACTGACAAAAGACTGGCTACCTCATCTAAAAACTGCAATTACAAAATGCAACCAATTATGAACAAGTCTACAAAATGATTGGCTGAACTAGTTGAAGGCCTATACTTCATTGGGAGATGAAAGGCAGCAGATGACAAGAAGATGATGTCACTCAAATGGTAGTTAGGTTCTATTTTTGTGTCATTATTAAATAAACAAAGGATAAATCGTGCAACATATTGCTTGGGGCTTCTGTGTATAAATTCACTAAGGGAATTTGTTGTTTTGAAAAGATTCCTTTACAAAAGTGAACATCATAAAAAGAGAAATATCATGACAAGTACTGAAAAGTTGCAGGTAGCCTGGCCTGTTCTTCGGTATGGATGTAAATTCTGGACTAAAGTCGAGATAGTCAACTTCATTGCACCAGGTTTTAACCCCATTTGGCTTGGTCTCTCGCTACAGAATGGCACGCTGCTTGGTGAGAATATCACACAAAGCATGAACGTAGCTGCAGCGATGGCCTCCAGGAGTCTCCGGAAAAACTGCACTCGTGGTTTCAACGACAGTCCGGTGGCAGAACTCACGACTTTCACAGCGTGAGGCAGATGGCATAACTACTTCACCACAGAAACCACGTGAACTATGAGTAATGAAATGGTGGAGAAACGGGCAGTAGAGATGTGCTTTGAGAAGAATGTCAAGAATATCAGGGACAGAGAAGAAAACGCTGAGGTTTAGACAGCTGCATGTGTAACAAGATCACTCATTAAAACCATACAGAAACCCAAAAAAAAATAAGTTAGTTGCTTCTCTTTTGCAGGATGTTGTAATCAACCCCAGCATATATTTGGTTGTTTGTGGTTAACTAGGCAAGATCACGCTCAATAGTTTGCCATTGCTTTCTTAATAACCAATACTCATACCATTGCATGACAATCAGTGCAAAGCAGTCTGCTTCCAAATCGCCTGCAGCTGTCATTTAAACGCAATATGAGGGATTGCGAATCGCATTCGTAACACAGTCGAGACAGTTATGGCATATGAAACAACCAAACAAAATTTATAGGGTATAGTCGGTGATGCTATCAAACATATGAACAAAGGCAAAATGAATAAATAATATACACATAATAAGTAAGTGAATGTTTCAACTAAAGATTTTATCAATGAATGAAAGAACAAGAATATTAGCTAGAAAACTGAAAGTTGAAATGTGGATTACCTATTTGTGATTTTGCGATTGTGATATTTCAGTTATCTTGTTCAGTGTTCTTGTTTGCTCTTTTATTTCATTGATATAGACTTCAGTCGAAATGTATCTTTGTGCGCCTTTCCTTTCATCGAGCTTACTAGTTATATCTTGTTTCCATTTGGTTTCTGCACTTTCAACCATCATTTTTCACACATTTCCATTCTTCCTGACCTAAGTCTGAGACCAATATAACAGCCACTCAGGGAATCGATCATCTGCTCAAGTATCAAACCTTTGAAAGCTCACATTCAAAGAGTCAAGCTTTGGCTCTCAATCTTGAAAAGTACCTGGCAGACACAAAACATGTTAAAAATAATGAACATAATTAAAGGAAACCCACCTCCGATTTATTATGTCCATTGATAATCCTCACAGCCTCAGTCTCGGAAAATGAATGTTGAATACATGGTTGGTATAGTTCCACAATAGTTCTTTATCACGACGGAAATCCACACCCCACTGGTCCTATTGGGAAGAAAACAACAAATAAAACAAATGAAAATTAAATGAATGCATATGTTATGAGTTAACAATTATAGATATAATTGCAACAGAAAGAGAAAATAAAGGTCTTAGTATGAATAATAAACAAGCAGGCGTAATGTCTTCCCAAATGCAGCACCAAAATGAATGGAACCAGCCTTCTTCTGCATTCATTCGAAGTGTTTTTTTTTCCAGGTGTTATTGTGTTGTGCCAGGTTTATTTGTGCCCTTAGGCTGATACACCCGAATTCTGCGGGTGTTTGTTGACCGGGTTAATATTCACAGGCTGGAACCAGTCTGAAACAAACCAATTTATTTAAGTACTGGGTAATTTAGTAGCAGCACATTCAAGGTGTATCCTAGAAGATAAATGTAAAATAGCCCAAGCCGGTCCTTGAAAGTTTGTCCATTTGCAGATTGCTGAAGTCAGAAGAATATGCGTATTTCATGGAAACAAACACAATCAATTACAGAGGTTCTAGAAAAACTGGGGATGAAAAGAGGGTTGATGAAAGAAATAAAAAAAGAGGCAGATGAAATACTTCAGCCACGTTGAAAGACAGAACACGCTTATAAAAACCATAATGGAGTGCCTCATCCTTTCTTTCATCAGTTCTGTGGTAGAAACATGAGAGTCTAGGATCCCTTTACGCACCGCTAGGACAAACTGGACTAATGGTACTAGACCTATATTTTTATAAACCAATCAGCACACAATGGGTGATGTGGTCAATGGGTGATGTGGTCAATTGGTGATGTGGTCAATGGGTGATGTGGTCAATGGGTGATGTGGTCAATGGGTGATATGCTCAATGGGTGATGTGGTCAATGGGTGATTGCGGTCAATGGGTGATGCAGTCAATGGGTGATGTGGTCAATGGGTGATATGCTCAGTGGGTGATGTGGTCAATGGGTGATATGCTCAGTGGGTGATATGCTCAGTGGGTGATGTGGTCAATGGGTGATATGCTCAATGGGTGATGTGGTCAATGGGTGATATGCTCAATGGGTGATGTGGTCAATGGGTGATGTGGTCAATGGGTGATATGCTCAATGGGTGATGTGGTCAATGGGTGATATGCTCAATGGGTGATATGCTCAATGGGTGATGTGGTCAATGGGTGATATGCTCAATGGGTGATATGCTCAATGGGTGATGTGGTCAATGGGTGATATGCTCAATGGGTGATGTGGTCAATGGGTGATATGCTCAATGGATGATGTGGTCAATGGGTGATATGCTCAATGGGTGATATGCTCAATGGGTGATGTGGTCAATGGGTGATGTGGTCAACAGGTGATGTGGTCAACAGGTGATGTGGTCAATGGGTGATGTGGTCAATGGGTGATGTGGTCAATGGGTGATGTGGTCAACATGTGATGTGGTCAGCAGGTGATGTGGTCAGCAGGTGATGTGGTCAATGGATTATGTAGTCAATGGGTGATGTGGTCAACAGGTGATGTGGTCAATGGGTGATGTGGTCAATGGGTGATGTGGTCAACATGTGATGTGGTCAACAGGTGATGTGGTCAACATGTGATGTGGTCAACAGGTGATGTGGTCAATGGGTGATGTGGTCAACAGGTGATGTGGTCAACATGTGATGTGGTCAACAGGTGATGTGGTCAATGGATTATGTAGTCAATGGGTTATGTGTTCAATGGGTGATGTGCTAAATGGTTGATGTGGTCACTGGGTTATGTGGTCAATGGCTGATGTCAATATCAAGCCAGCCACTTTTACTACAGGACGCTACTCAAAGAAGATTTCTTAAAACTGACCAAAAAACTCTGAGGAAAGGCCAGACGGACATATAATCAGACTGCTATTGTTACCTTTAGTATTGGGACTCTTCGCTGGCTGTTGCAGATGTGGACGATTCATGTATGGGAATGTCCTGAGTGCTGTGATGTCAGTTCTTGACTCAACTCAAACTCAACTTGAAGAGAAGAAAAAACATACGGCAATATACAACAACACAAGTAGACTCCATGCAATATATCACCACGTGACAGCAACAACCCAAGCTACTCACTCACCAAATTGGCCTCATAGGTGTGAGTATAGTAGTCTTCACACCCTTGATAATAGCCTAAGTGGGATTCGAACCCTCGATACAAAGGTGTGTATTCCCACTGAAACATTCCCAGGTGCCACTAAGAGAGAGAGAAAAAAAGCAAAACAAATTTTATGACAAAGAAAATATTAAGAAATGAGGAGTAACAACAGAATATCATGTCATTTTAAAGATGGACTTAATCAAATGCTTTTGCCATCTGCCAAGTTAGTAAAAGCAAAGAACCCTTTTCCATGCTTCAGGGTTATTAGGCATATGGTGCTCATCATCATCATCAAGTGCCCTGCCAGCTGGCGTAGGCATTCATGTCTCTCTATAGATCTTGGTATTTGGTGTTGTGGATAAACTCTGCTGATGATATTTCTCCATGCCACCGTCTCAGTCCATCCAGCATCATTTCTCTTAGTCTGCCTCTGCCTCTGCCTCTCTTGTCCCTTGATCTTTCCAGTTGTCATGATGGTTTCCAATGCCCCTCTTCTCATCACATGACCAAAGTAAGCTGTTTGTCTCATTCTTAATGTTTAATATAATGTTCTAGTCTCATTCTTATTGTTGAATATAATGTTATAGTTTCATTCTTATTGTTGAATATAATGTTTTAGTCTCATTCTTATTGTAGAATATAATGTTATAGTTTCATTATTATTGTTGAATATAATGTTTTAGTATCATTCTTATTGTTGAATATAATGTTCCAGTTTAATTCTCTTGTTGAATATAATGTTCTAGTTTCATTCCTATTGTTGAATATACTGTTCTAGTTTCATTAGCCTCTTTCAGGCGGTCGTTAGTTACTCTGGCTGGCCCCATATTTCGATAGACCAATTGGCATTCAATTGGTAGTGCGGCCATTATCATGCCACCCCACCTTTACTCTTCAGAACATTTCCTGGATCAAATTTAGCCTGGGTCGACCTCGGAGGTCAGATCATTTGTAAAACATCCCCGCCTTAAGAAGGATTTAAACACATGCTCTCCGGGTGTGGATCCCAAATAACAAGACTACCTTCAAATCTGCTAGTCACACAAGCAAATATAACCCACACTGATGAATTCAAAGGGTTAAAAAGCAAAAGATGACTGATGACGTTAAAGAAATATTCATCTCCAATATCATCATCAGATTAATCATCATCAAGTGCAATGCCGATAAGCGTAGGCAGTCATGTTTCACCATCTCACAGGATCACCAGAGTCGTGGATCAGCTCTGTATTTTTGTCTCAATAATGCTAGGTGGCCAAACCATCTAGATATTTATCTCTCAAACATCATAAGATTATGCAGTCTTCAAATTGATGTTGAAGTTTATTGGTTATGTTATTCCACTGTAGCATATTTTCAGCAATTTCATGCAGTTCTTGTTAAATCTGAACTCCAATGTTCTTGCATGCCTGTGTGATGTAGTTGCTTCCTGTATGCTTGTGTAATATAGCTGTTTCTGGGATATCTGTGTGATGCAGTTGTTTCTTACATGTCTGTGATAAGTAGTTGTTTCTTGTATGTCTGTGTGCTGTAGTTGTTTCTTGTATGTCTGTGTGATGTAGTTGTTTCTTGCATGTCTGTGTGATATAGTTGTTTCTTTGTCTTCTTTTTCTTCTGCATTCATCCGGAGTTTTTTTTTCCGGACATGACTGTGTTGTGCCTGTTTACAGCAGAGCTGTGTTCTTGCGCCGTTAGGCCGACACATCCGACTTCTGCGGGCATTTGTTTTCCGGGTTAACCTTCCCGGGGTCTTGTATGTCTATTTTATGTAGTTGTTTCTTGCATGCCATGTGATGTAGTTGTTTCCTGTATGTATGTGTGGTGTAGTTGTTTCTTGCATATCAGTGTGATGTAGTTGTTTCTTCTATGTATGTGTGATGTAGTTGTTTCTTGTATGTCTGTGTGACTCTTTGCACTTAAAACTAAGGCTGCAATGGAAACAGAGCAGAGAATGCTTTTCACACTATACCAGCAGTTGATCCTCTCAGTGATTGATTATGGACTAGGACTGCTCACTGTCTCAAAGAGTCTGCTGGTGAAATAAGAGCGCATACAGAACAAAGCTATGCGAGTCATTCTGGGATGCACCTGAGACACCCCAGTAGTGTGTATGGGTTACATCCTTGGTCTGCCGACTGTTGCTGGTATGCACAAGGTGATGCAGGCGAAGGCATACCTCAGAGTAGCTGCAGACACAGATCACCAATTGCATGAGGCGCTGGATGCAGTTAAGGGTCAGAGACTGATAAGAGGGAAATCACAGATGGCTCAGGTGGAGGATACGATCAGACAGGTGTGCATCTTGGAGAACATTAGGCGAGGAGAGGAGTGGGTCAGAGTGCCAGCGGAGCAGTCAGACTTGTGCAGAGTTATAATCACATTGAGCCGGGAGTGCAGGGAGTGGCCAGCAGGGACCACGGAAGTGGAAATCCAGCAACTAATTCAGGATAATGCTCGCTCGGGTGATGATATTATCTACATAGATGGGTCGGTGTTGAGAGGTAGGAGAAGTGCCTGAGAGCTCTTAGCAAAAGCTAATGGTCGACGTTTGGTGCAGGAGAGCCTGGAATATGATACCACAACATCTAGCTTAAGAATGGAGGTGGAGGCGGTCAGTGCAGCTTTCCACTGGATGGAGAATACGATACACACACACATCGTGATTGTAACTGACTCAGAAAGCATGCTGAGGAAGGTGAGGACAGGCAAGCTTCGGGCAGAGTGGCTTGCTTCGCTTCGGAGGTCACGGGTGGCAAGCATCGCCTGGATCTTTTCTCCGGGGCATGCTGGTGTGCTGGGGAATGAACAGGCGGACAGATTGGCTGGCTCTGCAAAACTTGGTGGAGTATTGATGCATGACAAGGCAGACGTGGTTGCGGCCTTGTGGGAGCACGTGTACACCTCGGAGGAGCAAATGGATCACCATGGTCTGACAAGAATGAGACAGCGAGGAGTGACGAGGGGATCTGGCCGACGCTCGACGCTCAGAGGAAAGGCGAGATGGACATATAATCAGATTGCTACTGGTACTATTGGTGTTGGAACTCTTCGCTGGCTGCTGAGGATGGGGACGGAGCGCTTATGGGAATGCCCCGAATGCTGTGATGTCGGTTCCTAAATCAATCAATCAATCATATCTGTGTGATGTAGTTGTTTCTTGTATGTCTGTGTTATGTAATTGTTTCTTGCATGTCTGTGTGATATAGTTGTTTCTTGCATGTCTGTCTGATGTAGTTTCTTGCTTGTCTTCCCCCCCCCCCCCCCCCCCCAACCCCCCAACCCCGAAATTGTGTATATATTCAATAGTTCTCTTTTTTTTTTACCCCACAGTATTGTAAAGAATGCATTCATTTATAGCTTTTCTAGTTTACTTTTCCAGAACAAAATTATCACTTCCCTCAAAAATAAATCAACACCTTCCTACAGCAAACATCACTATCTTCCTACAGCATAATCACCACCTTCCCTGGACAGCAAAATCACCTCTTCCCCACATTAAAACCACCACCTTCCCACATCAAAACCATCACATTCCCACAACAAAACCATTATGCCTATATCCCCCCACCACAACACAAGTCTACCTGTTCACAACAAAACCAACCTACCTTGCCTACGATGTGTGAACGATAGCCCAGAGCATTCAGGTACTGAGGCAAGATGGTCTCATTAAGAGGCAGTCCATATGGCTGGTCTCCGACTATTACACCACTTTGCATACCTGACCAAAATTGTCAAACAAAACTATCAGCATCAGCAAGTTGCAGCGAGGTTTTAAAGTTGACGGCAGCGAGGGTACAAATGTGAACATCCAGGATCACTGGCGAGGGTGACAAAACAGGAGGTTACAGGAGAAGTGGAAATATATAGCATGGAAAGGGAGGAAAAAATATATGATAGAAAGAATGTGAACTTACGAGGAGTTCATAGAGGATTAATCTACATTTGAGTTGTTAACAGTCATGCTGTAATCTAGATCAATAAATCATACTCTGCATATATGTGTATGATTCTAATAGTGAGTTTTCAACAACATAAAATCATGTTTTCAATGACATGAAATCAGTATTAACATCAACAGAGATTAACAACGCATTAAAAATGAGAACTGTCAAATGTTATGTATATTCAACAACACTATATGGTGTGGAAGCCTTGAAAATGAATAAGCAATTAGAAAGTCAAATAGAGGCCATGGAAGTGTGGATTTACAAAAGAATATGTTGCATTTCAATCTTAGTCAAATATTACTGAGCTACCGCATGACAGTAAACACTATTACCTGCTTTTTGTTACCGCCGAATGTTCGGCGGCGCTCACCAAACCCGATACCCCACATTGTGCCAACAGCTTCGGGCAGAGGAGTGCAATTGAAAGGGTACAAGCCTTACCCTAGTGCGCGGAAATGCAACCTAAAGACTAAATGTCATGGCAGGGCAGACCAGGCCCTAAGCCTTGATTGACATCTGGACTAGAATGTAAGCTCTGACAGGCGGACAATTAGAGCATTGCTTTGCTGATCCGGCAGCTTGTCTTGTTCCAGGCGTATTGATGTTACCTTTCCTCTGGGGTAAACTAGACAGACCAAAGAGGGGGATCATGCTGCATAGACAACACATGGTCTCTAAATTCAACCCAGGCTTTATGCTATTATTATTTGCTAACTATCATCTGTCAAGATGGCAAGGTGCCAGTCAGTGTCGTATTTTATGGAAACGAAAACAGTCAAATACAGAGGTACTAGGAAAACTGGGAATGGAAGGAGAGTTGATGAAAGAAATTTTTAAAAAGGCAAGTGAAATTTTTCAACCATATTAAATGGCAAGGTGCCAGTCAGTGTCGTATTTTATGGAAACGAAAACAATCAAATACAGAGGTACTAGGAAAACTGGAAATGGAAGGAGAGTTGATGAAAGAAAATTTTAAAAAGGCAAGTGAAATTTTTCAACCATATTAAAAGTCCCAACACTCTTATAAAAACGATACTGGAAGAAAAGATTTAAGGCAAGCGAGCGAGGGGTAAACTACGATACAAGTGGGAAGATAACATAAAGAGATGGACGAATAGAATGCACAATAAGGCAAGAGGCAAGACAGTGTTGGAGATCCACTGCAGTCAACCTTCACTGTGGAGACGGCACCTGATTGACTGAATAGTGACTAGTATAACGGCAGAAAAGCACAGATAGAGGACAGAATGAATGAATGAAAGCAAGTTACATAAACAGTGTACACAAAACTGTGATACAAATAAGGCATTTTAATAAAGGGGTGTCTTGTGGACAGTCCATCTCAATGCCCAGAGAAATAAAAGATGCTTACTTCCACTGAATTTGTCTTGAGGAAAAACAAAATATCTTGCTGTGGTAACAGGTTCAATCCCTACGCCGGTCAGTTGGATAAAATATTGACATCTCGTCCTTGACTCTGGGATGTAAATTACAATTAGCTCAGAAGTTGGTATGGGTTCATCCGATGGCGAGGGCACTGGTAATAGGGAAAACTAATCCACATGCCTAAATCAATCCAGCGCGCTAGAAGAAGTAGCACGTGTATGGACTATGCTTGAGTTCAAAGAATGCCCCCCCTCCCCAATAAAAAAACAAGCATTTTATCCTGCATGCAGAAACATACCCGTATGTATGGGGTGTCTCCCAGTCATTAGCGCACTACGAGTTGGTGTGCATATAGGGCTGACGTAGTAGTTGTTTAGAATGATTCCGTTGTAACCCAGGTAGTCAATGTTGGGAGTTGGGATCTGATTAGAGCCATGGAAGCTGACATCATTATAACCCTGCAAAGGTATATAGAGAAACAATGGTAATAAATAATACATTTATATAATTTCTCGAATATTTGAGAAAGAATATATTTTTGTTTTCTTCTTCGTGGCTGATCTCAAACCGACATCAGTGATTCTGACTCCATAACCCTTTCTGTTACCTGATATTTATATGAAATCTATGTTTTATAAATAATAAATTTATATGATTTCTTTAATATTTGAGGAATAATATGTTTTTGTTTTCTTCTTTATGGCCGAAGAACAACACTGGTGATCCTGACTCCATAATCCTTTCTGTTGTGTGATATTTAAATGAAATCTATGTTTATGCTATTATTTGCAGAACTGAACTTTCCATGTACATTTCAATTAGTTTTATTTACTTCTCAACTAATTTCTACATTTCTCCACTTCTGTTGATATTATCATCATCATCATGTGCCTTGTAAAATGGTGTCGGCATTAAGCTAACTTCATAGATCATGGTCCTTGGTATTCTGTATAAATTATCATCATTACTCAATGCCTTGCTGGCTGGCGTGGGCGATCATGCCTCTCCACAAATTGTGATCTCCGAGGGCATGGATCACTTTGTGTGTTGACTCCCTTCAGTGCCATGACACAAGACTGTCAATAATCTTCTCAAGCTGTCTTCCTCTATCTCTCTTTCCGCAAATCTTTTCGGTTGTCACATGTTCCAGTTTTTGTCTTCTCATAATGTGACCAAAAAAAAAAAACAATGACTGCTTCTTTCTGATGTTTGTGATAAGTTGTTTTTGTGACTCAGCTTGCCTTAAAACGTCAGATTGTTCATTTATACTGAATAAATAAAAAAAAGTCGCTTAAAAGTCGATTTAAAAAGTCGACTTAAAACTGAATAAATTATACTCATGATATTCCTTCGTACCCCCATCCTAGGTTCCGCATAATGTCTCTCTGTCTCCCTCTTCTACTACTGATCTTTGCATCATTGCAGTCATTACAATATAGTACATTGCTTCTCTTCTCATTACGTGACCAAAGAACATTGTTTTGTCTATTTCTAATAGTTAAATACAATGTTCTATTTTCATTAGTTTCTTCCAGGGGCTTTTAATTACCCTGGCAGTCCAAGGTATTCACAAAATTTGTCTACACCGGCATTAAGTTGGACTTAATTGTTGATATCTTGTTCAGACAGCAATGACAAACTACTGAATGTATATATTGCCTAGAAAAATCAACCGGAGGTTGATCATAACATCCAGCAAAGGACATGCAACATTTAAAAACAAATTACTCATTTTACCACAAGTAAGTTATCACAAGGTTATTGACAGATTGACAGATAGAAGTGGTTGTGGTTGTGTCTAGAGGATGTCAGTGTGAATATTGTGTCGGACGACTGCTCAACAACGATGAATCAATATAGAACACCAGCCTGTGCACACAATATTTTAATTCGAAACAAACTCGATGCTGTAACACTCTTCAGGAAAATTCAACAGTGAAATATATCAATATTGCATATGCACAGTTCCAGCACACTCAAAGTATAATTTAACACAGCAAGATCCTGCGACCACACTATTGCCTTCTACTGGCCTCGCACAATACACTGTTACGGACTCTTCTCTGTCCGTGAATCTAACCACCTCCTCTGAGTCTCTTCTCTCTGGACTCAGCTCCCCTCACTGGTCCAGAACTCAGAACTCCACTGTTTGGCTTAGTCTCAGACTGAATGCTCTCGCTAAGTCTCCCTCACTTAGCCTCAGAATCAATTGTTCCTGAATCCCGCTGTCTTGGATGGTTTCCCTCACTCAGCCCAAACTCAACTGTTTCTAATTTGCCCCGACTTCTGTCTTTATTCACTCTTCCCGGGACCTCCCAAGAGACACCATTTAACTCCTTGAACCCCATTCCTCCCCCGATGTGTCTCCACCTTGCCGTGGTGGGGGAGCTTGCGTGTCCCATCGACCCCATGTGCTTTCCGATGGATGAAAAACTACATATCGGACAGCTCATGGGATAGGGACCAGACTAAGAGAGACACAACCTGCTGCTCTGCAGGGAGACTGAGGATAGCAGTCAAAAATTTAAATCAGGTGCACGAAGGCAGAAGTTCTTGGTCCGGACAAAACACTTAAGGCTCCCTGTCGAGGGCTGTGGCTGAACGCCTCTAAGCCACAAACCATCGGATCTGAGAGCCGGACCGATACCCACCTTTCGAAAAATAGAGGCGTGATACTGAGCAAGCTACATGCTCAGGTCTGATACAAGTTCGAAGGCTCTCAGCTGGGGGATTTGAGAGATTCCCGGATGAGAGGGCCAGGCCGTTTCTCGTTCACTGCTGCACGAAGGTAAGGTGCTGAGCCGGCAGCACATGTAGCCTACCCCGTGAGCGAGTACAAAAAGTCAGAAAAGTGCCGCAGGCGAAGGAAATGGTTACGAAAACTGTCTGTATCTAACTCATGGAGAGTGTAGACACAAGTGGAAGAATGTCTCAATGACGCGAAATGGAACGCACGGCGAGCGAACCTATTGCGTTGTCCGAAGTCAAAGCAAAAGCTTACCGAGTGGATGTCGCTCGCAGTCTGACCGCTCCTGGTGTGTGCTTGAGCGATCAGTGGCAAGCAAGTTGCCCAACATATGGAAGTGAGGAACTAAAGCTGCCATGAGCAGGACGTGGCAACTCCTCGGGTGAGCCCAGTCTCAGAGCAATATGTGCCGGCTCTGCAATTATGGAAGCCTCCTTGGATAGCGAGGGAATGCCCATAGTCTGCCCCTGCCTTCCCTTGAGGGCCAACCGCGATGTCGTTGATCGGTCTATCTTGACGAGCTGAGATGTTGCGACATCACAACAGTCTAACGTGCCTCAAAACCAGAGGAAGGCTAATCTCAATAAAAAATGCCCGCCGGAAGTGTCGTCCTACGGGTGGCAAACTAAAAATTGACACTACGCAATTACGTTCCGAGTGAAATGTCTCGTCCGAATGTCTCTCGTGCTAGGAACAGCTCTGACTATCTAGTTTCCGAATGCCGCTCTTGTTCGGAACAGCTCTGACTAGGTAGTTTTCCGAATGTCTGTCGTGCCTGGAACAGCTCTGACGGGCGCAACGACAAGCACATGTTCGAAAACTCGCTGAGTGGATACCGTCTGCAAACTTGTCTGGTTTGTGTGGGAATGGCCCGGGGCAAACGAAATGACCAATATATTGAAGTGAGGATTTAAAGCAGCCATGAGCAGGACGTGACTATTCCCTCGGTGAGCCCAGAACTAGGGCGCTATGTGTCGGCCCTGCAACTATGGAAGCAACCTTGGATGGCGGATAATGCTATGGACTGTCCTTTGAGGGATGACCGTTGTCCTTGACCGTTCAACCTTGGCCAGCTGGATTGTAGATGGCACCACAAAAGTGAGTCTCCCAGGAACGCTACCTGGTCAAAAATGCACGCTGTAGACGGATGTGTTGGCCTACGGGTTTTGGCCCAAAGGCGCATAACAGACACACCGCAATCACATCTGAAAAAACACTCCGGATGAACGAAAAGAAGAAGAAGAAGAACCCCATTCTAAATTCCTCCAACATTACATTTCTGGGTTTCCTTTGTCTCTTCGTCTACTATCACGTTATTCTCTGTGCCCTGGTGACTTAGACCGACATCTCCGTGATATAACCCTCCATTGTGTTTGGGGTCAACCATTGTTTTGGAATTCTTTTCTCCACCTTTCTGACCCAACATCTGCATACCTCTTCTCTGACCCCTACAACCTCTATTATTCTATTAAATTCTTAATTCGTTCATCTGCCGCACCTTGGCGTAAACACATGCATGTTACATAAGTCTATTTGCCAAAATGGATTCTACTCACCAAGTCATCAGCCACAATGAGAATAATGTGAGGTCTGGGTGATGCAGCTTTGGGCAATGTTCTGCCATCTGCACCAAGTAACAGGCACAAACAATACAGACAGGCTGGCAAACACACAGACCTCAGTCTGGCTCGTTCCATTCTGCAATAGCAGGTCAGCTATGCATTAATAATCTGAGGAAATAAAAATTAAAAAAACATTTTCATTAACCATTTAACTGATTCCGTGACACTGACAATGTTGGGAGAAAGTCTGTGGTCAGCTCTGGATGTTCGCTGCGGGAAGAAAAGGTTGGCCTACCCATTCCTCTGCACACTCAGTGCCACAAAATGTGATTGTTCTAACACATCACATGGGACTTGTTTCATTTTATTTTATTTAACTGATTCTTGAAAGACAATAGGTTGTTACACTGAGCTGAAAAATGGCATAAAAACTACACCCCATGGCGGGGACCAGGGATGAAGCTATGTGTCGCCATAGTGAAAAGCCTGGGCTGAATTTTAGAGACTATGTGTTGTTGCCCATGCAACGTGATCTCTCTCTCGGCCTGCCTAGTTTGGTCCAGAGGAAAGGTAACACCAATACATCTGGATCTGTTGGATAAGCAAAGCAATACTCTAATTGTCCGCCTGTCAGAGCTTTGATCATAGACCAGTTGCCAACCAAGGCTTAGGACCTAGTCTGCCCTGCCATGATATTTAGCCTTTAGGTTGCATTTCCTTGCACTAGGATGAGGCTTGTACCCTCCCAATTGTGCTCCTCTGCCTGACGCTGATGGCACAATGTGGGGTGTTGGGTTTGGTCTACTATTAAACAGTAGCTCAGTCATATCAGACTAAGATCAACTGTTTCAGCACGATATTATTTAACCCAGTGAATTATTTATCAAACCTGAAAACCAGCACCTACATAATTTACACACACAAATAAACACATATCTAACACCTAAAGATAAGTGGAGTGTTGTATATAATAATGTATATATAATAATAATAATATAATAATAATAATATAACAATGTAGCAAATTCAATGGAAATGGATGTACATTGCAGATCTCTTCACTGTATTGAAATATTGTATATTTAGCTAGTTTCTTTTTTTCAGAAATATGTGTATGCTAAATGCTAAAAATAATTTAGAAATCTAGAAACAAATTTCGCACTTATCCAAGATCTAGTTCAGAAAGTTTTATCGCAGTGTGATTTGGTTTCTTGTTTTTTTAGTTAATCCATTTATAAATATAAATAGTCAAAAAATAGTGATAGAATGAACAGTTTCTCTTATTTTCATATAAATAGAGCAGTTGATAGAGCAGACAAACTGGCTATCTATGTGTGCCAAGTTGTAAGATAAATTCAGTGATGAAATGTTACCAAAAATACTACCAGCTTATGTTTATTAAAATCACTATTCAGTAGGAAAAAAGATATATAGTAGGGGAAAAACCCCCATAAACTCATGAATAATAACAACGATATAACACATCCTTGTTCAGAATAAATTAGACTATAGCTACAAGCCCCTATATAGTCATGTAATTAATATACATATTATAATTATACTCGAGCAAACTTGAACTTTCAGAAAGCAATGCCAAACTGCTGAACGTAAACTTGCCTTGTAAATCACACAGTCAAAAAATGCTGGGGTTAATTAGGAAGTCCTGTAAAGTACATGCAACTAATTTAACTATCTGGACTATCACTCAATTACTAAAGTTGAACAGCAAATTAATGCACCAAAAAAATTAATATATGATAATAACAATATATTTACTTTTAATATACAAAATACTTGAATGAGGGCCGTTAAATTTCAATAGGAAATAAAAACAGGGGACGTGCAACTGCTGCAAAAAAGTGAGAGATAATAATTACACAGACACAGTGTATATGCCTTAAGGAACTACTGTCTCTGTGTTTAGTATTTAGTTTTAGTATCTCACACGTGACATATCTCTGGTTTTATTTCCTATTGTTATAGTTATAGATTACTGCAGCCGTTACTTCTCTAAACTAATGTTAAATTTCAATCTATCCAGTAGATTATTTGTCATATTTGTGGAAACCACTGAGAGAAATTTAATGAAAATATGATATTGTCAATACCTAGCAAGCTATAGTATAGACAGAGTAGGTGGGTGTGGCAGGTTCATAGGTGACTGCCGATGATAACTGATTAGATTAGATAAGTACGGGATTAGTCTCATGTAGGTCTACCAGTCACATAATTAACTGATCTGCGCAATCTGGTTAACTATAATGTACCAGTGGTTATTCTGAACTATAGGCGTTTATTATTAGGGTTTGTGAGTACTCACAGAAATTATAAATATTCAATAACAAATAGGTGTTTATCCGCAGAAAAATCGACTTGAACACTTTCGTCCGATGTTGACAGAGCAGATGAACTGGGCTGTCTGTGTGTGCCAGTTCCTTTCTCCTTGACAGGTCAGCTGTGGGGAGACATGTAATGGGGAGCTCTCACAACTGTCTGATTGACACAACTGTTTTACTGACACAACTGTTTTAATGACACAACTGTTTTACTGACACAACTGCTTTACTGACACAACTACTTTACTGACACAACTGCTTTACTGACACAACTGCTTTACTGACTCAACTGTTTTACTGACACAACTGTTTTACTGACACAACTGTTTTACTGACACAACTGTTTTACTGACACAGCAGTTTTACTGACACAACTGCTTTACTGACACAACTGTTTTACTGACACAACTGCTTTACTGACACAACTGCTTTACTGACACAACTGCTTTACTGACACAACTGTTTTACTGACGCAACTGTTTTACTGACACAACTGTTTTACTGACACAGCAGTTTTACTGACACAGCAGTTTTACTGACACAGCAGTTTTACTGACACAACTGTTTTACTGACACAACTGTTTTACTGACACAGCTGCCTTACTGACACAACTGTTTTACTGATGCAACTGTTTCATAGACACAACTTCATTATGCACACATTACAGATTAATATATAATATACATTTAAAGTAAAAAACGATGTTAGTGCGAAATTCTATCAATCAAATAGATTCCGTCTCCACAATGAAGGTTGACCACAGTGAATCTCCAACACTGTCTGTCTCTCGCCCTGACTCTACATTCTGTCAGATGTATGTTTGTCCATCTCTTGATGTTATATTCCCACTTGTATCGTTGCCTACCTCTTGCTCGCTTGCCATCAACCTTGCCCTCCAGTATGGTCTTCTTCTTCTTCTTTCTTCTTCTTCTTCTTCTTCTTCTTCTTCTTCTTCTGCTGCTGCTGTTGCTGCTGTTGCTGCTTCTACTGCTACTGCTGCTTTTCCCCTCCTCCTTCCTTGTTGTTGTTGTTGTTGTTGTTGTTGTTGTGTTGTTGTTGTTGTTCTTCTTCTTCTTCTTCTTCTTCTTCTTCTTCTTCTTCTTCTTCTTCTTCTTCTTCTTCTTCTTCTTCTTTTTTTTCTTCTTCTTCTTCTTCTTCTTCTTCCTCTGCTGCTGCTTCTTCTTCTTCCTCTGCTGCGGCTTCTTCTTCTTCCTCTGCTGCGGCTGCTGCTTCTTCTTCTTCTTCTTCTGCTCCTGCTTCTGCAGCTGCTGCTTCTGCTGCTGCTTCAGCTTCTCCTTCCTTCTTCTTTCTTCTGTCTTCTTCTTTCTGCTTCTTCTTCTTCTCCTTCTTTCTTCTTCTTTCTGCTTCTGCTTTCTTCTTCACTCTTCTTCATTCTTCTTCTTCATTCTTCTTCTTTCTGCTTCTGCTTCTTTCTTCTTCTTCTTCTTCTTCTTCATTCATCCAGAGTAATGTTTCAGACATAATTGTGTTGTGCCTGTTTACAGAAGAGCTGCGATACTTGCACCTTTCGGCCGACACAATAGATTTCTGCAGGCATTTGTTGACCGGGTTAACCTACCCGGGTGTTTCATTTGACATTCGACTCTCACTGTTGCGGTGTCACCTACATCCCAGCTGGTTAAGTTAGAATGGCAGAAGATATCCCGGTCGGCCCTCAAGGGAAGGCATGGGCAGACCATGGGTATTCCATGCCATCCAAAGAGGCTTCCATATTGCAGCGCCACCATATAGCAATCTGGTAGTGGGCTAAAACAATGAATTGTCACATCCTGCACATGGCTGCTTAGCCTCACCTCCGTATATTGGGAATTTTGTCCACCTTAGGCTACGCCTCACGCAAACCAGGAGAGGTCAGTCTGCAGATTACATCCACTCAGTGAGCTTTCGGTTCATACTTTCCATGAAATGGCTTTGCTAGCCAAGCAATATGCCCATTTGTGCCTCTGAGTCGCTTTCTTACTATTGTGGTGTCATCCCTATCCAAGCTGGCCCACCCAGAACAGCCCAAGACATCCCGGTTGGTTCTCAACGGAAGGCAGGGGCAGACCATAACCATTCCCCGCGATACTAGGAGGCTTTCATAATTGCAGAGCCGACACATAGCGCTCTGTAACTGGGCTCACCCAAAGAATCGTCACGCCCAACACATGGCTGCTTAGCTTCACTTACATATATTAGGACCCCGTTTACCATGGACTGCTCCCCCATAGACCAGGAGGAACCAGTATGCAGATGACATCGACACAGTGAGTTTTCGCTTCGGACTTCCACGTAATGGATTCGCTAACCAAGCAATATTTCATTTTTTGCCAATGAGATGCTTTTTCCAGCTTTGTACTAATGGGGCATTTTTGCACCTTTGACAACTCTCACTCAATGAGTTTTTGATACCAACTTTTCTCGTAATGGATTTGCTAGCCAAGCAATATTCCATTTTGCGCCACTAGGACGCTTATAACTTAGTTGTCGCCCATATGATTCTGTCTTTTCCAGATACACCACCAAAAGAAAAACGTAGTATTAAGCTGTTGTTTCTACCTACAATGCTGCTGACACTACATGTTTTCAAATAAAACAGCACAGCTCATAGACAATATCTATACTACACGTGGAAAAGGATACACACAATGCAATACAGTGCCCAGTAACACACTGATACAAACACACCAACATACCCAGACAGACAAATCAATACATCGGCATCCGACCTAACAGGCATCTACCACTCTTGTTGATTGTAGTCCTTACTGCTAGATGTCCCCAATTGGCATCGGTAAAACTGACTTGATTTGATACAACTCTTAAGGTGAAAAATGATGCTGATGTTTACACTGAACATATCACTACTCTCTCTCTCTCTCTCTCTCTCTCTCTCTCTCTCTCTCTCTCTCTCTCTCTCTCTCTCTCTCTCTCTTTCAATCTATCTATCTATTTTACAGACATGAACCCTACAAGAAGTTATTTTGTACCGTCATCATCCCTCACTCTTCACACCACTGATTACTACCAATTATGCAAATACATCATTCAAGAAATATATTTACTATACAAATACAAACAAAGAAACCAACAACCTCACGACTAGCACATAAGGTGGTCAGTATAATGATGTAATCATACCTACCACGCCCTAAAAAACGCCACGTGGGAGGACCGATTTTTGACAGGCACTAAAACTGCATTTTTAATTTCCCCACCAACACTAGACACAGTCGATAAACGCATTATAAAATACCCGCCCCACCTAGTGCCATCCTACCCAGAGCAGACAGTTCGATACCTCCATGACTGAGACACTAAAACCTCTAGACCTAACAACTATAGCACGTCAACACCACTGGCCCTATCCATGCACCCTTGTAATCATAATCCATACCCCTAAACATGGGTATGATGATGATGTTTCTATAATGTGTGATGATAGTGATTACGGCATATCCACCTTTAAAAACCCGCAATATGTTAATTTTTATGGTTTTCCTTTGAAGATAGAACATGGGTCACTATACAACACCTATCAAGACACCCCACCCCTCTTACACCATTGAGCCATGCCACCTAACCTGTGTATGACTATGATGATGTTTCTATAGCACTTAAGATACTACACCATACCCTGCCCCCTCTTAAGTAATTGAGGTCATGCCTTTATATATAAATATAAATATATATATATATATACATATATATATATATATATATGTAGTTGTGTTATTGGCCACCTTACACTCTGAGCGGTCACTTTTCTAACCTAGTATAACGTCACCACCACACCTCTCCTCATTTAATGCATTCTATATATGTTTCCCCTTTATTAAAATGTGTGTTTACCTTCTTTGAATCATTTGTTATTGTTTTATGTTTCATGTTGTACACCATGTCATCGCTAACATTAACCACCACCCACGTCACTATATGTATCCTCCCCTACACCTTAAGGGGTCTCTTGACTACCACGATCACCCACTGCCCACTTGACCACGTCCACTTTTTCCACACACAAAAATCAATAATAGGAGTTATCACTCTTTGCTGCGGAAGGTGGTAACCCTATGCCTCTGCCTCCTCAAAATCTGATGGATAGGGCCTGCGTTACACTACTACGGTGATCTGCTGCCAAATCGCCCACAGCTGTGTTTAGAACGCGGTATGCAGGATTACGAATTACGTCCATAATCCCTTCGCCACAGAGCCGACATCTATATCTATAAAACAGAGTGTATGTGACTGACTTTGTTTGTGGTTATGTTTGTATTGGATGGGTTCGATAACGGTACATCCGATTGAGATGAAATTTTCTACACGTCTTCCTTTCATTCCTGTGCAACCGATTATAATAGTTTCATAGTGTAAAATCTTCTACTTATTTACTAACATTTACTTTTTCATTTTCATTATATAATGTCTATATAGCAGGGGGACTTCACTCTAGAAAAGTTATTTCAAGGGGCATAACTTTTAATAACATTTCTATATACTTTATAGTCATATTGTTGGACTTACTTGCACTATTGTTAAACTCTTTGTCTATAGTTATTTTTAGGCATATGAGTTATAATAAATAATGATATAATCTTTAAGGCATTTTCAAAGTTTGCATAAAAATAATGCATAATGCATAACATTGTAACCCATCTTTTTCTGCTTAAAGAACTTATCAACTTTCATGTCGGTGATTAAAACAGTTTTCATTAAAAATAATGAATGGTGTGTGGAAGGACATTCTTTTAAGTTACTGTGCGCCAGGAGCTGGGCGAAACCACGCCGGGTCAGATAGATAGACAGACAGACAGATAGTCGGGAACGGAAGCTTATTTGACTACTTATATGAATTAATTAAATGACATGCTCCCCACCAGGGACTGGGTGAAGCCGGGCCAGGTCAGACAGACAGACAGATAGACAGACAAACAGATAGTCGGGAACGGGAGAGCTTATATGACTACGTATATGAATTAAATTAGATGCTCCCCACCAGGGACTGGGTGAAGCCGGGTCAGACAGACAGACAGACAGATAGACAGACAGACAGACAGTCGGGAACGGGAGAGCTTATATGACTACTTATATGAATTAAATGAGATGCTCCCCACCAGGGACTGGGTGAAGCCGGGCCGGGTCAGCCAGACAGACAGACAGACAAACAAGCAGACAGATAGATAGATCCCCTCCAGGGCCTGGGCGAAGCCAGGCCGGGTCAGCTAGTTACTATATAAATAACAAGCAAACACATCCTGAGGCATATGGTGCTCTCCAATTATTCATATATAAGGTGTATTTTTAATGACTTTGGTTTTTGAAAATATTGCCGTTCCAAGTTTTGTATTCACCCTCTGTGTAGTACATGCAACATAAAAGGTAAATACAAAACTTGGAACGGCAATATTTTCAAAAACCCCAGTCATTAGAAATACACCCTGTATAAACAACAAGCGTAAACACCCTGACAGTAAGTTGTTAAAAACAATATTCTTTGGTCATGCAATGAGAAGAGGCATTGGAGAGCATCATGAAAACTGGAAATAGTGAGAAAAAGAGGCAAACCGAGAGAAATGATGCTGGGTGGACAGAGACGGGGGCAAGGAACAACATACTTTGATCATGCGATGAGAAGAGACATTGGAGAGCATTGTGACAACTAGAAATATCAGTGAGACAAGAGGCAAACCGAGAGAAATGATGCTGGGTGGACAGAGACGGGGGCAAGGAGGAATATCACCAGCAGCAGAATTGATCCGGGATACCAAGATCTGTGGAAAGACATGAACGCCTACGCCAGGGCTGATGATGATGGTGATGAAGTTTGTAAATAATCGAAATGATATGGTGTCGTGAATTCACGTTAGCGTAGTAGCTGGGCGCTTACCTCGGGCCCGATGGTCAGATGTTCAAATCCGAATCATGGCAAACATTTTAATTGACTTAAGCTCTCAAGACGGCCCAGCTTAAATTGGGCACCAGGAAACGTCATAGGAAATAAAGGCGTCTGGCACAATATTGATAACATCACCCACCAAGGGCCGCTGGGCAACATAAATATGGGTCTAGAACCGATATATAGTGTGTGTTTTAACGACTGTGCAGTGTTTGAAAATATTGCTGATCCAAGTTTTGTATTCACCATCTGTAAAGTCCATGTAACATAATAGGTAAATACAAAACTTGGACCGGCAATATTTTCAAACACTGCACAGTCATTAAAAATACACTCTGTATCTAATGCGCCTTAAGGCTAATGAAAGGGTCCTGTATGAGTTGATAAGAGTAAGAGCATATCATATTGAATTGCGTGAAAGATCCTGGTCATTTTGTGCATGCATGAAACTATTGAAACATTTTTGTTTTTCAACCAATGCTGCATTTATTTTCGTTCTTTTGTTGACAGTGTAAACTAGTTTTAAGTGCTCGAAAAAGTCGGTTACAAAATAAAATAAGTAAACCGAAAATATTATGATGTAATTTAGTGAATCGTGAATTTCAAGATCAGTGGTAACTTACAACTGTGGCCACAGCTCACTACTCCATTGATCGATTAACTTTAAAACTTGACACGTGACTGACCTAGTTCCGACAAGGAACTTTTCCCTTAAGAAGATCGGAAATTCCCCAAATTTTCCTAACTTGAAAAACATCTTGTTGTACGGAAACATGGCGGCGTCATATATGTTAAAATGGACATCGATGACTCATTCTGAGTGAACTAAAAACAAAGACAATGAAATTCATAAAAGAGACAACATTGTAGATATAGGCAAATTTAAAGCGAACGAAAATTGCATATCCTTTACAGGACGTTGCAGTCAACAGCAGCATTTTTGCTGTTGCAATGATTTCGCAAGTTTATGTTCAGTAGGTTGCCATTGCTTTCTGAACGACCTGCACCCATACCATTTCGTAAAAAAACCAACGCAAAGCGGTCTGTTGCCAAATTGCGCGCAGCTGTGTTTTGAATGTGGATCACGAACAGCATCCATAACGCCTTCTTCACGGAGCGGGCGAACGAAAGTAGAATTCTAAAATGTTCACAATGGGAGAATGTGGTAGTATTTTAAAATATACTGTAACATAATTGTTAATAAATCATAAATGTATGATTATATGGGAAGGGATTATGGCAGATAGAGACAAAAGACAAGGCTGAGCCGTCTCGTGCCCTGAAGCTTTATTTTGGACTTATAGGGCGTTCACAAATGTTTGCCCTCGTATAAATATCCATAAATCAGTAACTAATTGAGGAGGAAATTATGAGATTTAGCATATAACCTTATCAGTATGTACACGGAACAACGTGAATGAAGGCAAACATTTGTGAACGCACTATAGTCATTCAGACGGGTGAAATTTTACCAGAGACCCGAAACTGCCATTACATGTTTCTCAGTTTGTTTGCTGTCAAAATTTTACATGCTGACAACAGCATAAGATCTATATAAAACTGCAACGCTATTTGTTTCTCTCTATAGTTGGTAGCTTTAAAAAAAACAAAAAACATTGGTGTGCATGTTTCCAATCTGACAAAATAATAGTACCTCTGCTATAGCAATGATTGTTTTAATCTCTACAAGGCTTCTTCCATCAGATGTTATTATTATAATTGTTCCGAGGTAGTTGTACAGATCCACATGTAATTGTGTTGTTTCTTTCTTCTTGGAGACGAAAGAAATAGCACAATGTAGTCATTAAAGAGTTTATATGAACACCCAGCTTCATTACCTAACCAGCTAGCCGCGGTTGATGGGTACTTATACTGCGGTCGACATACAAACAAAGTAAAAACAGGCAAAGCTAAAAGAGCTAACCATAATCCCTTGACAATCGGAACTTGGAACGAACGCACCCTACTTGATAGAAACGGCGGGTCGGGCCCTGAGAGACGAACTGCACTGATTGGGCGAGAGCTGGACAGGTACAATATCGACATTGCAGCCTTAAGCGAGACACGACTTGCAGATGAAGGCCAAATCTGCGAAGTAGGTGCCGGCTGCACATTTTTCTGGAGTGGAAGGAAAAGCGAGGAAAGACGCCAGTCTGGTGTGGGATTTGCCATTAAGTCGGCTCTGGTTGGCAAACTAGCTGAATTTCCGAAGGCTATAAATTACAGGCTTATGACTATTAAGTTATCCTTGCTGAAAGGAAAGAAGCATGCAACAATCGTGAGTGTCTACGCACCAACCATGACAAATGAAGATGACGTCAAAAACAAGTTCTATGAGGACCTGCACAACGTATTAATATCTGTTCCCACTTATACTCCTTGGGGACTTCATTGCCAGAGTAGGCAAGGACACCGCCTCTTGGAATGGCATCATTGGAAAGTACGGAGTCGGATATTGTAACAGCAATGGGCTCCTCCTCCTTCAGACCTGTGCCGAACACGATCTCCTGATCACCAACACAATTTTCCGTCTTCCCGCGAGAAATAGGACATCATGGATGCACCCTCGTTCGAAATACTGACACCTCATTGACTATGTCATCGTCAGGAGCAGTGACAGACAAGACGTTCGGGTGACAAAATCCATGTGTGGTGCCGAATGTTGGACAGACCACCGTCTCATTATCTGGAAAATAAACATACACATCAAACCACCCAGGCGTCCTCAAGGGACAAAAATGCAAAGAAAACTAAATGTCTCCCGCTTAAACAGCAATAAAATGCAGCTGTTGTTTGAAAACATGCTGGAAGGCCGCCTCAAGCCAAATGCTGCAGCTAAACAGGATGTGGAAACAGAGTGGAGAGCCCTGTAGGCAAAAAGACATAATTTACAACACTGCTAGCCTATGGAAATCCTGGG
>JACEFZ010002538.1:0-31863 GCA_014155875.1 Cepaea nemoralis
AGGACCCAGAGAAAACTTGTTGGTTGTTCATATTCTTTTGCTCAGTAGGATGGTAACAATCTCACAGCAGTCCGCTATGGCAAGCCGGTTTTCATACTTCGCATTGTGGCCACGGCAAATATCGAGATCCTGGTCACGGCACCATTTCGTCCTCTGTAACAGTGTGAATCATAAAGGACTAACGAGTCTTGGACTAATATAAAACAGCTTTATTAAACGTTATGGCTGATACAAAGTCATAGTAGAATACAAACATGATGACGGCCTCTGTCTTCTAGTCCTAGGTGTTTACTGACTGACCTAACAACAAGCCACGTCACGACTTGAGCATCTTTCTCCTCATTCCATCCTGATGCTCAAGCGTGCTGTAGCTTTGCACACCTAACTACTACATTCTGCTACACTATCCTTGAAGGTGTTGTTCGTATTGATGTTGTTCATGTTGATAATGTTCATATTGATGTTGTTCCCATTGATGTTTTTCATGTTGATTTTGTTCATGTTGATATTGATGTTGTCCATTTACATGTTTCCCATATTGATGATGTCAATGTTGTTGTTGTTCATGTTGATATTGTCCATGTTGATACTGTCCATTTTGTCTATGCTGATGTTGTTCATGTTGTCCATGTTGGTTTTGTCCATTGTGTCCATAATATCCAAGTCGATGTTGTCAACGTTTTCCATTTTGATGTTGTCCATGTTGATGTTGTCCATGTTGATGTTGTCCATGTTGATGTTGTCCATGTTGATATTGTCCATGTTGATGTTGTCCATGTTGATGTTGTCCATGTTGATGTTGTCCATGTTGATGTCATCGACCTCTTGTGCGTTCATAAGATCGTAATATTGATAGCCATGCTTGAATTGCACTCCACAGACACTCTGACGGAGATTAAGTGCTGGCTACTTTCCTCATCAACCATGCCCAAAGCGTTCATGTTGAGGCGCCACTGGTCTCAGCCTGTCGCATGGGACCCGGGAGACAACAACACCTGGAGACACGCCGCTCAAGCCAGCCACCCTGCCTGGGCTCGTAGCTCTAACCGCGGTGTCCACGACAGTGTGTGTGGGAATCAATGTGAGGTTTGTGCCGACGGCGCTCAGGAGGCAAGAGCCGACCAAACAAGGATGGTCTCTCCTCAGTTTATCAACAATAACAACATTGCAGTTATACCACCGGAAGTGAGAGGTAGTAGCAAGTGTACAGTCGTCGATCTCCACGACGACAACAACAACAACAACAACAACAACAACAACAACAACAACAACAACAACAACAACAACAACAACAACAACAACAACGAGCCGGCCTGTTCTGTGTCATCTCCAGGGACCGGACCTGGACTGGCAGATCTACACTGCTCCAATGTTGCAACTTCCCTGGAAGTGACTGGAAGTTATGAGAGAGCGGTGTGTGGGGGTAGACGAGACAGTACCGATACCACACATGTCACTGACATCACGCCCTCCACACATGCCAGAGACACAACCCAGTCCACACACGCCAGAGACAGTATCCCCTCCACACACGCCAGAGACAGTATCCCCTCCACACACGTCAGAGACAGCACTGGTTCCTCACAATTGCGTGCCAACAACATGGCCCAGCCCTCTCACACACATCCGTATCCCGAAGCACCTGCACCAGACAGCAATCCCGGGCTACAAGCCGCGCCGGCTGGCCTTGTTCAGAAGACCACATCTGCACGGCCCCATGGAAGCTCCACCTACAGGTGCCGATCATGTCCCCAAAGAACCACTAGGAGTTGGCGGATCTTGGGACCACCCGTGTCCCGTACTCAGTGTGAGCGTTCGCCATGTCCCTATGATCGACACGAGGATCTGCCTAGTTCAGACCATCCTACACCCATCGTTGGCACGGCTTGCAAACACCCATCTCTTCACAGACCTGCGCTGGTGTCATCCATACAATCACGACTTCGTCAAGGCGCCGACAAACATTGGGGTACCGTCTGCTGCTCCACTGATGGTGGGCGCCCACATGAGACTGACTCTAGGACCTGTCTGAATGAGAATTTGATGCTCAGGTCAGGACCTTGCGTCCAGACACGGAGTGTAGAACACAACAAAGCGGCTGAAAGAGGGACGGTTGACTGGAATAAAACACCAGAAAAGAATAACAGACAAGAAAAGAATAACATGGGTAAGTGGCCGTTCTGTGCGTCCCATTACTGTTTGTTTTTCGTGTTCCTTTTACCTGTCGGTGTCCTCCCTGGAGCATAATTGCCATTGTTGGGTACTCTGTATCTGCCGCCAAGTAGATAAGTGGAATAGAGTTATTATACTACAATATAGTACCCCGCTATATACACTACAATATAGTACCCCGCCATCTCTACTACAACATAACACCCCACCATTTACACTACAATATAATATCCCACCATCTCTACTACAATATAATATCCCACCATCTCTGCTACAATATAATATCCCACCATCTCTACTACAGTATAATACCCCACCATCTCTGCTACCCAGCCATCTCTGCTACAAAATTATACCCCACCGTCTCTACTACAATATAATATCCCACCATCTCTACTACAATATAATACCCCACCATCTCTGCTACAGTATAATATCCCACCATCTCTGCTACAGTATAATATCCCACTATCTCTGCTACAGTATAATATCCCACCATCTCTGCTACAGTATAATATCCCACCATCTCTGCTACAGTATAATATCCCACCATCTCTACTACAATATAATACCCCACCATCTCTGCTACAATATAGTACCCCGCCATCTCTGCTACAATATAATATCCCACCATCTCTACTACAATATAATATCCCACCATCTCTGCTACAGTATAATATCCCACCATCTCTACTACAATATAATACCCACCATCTCTGCTACAATATAGTACCCCGCCATCTCTACTACAATATAATATCCCACCATCTCTGCTACAATATAATACCCCACCATCTCTGCTACAATATAATACCCCACCATCTCTGCTACAGTATAATATCCCACCATCTCTGCTACAATATAATACCCCACCATCTCTGCTACAATATAATACCCCACAATCTCTGCTACAGTATATATCCCACCATCTCTGCTACAATATAATATCCCACCATCTCTGCTACAGTATAATATCCCACCATCTCTGCTACAATATAATATCCCACCATCTCTGCTACAATATAATACCCCACAATCTCTGCTACAGTATAAAACCCCACCATCTCTGCTACAGTATAATATCCCACCATCTCTACTACAATATAATATCCCACCATCTCTGCTACAATATAATATCCCACCATCTCTGCTACAATATAATATCCCACCATCTCTGCTACAATATAATATCCCACCATCTCTGCTACAATATAATATCCCACCATCTCTGCTACAGTATAATATCCCACCATCTCTGCTACAGTATAATATCCCACCATCTCTGCTACAGTATAATACCCCACCATCTCTACTGCAATATAATACCCCACCATCTCTGCTACAATATAATACCCCACCATCTCTGCTACAATATAATACCCCACCATCTCTGCTACAGTATAATACCCCACCATCTCTGCTACAGTATAATATCCCACCATCTCTACTACAATATAATATCCCACCATCTCTACTACAATATAATATCCCACCATCTCTACTACAATATAATACCCCACCATCTCTGCTACAGTATAATATCCCACAATCTCTGCTACAATATAATACCCCACCATCTCTGCTACAGTATAATATCCCACCATCTCTGCTACAATATAATACCCCACCATCTCTGCTACAATATAATACCCCACCATCTCTACTACAATAAATATCCCACCATCTCTGCTACAATATAATATCCCACCATCTCTGCTACAATATAATATCCCACCATCTCTGCTACAATATAATATCCCACCATCTCTGCTACAGTATAATATCCCACCATCTCTGCTACAATATAATACCCCACCATCTCTGCTACAATATAATACCCCACCATCTCTACTACAATATAATATCCCACCATCTCTGCTACAATATAATATCCCACCATCTCTGCTACAATATAATACCCCACCATCTCTGCTACAATATAATACCCCACCATCTCTGCTACAATATAATATCCCACCATCTCTGCTACAGTATAATATCCCACCATCTCTGCTACAATATAATATCCCACCATCTCTGCTACAGTATAATATCCCACCATCTCTGCTACAATATAATATCCCACCATCTCTGCTACAATATAATACCTCACCATCTCTGCTACAGTATAATATCCCACCATCTCTACTACAATATAATACCCCACCATCTCTGCTACAATATAATATCCCACTATCTCTGCTACAGTATAATATCCCACCATCTCTGCTACAATGTTGCCCTTCCAATCCCTGTAAAAATTCTCTGTTAAAAAATTACAGTGCTCGCAGGACGTGATCACCACACCCAGGTTGGTTGTCTAGGAATGTTGCGTTCAATACTTGCAGATTGTCTGAACTGTCTATTTGTTGAAGGCTTTGTCTGAGACGTTATTAGCTGAAACTGACGTGACACACAGCACGAGACTGACGTGACACACAGCACGAGACTGACGTGATACACAACACGAGACTGACGTGACACACAACATTATATTGACAGGCTGACCTGACACACAACATGAGTCTACACAGATACAATGCAAGCCTCCAAATATTTATGTTACTGTAATCTTGTCCCTATTAATATGACCATGCACCCACCTCCCCCACCCATCCACCGGTGGTCGCTAGATGACCAAATTTAGCACTGGAAGACGGATCACTGTCACGATATATCGGGGTGGTCGCCGAGATGCAGTAGTTGTGAACTAGTTTAACATTGGGAGGCGGATCACTGTCCCCATATACCGGGGTCCTCGTCAGCCCCAGGCGGATTAGCAGCAAATCGCTTTGGCTTGATTTTTACAATGGTGTGTCTTCTTCTTCTTCTTCTTCTTCTTCTTCTTCTTCTTCTTCTTCTTCTTCTTCTTCTTCTTCTTCTTCTTCTTCTTCTTCTTCTTCTTCTTCTTCTTCTTCTTCTTCTTCTTCTGCTTCTGCTTCTTCTTCTTCTTCTTCTTCTTCTTCTTCTTCTTCTTCTTCTTCTTCTTCTTCTTCTTCTTCTTCTTCTTCTTCTTCTTCTTCTTCTTCTTCTTCTTCTTCTTCTTCTTCTTCTTCTTCTTCTTCTTCTTCTTCTTCTTCTTCTTCTTCTTCTTCTTCTTCTTCTTCTTCTTCTTCTTCTTCTTCTTCTTTTTCTGCGTTCATCCGGATGTTTTTTTTTCGGATGTGATTGCGTTGTGCCTGTTTACAGCAGAGCTGCGTTCTTGCGCCGTTAGACCGACACATCCGACTTCTGCGGGCATTTGTTGACCTGGTTAACCTTCCCGGGGGTTTCTTAGGACGTTTGACTCTCACTGTTGTGGTGTTATCTCCCATCCTAGCTGGCCCATATAGAACAGCCAAAGACATCCTGGTCAGCCCTCAAGGGAAGGCAGGGGCAGACCATGGGCATTCCCCGCCATCCAAGGAGGCTTCCATAATTGCAGAGCCAACACACAGCGCTCTGGTACTGGGCTCACCCAAGGAATCGTCACGTCCTGCACATGGCTGCTTAGCCTCACTTCCGTATTATATTGGGCCTTCCGTTCATCATAGGCTGTTCTTCCGGAAACCAGAAGAATGCAGTGTGCAGATGACATCCACACAGTGAGCTTTCGATTCGGACTTTCCGCTCAATGGATTTGCTATCCGAGCAATATTCCATTTCGTGCCACTAGGACACTTTTTCCACCTTTTATGAAGCCCACACAGTGAGCTTTTGATTCGGACTTTCCACGTAATGGAGTTGCTATCCAAGCAATATTCCATTTCGTGCCACTAGGACAATTTTTCCACATTTTATGAAGCCCACACAGTGAACTTTTGATTCGGACTTTCCACGTAATGGATTTGCTATCAAAGCAATATTCCATTTCATGCCTCTGGGAGGCTTTTGTAACTGACATACCTGTGATGTGAAGTGTGGCAGTCTGAATACTTCTTCATACACCTTTAAATGCCAACCTGTATGTAGCTAAAGTAAGCTGCTGTCAACTTGAGCTTGTTGATATCTCCATAGAGCCTGTCCTTAAATGAAGCAGGTGTGGGCCAAAATTTCTTTCTCTGTTCTGCATATATTGGGCAATCCTGCAGCAAATGTTTTGCTGTCATTTTTCCAGTTCGACAATTACATTCATCGGTATCTCCTATCTTTAGTTTATTGAACAAGTGGTATTTCAGCCTGTTATGTCCTGTGCGGAGTCTGAAGATTGCTACTTGTTCTCTTCGGTCGAGTTTGTAATATGCATTATCCTTCTGGTGGCCTGGATGCTCTGATTCCCATTTGGGTCTATAGGTGCTTTTTATCAACCTCTTTGCCTCATTATAGGTTATGTCTATGTCAGATTGTGGTAGTCGTCCGCCCTCTTTTGTCAGTCTGTCAGCCTCTTCATTTCCAGGTATACTGCAATGTGATGGGATCCACTGTATTACAACTTTTTTGGATTTCTGGCTTAGACCATGGAGTGCTGCTCTTAGGTCAGCTATTTCTGTGCTGTTATTGCTCTTCAGTATTGAGACAGCTGACTTTGCATCTGTGAAGATAGCTATTTGCTTCTCTTTATTTTCCTCCATCAAGAGCATTTCTGCTGCAGTTTTCAGAGCCTATACCTCCGCTTTGAAGTTACTTGAAAACTTTCCAGTTGCCACTGAATGTGTTTTTTTCACTCCATTTTTAAAATTTAAGAGAATTCCTCCTCCTCCTCCATTCTCTACTGAATTTTGGCTGATCCATCTGTATATGCATGGGTCCAATTACTGCTTCGGTAATGTTCTTTTATGTACTTTAGGGTTATTTCTCTTCTTTCGGTTTCATGCTGAGTGTTCTTTTTCTCAATACCAGGAGTGTTTTCTATCATCTCAGGCAGTTGCTGCTGTCTCCAAGCTGGGAACTTGTCTGCATTGTAATAGGGTTTGACTGTTGATATGTTAAGTATGGGATCTGCCCTAATCTTTCGTTTTGCAGTTTCTACAAAGTTGCCTACGCTTCAGTCTTCCCTTTCCAAAACCACTAAACCTTTTATACATAGGGTGGTCTGTCAATCTTCTAAATTTTTCTGCTTGTTGCTGGGCTCTGCTATCTCTTCTATCCTGCATTGGTTGTAAACAAGTGGTCTTTTCTAGTTCATTAATAGGCGTTGTCTTCAGGCTTCCAGTTATGATTCGCATTCCTTGATTTTGGACTCTACTTATTTTGTTAAAGTTTGACTTAGCTGCTGTTGCCCAAGCTGCAATGCCATATTCCAGTACTGGCCTCACCCGTCCAGTATATAACTTCTTGAGAACTTTCTCATCTGCTCCCCACGTTGTACCAGCAAGCTTTTTCATGATTGCCATTCTTTGCCTTGCTCTTGTTCGATTTTTCTCAACCTGTGTTTTCCATGTCAGGCGACGATCAAAGGTGACTCCTAGATAGTTTGGATTTTCTTCATGGCGCAATATTTTTCCATTCAATACCAGCTTAGGTTGCTGAGTTTTATTTGAGAGGGAGAACACTGTGCATGTTGTTTTCTCCTCACTTATCTTCACTAGCCATGATTTTGACCAGTCCTCTAGCGCTAATAGGGCTTGCTGTATTCTGCTGTTAGCTGTACTAATATATTCTTCAGATGTCCATATGGCTAGGTCATCTGCAAAGGATGATGTGTGTACTCTGGCTGGAAAATTTTCCGTGATGTCGTTTATATATGCTAGGAATAATGTTGGTGAAAGAACTCCTCCTTGGGGAACATCTTGCTCCAACAGCATCATTTTGCTGGTTTGTCCTTGTACTTTTGTCCTGGCAGTTCTGTCCTCAAGGTAGTGGCTGATCCATGTGTACATTTTCCCACAAACATGCATATTTTGCAGTTTTACTTTCCGTCCTTCCTTCCATACTTTATCAAATGCTTTTTCTAAATCTACCCAGACCGCTAGTGTGTGCTTTTTCTCTTGGAATGCATCCTCTATTTCCTGAGCTATATAGGTTATTTGATCTTCAGTGGATCTGTACTTTTTGAATCCTGCTTGGTGTGGTGTTAAGAGTTGGTTTTCTTCCAGATGCCATGTTAGCCTGCCATTGATAATGCGTTCCATTAATTTTCCTACACAGCTAAGTAGACTGATAGGTCGATAGCCATTTGGTTCTTCCAGGTCTTTTCCTTTCTTTGGGACTGGTATTAGTATAGCTTCCTTCCATGCCTGTGGGACTATTCCTCTCTTCCAGCTGTTATTTAAGACTGCTAGTAGTTTCTTTTTTGCCTTAGTGCCTAGTCCTATTAGCATTTCATTCATGATTCCATCCTTTCCTGGTGATTTCTTCTTTTTTAGGGTATTCAAGGTCTGTTCCATTTCTTCCATTGTTAGATTTGCCATCACATATTCTGCTGCTGTCTCTGTATTACTATGATGTATCTGTTTGTTTTTGATTGCTTTCTTCTGTTCGGTTGTAATATCAATGTGGTTTGCACTGGCATAGTGTTCCATTAGTGCATTTGCAGCCTTTTTTCCTGTAAGCAAGACATTTCCTTGTTTTTGAATAACGAAGACACAAACAATAGATTGCACGATTTATTGCGTGGCATATTTCGCTGCATCTCGTCAGGTACATACTGCAGAAATCACACAACTTACGTGAAATTAACTTGTTTAATTGTAATTTATTTGTTTCTAGGTCCTTCATTGTTCATGGCTTTCACTAGTTTCCATAGTTTGTTTCCATCCCTGTCAAAATTAAGGTGTTCTGTTTTTTCCCTCCAACAATCTCTTGTAGTTTGATTTACTGTTCTTTTATATTATGCTGAGATGGCTTTGAGAGAGATGTTCGCTTCAGTTGTTTGTTCTCTCTCTCTGCGGTCTTCCTGGCATCTTCAACTTTGTCCTCCAAAATTTGTAGTTCTTCAGTCCAGTATAGTTTGTAATTTTTCCTCGCTCCTCTTGGAATAGACTCAGTGGCTGCCTGTATTATTGCTCTGTTTAGACTTTCCACCATTTGCTTCATGTTGCCATATCGTGTATTTATGTTTTCACAATATTTGTCTGTAAATATCGCAAATCTGTCCCAATCTGCTTGTTTGTAATTCCAGCGGGGCAAAGGCTTTTGCTCCTGTGGAACATACTCCATATTCATTACAAGCTTGATTGGTCTGTGGTCACTACCTGCTAATTGGTCAAGCACATTGCGATCGATTTTGTGGAGGATGTCTCCTGTGCAGAAAGCTAAGTCTGGAGTAGAAGTGGTAAGCCATCTTCTGGAGTAGAAGCTCCGTGTGTCATCAGCTTTGTTGAGTAGATGGAGATTTGAGTCTGTTTCGCAGTCCTCCACTTCATCTCCTCTTTTGTCAGTATCTGGGTATCCCCATCTTTCTGAACGGCTATTAAAGTCTCCGACAATAATGCAATTTGTGTCAGTTATTTTCATGTTTGAGAGTGTAAGATCCTTATGTGCCGGGCTATACAGATTGTAAATTCTTATTTTCACGTCCTTTATCATTATATCAACACCTATAATTTCTGTTTGGTTGTCAGAGATCACAAATACTTCGCTGCAATTGTCGTGTCCTCCTTTAAAGTGTCGTCCCTGGAGTGAGGAGATCCGACACCCACATTATAATATTATTTTTTTCCCCCTCAATATTCTGGAGAATCCACCAGCTTCCGTCCAACACACTCCATCAGCCTATGGACACCTTTTCCTATCACTCTCACACTGTCGTACTATGCCCCCTTCTCATACTTCCCCAACGCAACATACTCAACAACTCTTGCTTCTAGAAATTAATAAAGATTAATTTATTAAAATAAAAGTGTAACGTGTATGAGACGTGTATGCGAAGAAAATGTGTGACGTGTTCTATAAAGTGTGTAGACTCTGTCTCTCAGACATCAACTCAGTCAGCTGATCACAGCAAAGATAGACCACAGCACGTTACGTCAGAACAAGTACGTCTCACCCGTTGCCGGAACCATCTTGCCGGATACTGCTTTGCCTCTGTAGACCTCTGGTAATCCAATTTCATGAACATCCGAAATAGACACCGGTGGTATTAACAGTTAATCATGGACCGGTTGCACTCTACACAATGTCCGTTCCTAATGTTCCTAAACAAACTGCACAAGTCTTTTGCAGTGTGTACGCAGTTAGTTAGTTAGTTAGTTAGTCGACAGATCATCCTCGTTGCACATCGAACCACTCAGTTCATAAGGGCTACTTACTAATGTTAATTGTTACTGTACTGGATTGATCCTCACTCGTGTCTATCCAGCCTCACATATAATGTCATGTGTTCTATTACACGAGATTATATAACTCTAGGTAACTATTAGACCCAATGTCTTCAGCCCGCCACCACTGTCTGATGATGTGTGGTGCATCAGTACGCATCACTCACTTTGGTGAATCAACCTGCTTTTAGCTTTCAGTTACGTTCTGTCTGCACTTTATTGATGGTTGAACGGGTGTTCTTCCGAATGGTTTTTTTTTTAAACTTGTTGAGTTTCCTTGGATCTGGTAGGGAACCTAGGATAGAAACAACACATCTGGTGATAGTACTAGTCACTGATCCTTTTGGCTGAGTGTAAGCCTATCACCTTGCTTACTGATCTTTAGCTAACTAGACTTAGTCATAGAGCAGATTAGCTACCCACCTAGAGTCGAATCAGGCTATGACAAAGAAAAAATCACCAAACAGAATGCGGAACCCCGCCCACCAGGGACACCTACGGGAAAATCCCAATTATTCCTCATTACTCAATTAGTAAAGCTTATCAACACTTCACTAATCTATTTTAGCTAACAGAGCCAAGTATCACTTCACTACTCTAGCTAGTTTCCACTAACAGTGCTAATCATCACACTATAGTTTAACAAGGCCACAGTCTATAGTAATTATAACGAATATATTATAATAAGTTATACCTTAAATGGCACTACTGCAGTCCTATAAATCATATCTACATCTGCCATATAGGCACGTGTAAAATTAAGTCACTAATTAACACACGGTAGATATTATTTCCACTGGCACTGCAGTGCCCTGCACTCTGTCTAGAGCATTATTCAAGTCCACCCTAGTTGATCTCAACTCGAGTTTATATGGCAAACTACCAAAGTTGTCCACGTGACGTTATCCTTTACTCCCCACACAGGTGGCACAGTGGCAAATCATCCCCTGTCAAGAACTATTTTCCTGGCTTAAATCCTGTCAAAGTTGTCAGTAATTGCCTAGATTCTCAAAACAAGCCAGCTAGTTTCTGTATACTCCCAACAAAGAGTTTCGATACCAAGCTGCCAATCATCTTGATGTTCCGGAAACCAAGAATTGACAGATGCACTGTTTTCCGTACTAGGTACTTCCGTTTTACATCTGCCCCTGTGATCTCACGGCTTCCATCTGCATTCAAATGTTGACAAACTTGTCACTCTTCTGTTCCGTGGTGACAATCCCAGCAGCCATTTTCGTCTGATGTCCGGCCGTATAGATGACAAACGGAACCATTCCATATCCTAAGCTGACAATATATGTGATTCTACTTGTTAATGAACTGCCAACTCTGTGTATCCATTCCTACTCACTCACCACCAAATGTGTATATGGGCTGACACGATGTAACCTGTACAACTGTGTTTACTCTGTTAGTACAAATAGATGTCGCTGGTCGATCGTCCGCTTAATCCGAAAATCCTCTGTAATAATCAACCGGATAAACACACGGTTTCATTTTGTGACATAGGCCCCCTCCTAAGAGAGTAGTCCATCTCACTCTTCTCCACCGTGAGTTTAATCCAGATGATTCATTCTTCTTCTTCAGGAGCTGGGTGTCTTGACAAGAAGTCCGCTCCAACATTTTCCTTCCCAGGAATGTACTCTACTGTGAAATTATACGGTTGAAGTAACAACGACCACCGCATCAAACGTGCGTTGAGCTTCTGAGAAGTAGCCAGGAACATCAGGGGCTGATGATCTGACTGAACCCGAAACTTAACTCCATACAAATATGGCTGAAATTTTTGCACTGCCCATACGAGGGACAAGCACTCTCTCTCGACGGTTGAATAATTCCTCTCCGCCTGTAGAAGTTTCTTACTTGCGTATGCCACAGGTTTCAAAACCGAAGCATCGTCTTTTCCTTCCTGTAACAAAGCGGCTCCAATTCCAATCGCACTCGCATCCGTTCTCAACACAAATGGTTTGGAAAGGTCAGGGAGCTGTAATACAGGTTTGCTGACCAAGGCCTCCTTTAACTTACTATAGGCATTCTCACATTCTGGTGTCCAAATGATTTGATCCGGTAATCCCTTTTTCAAGGTTTCCGTCAACGGAGCTCCCAGTTCAGTGAAATGTGGGATAAATTTGTGGTAGAACCCACACAACGAGAGAAAAGATCGCACATTCTTCTTCGTTTTTGGCCTTGGTGCATTTCTGATTTTCTCCAGGTTCTTCTCTTCTGGGACAATGTGTCCTGGAGTGATGGTGTGACCTAGAAATTCCAGAGTCTGGTAACCAATCATGCACTTGGTTGGACGAGCAGTAAGCCCTGCTTCCTTGAGTCTATTAAACACTCTCTCAAGGATTGTAAGTGGTCATCCAAGCTGTCACTGGAAATCAGAATATCATCCATGAATGAGATGATGGACGGATCCTGTAAAGGATCAAGTAAAGTCCTCATCATGCGTGTAAACACACTAGGTGCATTGCTGAGTCCAAAGGGCATGACTTTGAATTCGTAGTGTCCACTGGGTGTACTGAAAGCTAACAGTGGTCGAATCTCCGGTTTGACTGGTATCTGATAGTACCCCCGACTCAGATCCACCTTTGAAAAGTACCGAGCCTTATGGAGCCTAGCGAATAACTGAGTTGGATTCGGCAAAGGTTCCACCTGAAACTGTGTATGACTGTTCAGCAGTCGGTAATCTATACACAACCTGTGTTCTCCACTTGGTTTGCGTAACAAAACTACCCCCGCATTGTATGGGGATGTGGATGGTGCAATCACGTCATCCTCCAGCAGTTTCTTTATTTCCTCCTCCAGGGCCTTTTCTTTAGAGAATGGCACTGGGTAAACCTTTTGGCGAACAGGCTCCTGTGTGGTCAAAGTCATCTCGAACTCAACCAACCTCGTTCGTCCAGGTTTATCAGTCAGTATCTCCTTATGAGACTTGAGAACCTGGGTTATCCTTTCCCTCTCCTGGGAGGTCAGATCAGGGTTCACTTGCACATCCCTATAAGTTTCCTGGTGTACTAAGGGATATTCCCTGCCCTCGCTGGTTCCCACTTCTGTCTGCACTGCAACTGCCATTGCCATGAGGTGAGCTGCCTTGTCTCCGGGTCTCTCTTCGTATTTCCGCAAGAGATTGATATGGAAAATCTTCGACTTTCCCCGGATCCGGATTTGATAGTTGGTTCTGGATATTACCCTTTCCACGGGAAATGGTCCTTGCCAACCTATCTCCAGTTTGTTGTTTCCCGTTGGGAGTAGCAACAAGACTTTATCTCCCACCTCTAGAGATCTTTCTTTAGACCTACGGTTGTAGTAAGCCGCATGTCTTTTCCTGGCCTTTTTCAAGTTTTGATTTGCCAGAGTCCATCCCTTGTGGAGTTTTTCTTTCAGTTCCTCCACGTATTGATAGGATGAGATCACTTCTTCTGACGTCCCCCTCTTCAGTCCAACTCCTCAACATGGCTTCCAACGGTCCTTTGATTGGACGACCAAACAGCAACGTAGCGGGTGGTAGTCCTGTTGAGCCATGAGGAACTTCCCGATAGGCAAAGAGTGCTGCTGGGATATATTCATCCCACCTATCAGGTTTTTCCTGCGCTAGTTTCCTGAGCATTGTCATCATCGTGCCGTTGAAACGCTCTACTTGTCCATTGGTTTGAGGGTGGTAAGGGCTGGTATGTATGTGGTTAGAGTGAAACACCCTAAATACCTCCTCCATGAGTTTTCCACAAAACTGAGATCCACTGTCCGTCAGAATTTGATCCGGAAAGCCTAATCTGGTAAAGGCCTCCATCAGTGCGTCCGCCACTCGTTTCGAGTCAATCGTGGTCAACGGTATAGCCTCACCCCACATTGTACAGCAATCCACCATTGTGAGTATATACATGTTCCTCTTCCTAGTCCTGGGAAGTGGACCCACGATATCGATGGCTACCCTCTCGAAAGGAGAGTTCATGATGGGCATCTCACCCAACATCACCGGTGCTGTCCAGTGTTTTCGGTGCCACCCTCTGGCACTCAGGGCATGACTTCACATACCGACGCACATCATCTGTCATTCCCGGCCAATATTAGTGGCAGGAAATCCGCTGCATGGTGGCGGCAATCCCCATGTGTCCACTAAAGGAGATGGTATGCCCCATATGAAGAATCTGGGACCGATGAGCTTTCGGGACGACCAACTGACCGTATAGGTTGTCTCCCCTTCCTGCTCTCCTGTAGAGTATCCTATTCTTCATGTAGTACTGCCCCCGTCCTGGTGGATCAGCACTTTTCTGCAGCTTTTTGTAGCAAGGACGTAAAGTATCATCCTCACTCTGGGCAGTTCGTAGCTCCCCCGGCATTGGGTTAGTCACAATTGCGTCTGCCTCTTCCGTTTTCGTCTGAGAGCGAGTCTGCATTGCTCCCATATGGATTGGCTCCCTGGGCATTCCCAGAAAGACATACCGGCAACCTAGGATGACTGGAAAAATGGGATCGGTCAATACAGCGGCCTTGATGGTGCCGGTGACGTACCTTGACCGAATCTCCACATTAGCAATGGGCAACTTCATGGTTACAGCACTCTTCTGTGCAGGCTGTATATCCAATGTTTCACCTGTGAATTGTTCTGGATGTACCAGATCCGCAGAAATCACGGCCTCCCCGTCCAGTCCTGTGTCGTATAAACACTCCACTTGACGACCGTTAACCTCTACCAATTCCACTACAGGTGGTTTTTCCTGGTCTGGAGTCTCTTCCTCGGCCTCGACCTGTTCGGTGGGCTCCACCTTAGGTTTCCCTGAGCACACGACGAATTGAGTGTCTCCTGACTTTTCCCTGCAGTCAATAGCATTGTGCGTATTCGACTGACATTGGTTGCACCATTTCCCTGTCCTAGATTTTCTATTGTCGGACTTGAATGAGCTCTCCTGGTGGCGAGCTTCCTTGTTGACCTTGGCATTTTCCGTGACAACCTCCTTGGAAGTCACTTGACATGCTGCAAAGTGAGGGTTCTTAGCCTTCGATTTGCAGTCCCTCGTATTGTGAGAGGGTGACTTACAAATTGAACACCACTTCTCCGACCACGGTCGTTTAGGTGTAGAGCTTGAAGTGCTCTTGCTTCCCTCCTTCTTCTTCTCTGAATTATCCTCTGATTTTTGCACATAAGGTTCCCACTTTTTGGTTCCTGAGTATTTGGCTTTCTTCTTGTCATGTTTCTCTTGACTTTTGGAGTTGGTGGAAAGGTTTTCCCCTGCCTCCCCATGTACCTCGATGAACCGTTCTGCTAATTTATTCACGAGGTCAATACGTTCCGCTCCTTGTTCTCCCAGGAACGTCCTGAGAGGTTTAGACATTTGCTTCTTCAGCTGGTCGACCACCATGAGCTCTTCCAGACTCTCATAGTCATGTGCGAACCCAGCCAAATCCATCCACTTATGGAGATAAGATTTAAGACGCAAACTGTAGGCGGCAAACAACTCTCCCGGTTCTCGTTTCGCTGCTCGAAATTTTTTCCGGTAGGTATGTGACGTAACCTCGAATCGTTTCAGCAGAGCCGTCTTTAACTCATCATAATTGTTCTCATGTCCTGGTGGCAGGCGAGTATAAACCTCGTATCCCGTCCCGCGTAATCCCTGGGATAGCTTAAGATTCCATTTGTTACGCTCCAAACCCATAGCAACTGACATAGCCTCGAAGCGTTGAAGGTATTGGTCAATCTTCTCTTTGTCCTCCTCGTAGACCGCTAAAGGAAACTTCATAGCATGGTACCCATGTCCACCTACTGGTGTTGATCCTGGGATGGAGGAACCTCCAACTGCTCCCTCAGTTTCTCCATTAGATTGACTCTTCAACTCGAGTTCCCTCATCCGGTACTCGTGCTCCCTTTTCTGTGCTTCCTGTTCAGCTTCTAATTTCCTAGCTGCTTGCTCAGCTTCAAATTTCCTAGCTGCTTGCTCAGCTTCCAATTTCCTAGCTGCTTGCTCAGATTCCAATTCCATCCTTCTCAATTCCAACTCGGCCTTTCGATCTTCCCGTTCTGCTTGACGATACTCTCTCTCCACTTCCTGTATGTAATCCGTTAGAGCAGACCCCGCCAATCCCATTTCTTCCCCCCTTGCCTTTAATTCTGCTGTGCTAAGTTTAGGGGTGGCCATTATACAGAGAGGTAAGCTAGCAGGTCTAGTACAATATAACTGCAAATTACTATACAGATATATGAACAAGTACTATAAATCTAGATATTACCATGCACAGCACATTCACGCAGTGACAAGAGTAGAATCAGGACCACAGACCTATGCAGACGTGTGAAGTGTGAACAGGTAAGATATTAGTCCTAACCCCTATCCACATTCACTCTAGCTGGATTCTCCAAAATGATATCTCCCTTTTATAACTAAGGATCCCGTGTCAAAAGACCCCGTTGTCAGAAGATCCCCCTGTCAAACGTTCCTGCTTGCAGGAGATCTCGCTGTCCAAGGATTCCGTTTACGGGAGATCCCGCTGTCCAAAGATCCCGTTTACGAGAGATCCCGCTGTCCAAGGATCACGTTTACGAGAGATCCCGCTGTCCAAAGATCACGTTTACGAGCCCCCAATAATGTCGTGTCCTCCTTTAAAGTGTCGTCCCTGGAGTGAGGAGATCCGACAGCCACATTATAATATTATTTTTTTCCCCCTCAATATTCTGGAGAATCCACCAGCTTCCGTCCAACACACTCCATCAGCCTATGGACACCTTTTCCTATCACTCTCACACTGTCGTACTATGCCCCCTTCTCATACTTCCCCAACGCAACATACTCAACAACTCTTGCTTCTAGAAATTAATAAAGATTAATTTATTAAAATAAAAGTGTAACGTGTATGAGACGTGTATGCGAAGAAAATGTGTGACGTGTTCTATAAAGTGTGTAGACTCTGTCTCTCAGACATCAACTCAGTCAGCTGATCACAGCAAAGATAGACCACAGCACGTTACGTCAGAACAAGTACGTCTCACCCGTTGCCGGAACCATCTTGCCGGATACTGCTTTGCCTCTGTAGACCTCTGGTAATCCAATTTCATGAACATCCGAAATAGACACCGGTGGTATTAACAGTTAATCATGGACCGGTTGCACTCTACACAATGTCCGTTCCTAATGTTCCTAAACAAACTGCACAAGTCTTTTGCAGTGTGTACGCAGTTAGTTAGTTAGTTAGTTAGTCGACAGATCATCCTCGTTGCACATCGAACCACTCAGTTCATAAGGGCTACTTACTAATGTTAATTGTTACTGTACTGGATTGATCCTCACTCGTGTCTATCCAGCCTCACATATAATGTCATGTGTTCTATTACACGAGATTATATAACTCTATGTAACTATTAGACCCAATGTCTTCAGCCCGCCACCACTGTCTGATGATGTGTGGAGCATCAGTACGCATCACTCACTTTGGTGAATCAACCTGCTTTTAGCTTTCAGTTACGTTCTGTCTGCACTTTATTGATGGTTGAACGGGTGTTCTTCCGAATGGGTTTTTTTAAAACTTGTTGAGTTTCCTTGGATCTGGTAGGGAACCTAGGATAGAAACAACACATCTGGTGATAGTACTAGTCACTGATCCTTTTGGCTGAGTGTAAGCCTATCACCTTGCTTACTGATCTTTAGCTAACTAGACTTAGTCATAGAGCAGATTAGCTACCCACCTAGAGTCGAATCAGGCTATGACAAAGAAAAAATCACCAAACAGAATGCGGAACCCGCCCACCAGGGACACCTACGGGAAAATCCCAATTATTCCTCATTACTCAATTAGTAAAGCTTATCAACACTTCACTAATCTATTTTAGCTAACAGAGCCAAGTATCACTTCACTACTCTAGCTAGTTTCCACTAACAGTGCTAATCATCACACTATAGTTTAACAAGGCCACAGTCTATAGTAATTATAACGAATATATTATAATAAGTTATACCTTAAATGGCACTACTGCAGTCCTATAAATCATATCTACATCTGCCATATAGGCACGTGTAAAATTAAGTCACTAATTAACACACGGTAGATATTATTTCCACTGGCACTGCAGTGCCCTGCACTCTGTCTAGAGCATTATTCAAGTCCACCCTAGTTGATCTCAACTCGAGTTTATATGGCAAACTACCAAAGTTGTCCACGTGACGTTATCCTTTACTCCCCCACACAGGTGGCACAGTGGCAAATCATCCCCTGTCAAGAACTATTTTCCTGGCTTAAATCCTGTCAAAGTTGTCAGTAATTGCCTAGATTCTCAAAACAAGCCAGCTAGTTTCTGTATACTCCCAACAAAGAGTTTCGATACCAAGCTGCCAATCATCTTGATGTTCCGGAAACCAAGAATTGACAGATGCACTGTTTTCCGTACTAGGTACTTCCGTTTTACATCTGCCCCTGTGATCTCACGGCTTCCATCTGCATTCAAATGTTGACAAACTTGTCACTCTTCTGTTCCGTGGTGACAATCCCAGCAGCCATTTTCGTCTGATGTCCGGCCGTATAGATGACAAACGGAACCATTCCATATCCTAAGCTGACAATATATGTGATTCTACTTGTTAATGAACTGCCAACTCTGTGTATCCATTCCTACTCACTCACCACCAAATGTGTATATGGGCTGACACGATGTAACCTGTACAACTGTGTTTACTCTGTTAGTACAAATAGATGTCGCTGGTCGATCGTCCGCTTAATCCGAAAATCCTCTGTAATAATCAACCGGATAAACACACGGTTTCATTTTGTGACAGCAATGTATTGTATTTCGTGTAAGTATTAGAACTCCTCCTTTATGTCCTTCGCAGTCGAAATGTGTGGCCTGATATCCTCTGACTGAAAATTTGCGCTTGGCGTTGAGCTGTGTCTCTTGAATGCATGCCACATCTATTCTATCTTTATAAAGACGCTGTGTCAGGGAGACTTTCTTGTTATAAACTCCTTCGGCATTCCACTGTAGTATGTTGAGTGTCCGGGGTGTTTGGTCAATAGCTCTTAACTTACTCCTCTGTGCCTTGACTCCACAGCACAGGGGAAGGTGACCACCAGTAGTCATGGGTGGACCCCCTCGAGGCAGGGGGCCCGGCACTATCACCGCCTGATGGGACTTCACGGGATTAGCACCATAACGATTAATTTTCATCTGTGGCATCATGAAATGATAAAGTTACGTTGCACTTCTTTGTCAAGCCTGTGGCTCAGTACATCCGATTTCGACAAGCATTTTTTGGGATGCTTTCCCTAGCCTTTGACTGTCCCCAGCCTACCTACAAGGCAGCAGGTTTGTGCGTCTCTTCGTCTGGTCCCTCTCCCTTGACCTGTCCGACATGGGTGACACTACCAGTAGCTGTGCTACCGTCGGCATAACTTTTGGGGTCATTGGAACGCGCAAGCCCCTCTACCTCGTCAAGGGGGACGCACGGCAGAGGGGACAATGGTTTGAACAGTGGTCGATCAGAAAACCATAGCAAACTACTAAACTTGTATTGCTGAGAAAATCACACGCACGATATAAGAGGGTATGTCAGAGAGTTCTGCACTATTATTATTAACTCTTTAACCGTTAATAACATACACACGAAATTTAGTCACAACGTTCGTGCACATGTGCAGCAAACATTTCTACTTCTCAATATAATCCCCATCAACTTTAACAGATTTACGCCATCTTGAAATGAGAGCATGTATCCCAGATCTGTACCACAATAGCTCACTTTCACATTTCTCGCAGCCATTTCTTCACTGCAGTAATCATTCCGTCGTTGCCTTCAAACTTTGTCCCACGGATAGCATTCTTAAGGAAATCGAAAAGATGAAAATCAGATGGTGCCAGGTCTGGGGCAGTACATTCCACCACATTTTGTCGTTTGCCTCCCTTGTTTGCAACCATCTTCTTGTAGCGTACGTCATTAATATTTGAATAAAATTTGGTGGAACTGCGGTAAAGCTGTGAAAGTGTAAACAATATAAAATGACACAAAGTAGTGCAGCTACGGACGTCGGTCGCGGCGATTGGGCAATCTTGAGCATAGCCTACGATGGGTGGCGTTGTGGTATTCTGTTGTGATAATTTGGTGTGTCCAGTGTGTGCCGCGTGGTTACACACCCGCTTCACACGCGTGATCCGGGACTGTTTCCGGATCCGGTCAGGGATATGCACTACTGACGAGCTCAAATGAGGGCGAAACTCGAGTCTAGTGCTTCCATATTGACGTGGATAGGCCTTAGGTTCATACCAGAGTGCGATCAGCGTTGCCAGTAGTGGGTTGTGCTCAATATTTAAATTTCAAATCCCGAAACAACCACATAATCAATTTGATTGTTGCTCACTGGATTTTAGGAGGCCTGGTGTTCCTTGCCAGTGAGAAGTCCTGATCGTTCGGGTCCCATCGATTGACGGACGTCGGTCGCGGCGATTGGGCAATCTTGAGCATAGCCTACGATGGGTGGCGTTGTGGTATTCTGTTGTGATAATTTGGTGTGTCCAGTGTGTGCCGCGTGGTTACACACCCGCTTCACACGCGTGATCCGGGACTGTTTCCGGATCCGGTCAGGGATATGCACTACTGACGAGCTCAAATGAGGGCGAAACTCGAGTCTAGTGCTTCCATATTGACGTGGATAGGCCTTAGGTTCATACCAGAGTGCGATCAGCGTTGCCAGTAGTGGGTTGTGCTCAATATTTATATTTTTCTATGTTTACAACTGCAACTAATTGTACTATCTTCTTCTGTTAACCGTTATATGTTGCTATCGAAGCGTTATATTTATTCACTGAATCGTAGCCGTTATCAGCTATCTTTTCTCTTCTCGTCCTGTCGTCACCTTCTGATGAAGTCACAGGAGATCTCCTTGACTGTATGTTGTGTTTGTGAATGTGTTTGTTTGCTGATGAAGGCTAATCGCCGCAACGTCCTGTATGTGTCTTAATTCTGTTATGTAAAGCTGCACTACTTTGTGTCATTAATATTTGCCATTTCAACGGTTTTGTGCTGCGTTTAGAATTGGTTTCCCCCCTTTGACGTGTCTCCACCTTGCCGTCGTGGTGGGGTTTGCGTATTCCAATGACTCCAAGAGCTATGCCGGCGGTAGCATAGCTACTGGTAGGGTCATCCATGTCGGGCAAGTCAACGGATAGGAACCACACCAAAAGAGACACACAACTGCTGACTTGCAGGTAGACTGGGGACAGTCAAAAGCTAGCGAAAAGCAAATCCATTGCACTCAAAGTCCGAATCATGCGCACGATGCCACTACATTCTTGGTCCAGACACTTGTTCTACGGCTCTCAGCTGAGGGATATTGCTGAACGCCTCTAAGTCAATATCCCCGGATGAGAGTCCTGGTCGTTACTCTCTCTCTACTGCATGGAGGAAAAATCTGATCCGGCAGCACATGCAGCCTACCCCGTGAGCGTTACTAATGGAGGAAAACGCATCCCAGTCGCACGCAATAGTTACGATGCAAGTCTGTCATTGAGTGAGCGTAATCAAAGGTAGAAAAACGTCTCATTAACACGAAATGGATCGCTTGGCTAGCGAACCCATTACGTGGAAGTACGGAGTGAAAGGTTATTGAGTGGATGCCGTCTGCAGACTAAGGTGGAAAACGTCTGATCAACATGAAATGGAACGTTTGGCTAGCGAATCCATTACGTGGAAGTATGAAGCGAAAGCTCGCTGAGTGGATGTCGTCTGCAGACTAACCGTTCCTGATTTGCGTGGGGAGCGGCCAGTGTCGAACGAAATACCCAGTACATGGAAGTGAGGTATTAAAGGAGCCATGAGCAGGACGTGGCGATTCCTTGGGTGATCCCCGTAACAGAGTGTTATGTGCCTGCTCTGCTATAATGGAAGCCTTCTTGGATGGCGGGGAATGCCCATGGTCTGCCTCTGCCTTCACTTGAGGGCTGACCAGGATGTCTTTGACCGTTCTAACTTGACTAGCTGAGATGTGGACGACAACACAAGAGTCAAATGTCCCCCGAAAGCCCCAGGAAGGCTGACTTGAACAAAAACGCCTGCAGAAGTCGGATGTGTCGTCCTAAGTGTGCAAATAAAATTGGCACAACGCAAAAACGTCTGAGTGAGAGTGGAAGGTTCTTCGTGCCCGGAACAGCTCTGACTATTTTATCTTCCGGGCAAAGCGTCCAGCACGTGTTCGAACAGAAGTCTCGCTGAGTGGACGCCGTATGCAGACCGACCGTTCCTGGTTTGTGCGGGGAGAGGCTTGTAGCGAACGAAATGCCCAATACAGGGAAGTGAGGAATTAAAGTAGCCATGTGCAGGACGCAGCGATTACTTGGGCGAGCCCAGTACCAGAGCGCTATGTATCTGCTCTGCAATTATGGAAGCCTCCTTGGATGGTGGGGAATGCCCATGGACTGCCCCAGCCTTCCCTTGAGGGCTGACCGTGAAGTGTTTGACCGTTCTAACTTGACCAGCTGGGATGTAGGTGACACCACAACAGTGAGAGTCCCCAAGGAAGGGTAACCTGATTTTAAAAAAAAACACCCGCTAAAGTCGGATGTGTTGGCCTAAGGATTTTTTCCTAAGGGTGCATAACGAGACAAACCGCTATTACGTCTGAAAAAAAAAAAACCAAAAAAAAAAAAAGGAGAAGAGAAGAAAGAAAAAAAAAAGAAGAAAAGAAGAAGAAAAAGAAGAAGAAAGAGAGTAAGGAAAAAAAGAGAAAAAAAAAGGGTTTTTTTTGGTTAAAAAAGTTTAAATTTTTGGGTCCCTTTTTCACTTTTTATTACAGTTAAAATTGTGGGGAAACCTGATACCCAGAGTTATAAGACCCTTTTTGTGATGGGGTAGGGTTTAAAAAAAAAGGAAAAGAGGGACCCCCGGGATTTGATTTATGGAAAAGGGAAAGGGAGGAGAGAGGAAAGAGAAGAAGAAGAAAAGAGAAGAAGAGAGAAAAGAGAAGAAAGAGAATAAGAGAAGGAGAGAGAAAAGAGAAGAAGAGAGAAAAGAGAAGAAGAGAGAAAAGAGAATTGGTCCAGAGTAATTAAAACCCTTCCCCAGATAAAAAACCCTATTAATCCCAATAATTTTTTAATATTGGCTGAGATAATAAGGAAAACCCCTTGACTCCGGAAATAATAGATCCTTCTGAAGGAACAAAGCCCCTTAATCCAATAAAAGAGACACCTTGGTCCCGAGTAATGCAAACCCTTGGACTGCCAGAGTAACTAACGACGACTACCTTGGACTGCCAGAGTAACAATGATTGCCTGACAACTTGTTTTGGTCATGTGATGAAGGGGCATTGGAGAATATCGTGACAACTGGAAAGATCAGTGGAAAAAGAGTTAGACAGACCAAGAGAAATGATGCTGGATGGAATGAGAGGGTGGCATGGATTAGTATCAGGAGAGTTGACTCACAACACCAGAGACCGAGATCTGTGGAAAGACATGAACGCCTACGCCAGCTGGCAAGGCTCGCGATGAAGATGTTGTCCCTTCACAACAAGCCCACAAATCGGGACCGCCCACGTTTGTTGCCTCTATTGACCTGGCGGGGTTACTTGTCTTTCTACAAGGATGACCTCATTCAGGTTTCTGTGTTTCCATGGTACTCTTCGAATGTTCCACAGAAACCACATATGCGTTGCTTGTAGATGTTTCTCATCGTGTCCATGATTGACATGCATACCACAGTTTAATCAGGATTATGATCACCCAAAGAAAATATGGGACGACTTAAAATGCTTTACTCGAACGATGAGTATTTAAGTATACTCAAGTCACAAGTTAAAGACAGAACGCGAGGCATGATGGTTTTGAGATCACGAGCACCTCACAGACTCTCAAGGACGGAGAGAAGCGGAGGAAAACAATGACGACTTCTATAAACTATGTCAGAAGTCAGCCCAAGGCATTTGTCTGGTTGAAGTCGTAGAAAGGGCTATTATCCAACAATTGTCTCAATTACCGCCCTTCCACTTCCGGCGCGACATTGTCGGGCTCGCTTCCGGTGTTTGGGAATCTGGGATTGAAAGTAACAGCCGCAAGGTCAAGGACACATGCTACGTTCTCTAACATAATGTTACCTGAGCCCTGGCTGTGGGGCGTTGTACAGGTGTGACCTTGTGTTTGTACAGGTAGGAATGTCTGATTAGAAAGGCGTGGCCATCTGTCTGTGGAGGTAAGAATGCTTTGTGCATGCCGGAATGTCTTGTTATAGCGGCGTGACTGTCACTGCTGTACAAGTAGGAATGTCTTCTTTTACAAATGTCTATGTCTGGTCACAGAGATGTGACTGTCTGGTTATACAGGTGTGACTGTCTGGTTATACAGGTGTGAATGTCTGGTTATACAGGTGTGACTGTCTGGTTATACAGGTGTGAATGTCTGGTTATACAGGTGTGACTGTCTGGTTATACAGGTGTAAACGCCTGGTTATACAGGTGTGACTGTCCTGTTGTACAGGTTCTGTCTGGTTATACAGGTGTGACTGTCCTGTTGTCCAGGTGAGGCCCCCGTGTTGTACAGGTGTGAATTCCAAGTTACACAGGTGTGACTGTCTTATTGTACAACTGTGACTGTCCTATTGTACACGTGTGACTGTCTTGTTGTACAGATGGGACCTGTTGTTGTACAGATGGGACCTGTTGTTGTACTGTCCTGTTGTAGATGTGTGACTGTCCTGTTGTACATCTATGACTGTCCTGTTGTACATCTATGACTGTCCTGTTGTACATCTATGACTGTCCTGTTGTACATCTATGACTGTCCTGTTGTACATCTATGACTGTCCTGTTGTACGTCTATGACTGTCCTGTTGTACATCTATGACTGTCCTGTTGTACGTCTATGACTGTCATGTTGTACATCTATGACTGTCATGTTGTACATCTATGACTGTCATGTTGCACATCTATGACTGTCCTGTTGTACGTCTATGACTGTCCTGTTGTACATCTATGACTGTCATGTTGTACATCTATGACTGTCCTGTTGTACATCTATGACTGTCCTGTTGTACATCTATGACTGTCCTGTTGTACATCTATGACTGTCCTGTTGTACATCTATGACTGTCCTGTTGTACATCTATGACTGTCCTGTTGTACATCTATGACTGTCCTGTTGTACATCTATGACTGTCCTGTTGTACATCTATGACTGTCCTGTTGTACATCTATGACTGTCCTGTTGTACATCTATGACTGTCCTGTTGTACATCTATGACTGTCCTGTTGTACATCTATGACTGTCCTGTTGTACATCTATGACTGTCCTGTTGTACATATATGACTGTCCTGTTGTACATCTATGACTGTCCTGTTGTACATCTATGACTGTCCTGTTGTATATCTATGATTGTCCTGTTGTACATCTATGACTGCCATGTTGTACTTCTAAGACTGCCATGTTGTACATCTATGACTGTCCTGTTGTACATCTATGACTGTCCTGTTGTACATCTATGACTGTCATGTTGTACATGTGGGGTGCGTGTCTGAATGTCCCTGGCGACTAGAATTGACCAGACGATATGCATGCCCATTGGGTTCTGCAACACCTTCTGACGTGCCTGTTATACCTGTGAAATAAAGTCATTGGGCCGGGCCTCATTTGATTACCACTGGCAATGAAAATAACAATACAAGATAGTCCCATTGTAGATGGTACCTTGGGGGTGTGAATTATTGAGATTTCGCATATTCTAGGTCAGCTGTTTAGTAAGGTAGGGTGACTATTTTCTTTCGATTCGAGAAACTAAACAACTGTCAGCATTGTCCACAATTGACAACATTATATTAAACTAAACCATTATTCTGATTGTTCACAATTGACAACATTATGTGAAACTAAACCAGTATTCTCACTGTTCACAATTGAAGACATTGGATGAGCCTAAACAAATGGTTTGTTTCTTCACAACTGAAAACATTATATGAAACTAAACAACTGTTATCATTGTCCACAAGTGACAACATTATATGAAAGTAAGTAACTATCATCATTGTCCACAAGTGACATTATATGAAACTAAACAACTGTTATCATTGCCCACAAATGAAGACATTAAATTACAGCATTTTATCCACAGCTTCAAGACGTTACCTCTGGGAAATCAGTCACACACGGGAGGTCAGAAATTCAGGAGATGATGTGTACCGCTGCGGTTCGAATCCTGGTGTTGTCCAGTCCGCATCAACAGGACGTCTGTGTGAGAATCCAAGTTTGAGAGGTGATGCGATGTCCATGTCAGCAAGCCACAGACACGGACTCTGTTCCAAGTCTCAGGACATTGACAAGGTCACGTGTGGATTTGTGACGTCGTATTGCCTAGGTCATACACCAGGAATTAGAGCTTCAATGGCAGACGATCATGTGAATTCGGTGAGTCGTTTGATGGCCGACATGAGATTCTTATATGCAACCGTACACTCGGCGTCATCATCTGTGCATCCAGCATTGACATGTGTACCATCAACATCGACATCTGTACATCCAACATTGACATCTGTACTTCCAACATTGACATGTGTACCATCAACATTGACATCTGTAAATCCAACATTGACGCCTGTACCCCCAGCATCGACGTCTATAGACCCGGCACTACCACTGGGGGAAGAGTTGGGCAGCATCATGTTCGATGAGCCCGGCTCCAGAACACGACGGGATGTCCACAGAGCACCAACATCTCCAAGTTCTACGGCAAATGCCGGGCTTGATGAGCCCGTCCCTAGAACACATCCCACCGTGCATCACTGTGACCTCACGCCAGCAGGGCTCAGTACGGACCCGTCTGCTGGCATAAATTGGCCACCGGAAGCTGATTTCCTCTCACATCCAGATAACTTGAACATGGGACACTGGGGTGTCAACGTATCGACAGATGTGTCTGCTCTTGGTGATAGTCCGTTCACAACGGCAGGAGACAACGCTGTCATACTGGCAGCTGCAGATGTCAAGAAATGTCACATTTATTGATGTCGTCTCCTGCAAATAAGTAATTGTGCTCAGCTTTTAGTCAACCAGCCAGACACTCACGCATCCTCCACGTCTCACTTAGCTCACGTGTTGACTACACGTGAAGTCAGCGATGAGTGTCAAGACATCCACTTAGCCAGCAACCGCGTGGCAACATTTTCCAGGAACACACCGGGCAAGACGGAACCGTGTTCTCAGTCTGCAACTCCACGTGAAAAGAAACTATGCTGCTCCACAAATAACAACACACAGCCTGCAACAGCAAAAGGATGTTGCTTCACATCTAGCTACTGCCCTCCTGCAACACTAGAAGGATGCGCTTCTGTAACTAACATTTGTCAGCCTGCATCTATAGCTGACGAGTTGCGAAATGTCCGTCTGGGTGATGTCCGGGAGCAGACTTCATCTACCGATACACGGACTCCTGCAGATCCACCACCAGCCCCGAGCTCTAGCTTGACACGATCTGCACGGTCTTCACACTGGGACACCTTACCCCGCGTTCTCCAGAATGAGGTGGTAACAGACTCGGGTGTTGGCGTGAGGGTGAATCTCTATTCCACACCAGGAAGTGCAGGTATATCAGTACAATCACCAGCAGCAGACGGGTGCAACTTGCTGCCCAGGCAGTCAACTGTGGACTCCCTAGAGAGACATTATGTTTGTCCTGCCAGCAGGCATCCAAAAAGTCATGCTAGGAGACGACTACTGGCCAAGGAAATGGAGGATGAAAAGAATAAACTGAAATCTGCTCGTGCCCACAATTTGGATCAGCCAGCTTTAACTGTCCTGAAGCATCCAGATTGTACCAATTCTTGTCAGTATGGATGCACAGAACAGAAGAGACCGACGCTTAGTCAACTGCCTGCAGGGCTCGACAATCATCATCAGCAACAGCCACACACCCAGAACTTGTCATCCGACCGTCACTGTATTCTCACCACGTCATTGAACTCACGGGGAGATAGCCCTCACCTCCAGACAGCACAAGCCGAGCATGTCCGGCAGTTTCCCTTAGAGCGTCAAGGACACACCAGTTGTAGCGGGCCCCCGATATCCTCTCGGGGATAATCCTTCAAACGGATAGACGAGACAATGCCACGCTTGATGATCACCTCCTCCAGTCAATACCCACCATCGGAAGATTAACAGTGCCTTGTGTAGCACTTCAACATTCTGACAGGCTTTCTAGATCTCCACTTTCTGCTAGCTCACAACATCCTTCATTGCTGCCAGTGAATGTTGCTACTCCCCCAGAAGAGATGTGCCATGGCAACACGTCAAGAGACAGGCTTGAACTAGCTCAACAGTCAGCGTCACCAAGTGTCACAGCTGGTCACAGGTCGTTTAGTGCCCCATGCTCACCCAAAGATCGCATATGTGCCTTCCAACTCAATCTCTCACATAGTGCTCCACCACAAGGACTCACCAGTGATGAACTGTCTTTTCACCGAAGTGTATCTCACCCAACCGCCACTACAGGTAGGTGGCATCTTCAACATAAGCACAGTCACATAAGAAACCCATCACACCCCAATAAAAAAATACAGCATGCTCTATCTCAGGAATGCTTCCAGTTTTACACAGACACAACAGCCGATGCCTTTTCCAACATGGCCTCATACGGTGAACAGCGCCTGGCTGTACCACACACATTTGGTCTTGACAGAACTGTGAATGCCATCAGTCATACAGAGGACCGATTAGTCAAAGCTGTGAATGGCATCTGTCATATAGCAGACCTGCCAGGCAGATCTGTTAATGACATATATCATACTGCGGACCATCTAGCCGTGAGCGACACTGTCCGTCCAACGGACGAACCCGTCAGACCTGTACATGACAACTGTCATCTAAGGGATCAGCCAGTCGGAGCTGTGAATGGCATCTGTCATATAGCAGACCAACCAGTCAGAGCTGTGAATGGCATCTGTCATACAGGGGACCGACCAGTCAGAGTTGTGAATGGCATCTGTCATACAGGGGACCGATCAGTCAGAGTTGTGAATGGCATCTGTCATATAGCAGGCCAGCCAGGCAGATCTGTTAATGACATATATCATATTGCGGACCATCCAGCCGTGAGCGACACTGTCCATCCAAAGGACGAACCTGTCAGACCTGTATATGACAACTGTCATCTAAGGGACCAGCCGGTCGAAGCTGTGAATGGCACCTGTCATACAGGGGACCAACCAGCCAGCGCTGTTACAGATCTCAGACATCAAGTGATACCCATGACGGTAGGTATATGGTGACTTGTGCATGTTTCTGACTCCTTCAATACTACTAAAGTCTACAACGATGGGATAATTGCGGAACGGCATCAGACATCAAAATCCTACTGTACTTCACCTCAATGACTCCACGTCTCTTCTTTGTTGGGAGTATTTCCCGTCTTCTTCCCAACCGTATAACTGTGATCTCTTTCCCATGACTGAAACTGGTGCCCCGCACTAGAAGATAGTGTTGATAATTCTGCTAATAATTAGATAATGAAAGGTGGTATGGCTGGACACCAGAATACAGATGGCATGGCTGGACATCTGAATACAGATGGCATGGCTGGACATCTGAATACAGATGGTATGGCTGGACATCAGAATACAGGTGGTATGGCTGGACATCAGAATACAGGTGGTATGGCTGGACATCAGAATACAGGTGGTATGGCTGGACATCAGAATACAGGTGGTATGGCTGGACATCAGAATACAGGTGGTATGGCTGGACATCAGAATACAGGTGGTATGGCTGGACATCAGAATACAGGTGGTATGGCTGGACATCGGTGTCGTAGTAATCCTTTATTACTTTAGTGTCGTCCCTGGAGTGAAGGAAATCAACACCCACATTTTAATTAACCCAATATTACTGTCCTAGAGAAATCACCAGAATCCGTCCACAAAACTCCTTCAGTCTGTAGACACCTCTTTCTTACTCTCACTCACCCCTAGATCATGCCTCCTCTCATTCTCCCTCAACACAACATACTCAACAACTCTAGCTTTAACAAATAAATACAACAAATAATTTATTAAAGCAAAGAGTATGTGTGTGAGAAATGTGTGTGTGCGTAATGTGTAGAATGTGTGTCGAATATTCTAATGTGTATGTAGAATCAGACCAGTGAATCAGGAGCAAAGTCTGTTACATCACTGTGCTGAGCACACAACAGCACCAAGTATTCCGGACAGAAAACCTCACCAAGAAGATGTTTCTCCGGCCACTTGACAACTTTCTCCGATCACTCTCGAACAATCAGGACGCTGGTCATCAATGATAGACACTGTTCGATATTGGTCTTCACTCTAGTAAACACTGTGAATTTACACTGTTCAATAATGTTTGGTGATCAGAGAATTTTTCAAATAACTGAAATGTCACTTGGGAAAAATCTAACTGTTCATAAGTCACTTTTTTTTTTTTTTTGCATATCCTTTACAGGTCTTAGCTGTCAACAGCAGCATCTTTCAGCTGTATGTTGATCTCTTGGCAAGATTATGCTCAGTAGTTTGCCATTGCTTTCTGAGCGGCTGGCTCAGTATCCCGCAAGTCACGAACGGGGGTCGAACCGCCTCAGCTCTCGCTCCACTACGAGACTCTGCGTGATAAATGGGATTACAGAGAGAAAGTGTTGTAACCCCACAGCCAGAGAGACCGGCTCATAAGTCACTGGTTATGCGATTTTCCCCATCTTAAAAAAAAAAAACAACAACCTATTAAAGTTCTAGGTATATATATATATATATATATATATATAATATTATATATATATATATATATATATATATATATATATATATATATATATATATATATATATATATATATATTGGTGTTCTTGGTAACTGAGTTATGAATCTTCGGTGATGTAGCTTATGACCCAAGAGAACCAACACTTGTATTAATCAAGTCCGGCCTCAGCAGAGGTCAGGTTTCTGCAGACCAACTAGGTTCTGAGCCCTGTGTAAAAGCCTCTCAGCAACCTCTGTCTTCAATTCGTGAGCCATCATTTTATATAACTTTGATACGGCTTCTTGGTAATATATCGTCGCACACTCAACAAGTAGACCTGTAAGTGGAACCTGTAGAATAGAGAATCCCCTGGTGAGAGCAACTCAATTCTGACCTTAATTAGGTGAGTGTAGGCCGATAGCAGCACTCAGATCTATAACAGAGAACCGAACTCTGTTATACGGCCAAATAGCTCATCACATTGGTCTGAGACATGGAAACACAAGGAAAGATTAAAGGAAACGGGTAGAAACCCAGCAGATGCCCTACTGGAAGATCCTACCATTTCACATTCCCTTCATCCCTCCCAATCATCCTCAATCTCTCTAATTATTATCCCACTACATTGTCCTTACCTCCCTGAGTTAAATGATATATTACACAAGCTAGTTAAAGCTACACAATAGGTTACTAGTGCCGACGCGCCTATAATACTTTCTATCACCGCACTTACAGAACATTCTATCACCGCACCGTACTGTACTCTATTCCTAATCATACTCTTTTTTTAAAAAATTTTAGGGGTATTGGGTTAAA
>JACEFZ010002539.1:0-31873 GCA_014155875.1 Cepaea nemoralis
ATTGTTTTTTTTTTTGTTCCAAAAAATATTTCCATTTTTTTAAATTTTATTTTCCTGATTCACCAGACAGACATAGTTGTCTTCTATGTCTGTTTATTGTCTGTCTATATTCACTAAATATTCCTGATTCACAGATACTGCCGTAGGGCTGTCAAGTTTTAGACCGTGTGAGGTAATGGAATCCGGCAAGGTACACGTAGAAGAGGCAGGAATCGACCAACAAGAAGATGGACTTGATCATTGCAGACACCCCGAGCCTGGGAATCATGCGGCAGGCGAGCTGACCAGGGATCGAGACAGTGTTCCATGGGCCAGGATGAATGCGACGTTCTGTCAAGGATCTGCTACATGATGATGATGTTTATCTCACAGCATAAGTCCACGGCGTTCACTGACCCCTTTCTTGAAACACCTCCACGTGGTGCGGCATTTCTAGTTCCGGTTGACCTTCCAAGAATGGCCGCGGCTTTCAGCAGACGTGAAGTTCTGTCTAGTAACCGTCTGGCAGACGACTGGTCTCTGAACTTAAAGGGGAAGGAGATCTCTGCAGCACCGTCCTCTACCCCAGCCTCAGTCCGGTAGACACAAGCCTCTTTTCAGCGCTCTGTATACGTGAATGTCTCATTCTTTCATTGCATAGCGGATTTCAGCCAGTCAATCACCAACAACCTGTCACCAACCATCAGCCAATCGGCAACCAATCAGCAATCAAACAGCCACTAACAGTCAACTAACCAGCCAACTACCAATTAATCTAAAACCAATCACCAACTAACTAGGAACCAACCAAGTAACCAACTAATCAATCAACCAACCAGTTGTCAACCAACAAACCTACCAACCAGACATCGCCAGAAACCAGCCAACCAATAATCATTCAACCAGTCATCACCCAACAAACCTACCAACCAAGCATGTCCAACAACCAACCACTCAGTTAGCATCAAACCAGCAATCGAACAACCGACCAACCAACCATTAAACCATCCGACCAACCAACTAGCCACCTCATAACAACTATGTAACGTTTCATCCGCTCACTGAAAATAAACGATATTATAGAAACATTCAGTCATTTGACGCCTCTTGGGCCCGTCTGATTAATGTACGTACTCTCGCTCCCCACATAATTGTGTGAACTCATGGATCCCATGTATTCTCGCTCAACACATAATTGTATGAACTCATGGATCCCATGTATTCTTGCTCCCCACATAATTGTATGAACTCATGGATCCCATGTATTCTCGCTCCCCACATAATTGTGTGAACTCATGGATCCCATGTATTCTTGCTCCCCACATAATTGTGTGAACTCATGGATCCCATGTATTCTCGCTCCCCACATAATTGTGTGAACTCATGGATCCCATGTATTCTCGCTCCCCACATAATTGTGTGAACTCATGGATCCCATGTATTCTCGCTCCCCACATAATTGTGTGAACTCATGGATCCCATGTATTCTCGCTCCCCACATAATTGTGTGAACTCATGGATCCCATGTATTCTCGCTCCCCACATAATTGTGTGAACTCATGGATCCCATGTATTCTCGCTCCCCACATAATTGTGTGAACTCATGGATCCCATGTATTCTCGCTCCCCACATAATTGTGTGAACTCATGGATCCCATGTATTCTTGCTCCCCACATAATTGTGTGAACTCATGGATCCCATGTATTCTCGCTCCCCACATAATTGTGTGAACTCATGGATCCCATGTATTCTTGCTCCCCACATAATTGTGTGAACTCATGGATCCCATGTATTCTCGCTCCCCACATAATTGTGTGAACTCATGGATCCCATGTATTCTTGCTCCCCACATAATTGTGTGAACTCCGGGATCCCACGTTGTTCTCGCTCCCCACATAATTGTGTGAAGTCACTGGATCTCTTCCTCACCTCTCGCCCTTTGTTTCATCTGTCGGGAGCAGTTAGAAAACTGTCAGGTACCCGATTTCAGAGACTGTTTTGACGATCAAACAAACACAGCCGACACTAAGGAATTCATTGTACATTGATTAACACATAAATGAATTAACGCCATATGTGGGGTCGATATTTCCAAGCGTTTGGAACGGGTAGCCACTAATCGTGGCAGGTAACTTTTGTTGAACACTTTGTTTAATTTTTCCCGGACAATACTGAGGTCGGCGTGGCTGCGAAGTTTAACGCGCTTAAACTCTCTCAGCACATCAATTGGGGAACCCTTTGAGGCCACTAAGTCAGTTCATAAATAAACATACATAGTATTGATTGGCGCTCATGGAAGGAGAAGAAGGAAGTAGAGTTTAGAGGACGTATTAGACAACTTCGACGCATGACTAACTATTGTTCCTGCAGCGAGGCGCCGTCGTCATTTGGAGGTGACAGGTTCGAATCCCGGTCGGTAACTGTAGCTTTCAAATGTTATATTGTCTAATGTGCCCTCTAAACTTTACTTCCTTCTCCTTCTGTGAGCGCCAAACAATACTATCTTCTTCTTCTTCTTCGTTCATCCGGACTTTTTTTCCGGATGTGACTGCGTTGTGCCAGTTTACAGCAGAGCTGCGTTCTTGCGCCGTTAGGCCGACACATCCGACTTCTGCGGGCATTTGTTGACCGGGTTAACCTTCCCGGGGAAACAATACTATGTGTGTTTATTTATTAAACTCTCTCCGTCCGATGATAACTCAGAAACTCCTTCTTTGCCCTAGCATACAGACCATGCATTACTAGCTACACGCCGAGTATTCGAGCGGTGTCGGCCCGGAGTTATCAGGCATACAGTTATTACACAACGCGCAGTTCACATTATGGCCAGGCAGTGGAGACAGCAACCCGCGACCTGCCTACGATCTGAGTCATCAATTCAAAATACCCGCAGAATAATCAGAAGTGCTTCGATGAATTCAGCTGCCCTACTAACCTCGAGCCGGAGCTGTGGTTAAGGGCTTACGGACGCAGTTCGTAATCCTGCCGAACGCGTTCGAAACACAGCTGCTGGTGATTTTGAAGGCAGTCCGCCTTGCGTTGGCTTTCATACAGTGATATGGGTGCCGGTCGTTCATAAATCAATGGCAAACTACTGAACGTAAAAAATGCTGGGATTGACCGCTACGTCCTGTAAAGGGTGTGCAACTAACTTTGGTGTAACTACCCCGAGCGGCAGTGAACACGTTTCACAATCCCCCCCCCCCCCCCCCCCGACATACCGTGTCGCTGGTTCAAAATTAGCTGCAGACCGCCTTGCGCTTGTTTTCATATAATGGCATGGTCGTCGATAGTTCAGAAAGCAATGGCAAGCTACTGTAAGGAACATGCAACTAACTAAAGTAGTTATCGTGCTTGGATTTGAACCTGTCACCTCCAATTGACGACCAAAACATCCAGATATTTACTTCCCTGTCTTTCCCTTGTTCTGTTTCTCCTCAGTCTTGCAAGTTGTCAAAAAGTTCTCTAGTGTATTTCTTCTCATAACATGCCCCCCCCCCCCCCCAAATTTAAAAAAAAAAATTACATCTTATTTCTCTATAGCAGTGATTCTCAACCGGTGGGGAATTGGGGAGGGGGGTGGAGGAGGTTCCTTGGGGGGGGGGGGGTGTTAAGATTATATCAAGATCGCATTAATACAAGAACCAATTACTTGATATTGTTTTTCCCTCCATACTTTGCGGTTCTGTACTTCTCGCCCTTCTGAAATTCGTTTTATAACGTAAGTAGACCCGCAAATCACGTTTTATGTAGACGTCTAGACTTGTTCTAGTATGTGTTATTAAATTTAGCTTCCATTTTTACGTATACTGTGTAGGAAAAAGGGGGGGGGGGGAATGTGGAATTTATAGGGAGGAAATACGAAAAGGGGTGGGGGGGGGGGGAGAATGACATTCTGCATATATGGCGAAGGGATGCATGGGCCAAATAAGGTTGAGAAGCCACTGCTCGTATAGCATGGTAACCATAGGTTTCAATTGTATGTTGTCTAGTCTGTCCTCTAACCTCTACTTCTTTCTTCTATATGGTGTATTTTTAATGACTGTGCAGTGTTTCAAAATATTGCCGGTCCAAGAGAAACACCCCCCCCCCCCCCCCCCCCAAAAAAAAAAAGAATATTTATATGTGATTCCGCTATACACACATTTAGACCCGCGCCTGTTGTTCGGTAGTTGGTGAACTGTAATACGATTCTCCTATGTGGTTTAATGGTAGAAGACTGATCACCTACGAAGTTATCCGGTGCTAGGGAAGCGATCGTATAGAAATATAAACCACGGATAGAGTAGAAAGCACTCAGATGTGCATGAATCATAAGACAGACAATTGTGTAAGTCACCTTCAGACTGCACGTTAATGTCAACTTGAAGGTAATTTGAGATCCTGTACACTCACTATCTGGCCCAGGCCGAGGACTGACAAAAGCTGGAATATATTATAATCGGGTGACACACGAGACGAAAGTGAATCGGGACAAAAATAGTTCACAGGCTGTGACAAACAGTGTTGTACTGGCTTGTGTTGTAACTTGGCAGCGCAACCAGCAACAGGTTATTCAGTGTTCCACTTTTGTTTGTTTGTATTTTGTTATTTGCTAGCTTTGAACCCAAATGTGGTCCACTTCTAGTAGTTGCCACTACAGGATAGTGCACTGAACTGGTGTTTGCGTGTGGATTAGATTTTCCGATTACCAGTATCCATTGTCATCAGGCAAACCTGCTCCGACTTCTGAGGTACTTGTAATTTATCGCCCCAGTTCAAGGACGAGAAGTCAATATTTTAATCCGACTGACCAGTGTAGGGGGCTGAACGCGCTACCTCGGCATTATCGCACCGGAAGTTTAAGAGCGAGCGTTCTTATTCATTCGGCCATGCTGATATCCAGTCGTTAGTCGCGGTTCCAACTTCACGGCAAAGGTCACCCCATAATGCTCTATTCCTGTGCCAGTGAATATCACACAACATGCTCATCGCTGTCTCATGTGATAAGAGGAATAGACATCAGTCCTGACAAACCAACAGCATGCACAGGCATACATGCATAAGGCTACTGGCAGAATGCCAACACACACAGCCCGCCACAAAAATTACAGTTAATCATCGATGGAAGCACCAGCAGTTGCACACACATTACTGCATAAGGCATATCCAGCTAGTTTTGCAACCGGCCGTCCGCTATTTTTCTGAACAAGCAGTTCACAATACAAAAAACCGCGGACAGATGTGAAATAGGAGACCATAACCAACAACTATCTGGCGACTGCTCTTCAACTTCATCCACCCACTGCATTTTTTGGCTTCACGTTACCCTGATCGGTGGGGGGGGGGGGGGGTGCTAAGCGAGTACTCCTAGCAAAATGGTGTCCCTTAGGTTAGTGGAAGGAGGGGGGCATCTTACTTCTTCTTTAATAAGGGATACCCCTATCCGCCACACTACCAGCTGTCCTGCGCACACTACAGTAGTAGTATATTGAGGTTTCCAGGCACATATTCTGGGAGGGTAATGGCGGCTGATAGGGTTTATGAAGGAAATATGGGGCAAATTGTCGACTCGGTAAAAAAAATTTTTTTGGTGGGAACGGGTTTTTTCGGCGGGTGATGGTGTCTGTGAAAGTAATTAAGGTAAAAGTATTTGGTGGGAATAGAAATGTTGTGCGTACGGATGAGGGAGGGCTGTAAGTTACGTGTATGAATGTGTTAGTATGCGTGGTGTAGTGCTGTATAAACAAGGGTGTGATGGATCGTGGTTTCTACTCATGGGTTGGATATATTTTGGTTACGTATATGAATGTGTCTGTTCGTGGTGAGTAATGTATAAACAAGGGTGTGATGGGTCGTGGACTCGAAGTAAGAGGTGGTTACTATCATCTGAACAGTGTGATAGTAGTGAAGGTAAAGGGTGGTATATTCACTACCATCATTACAAAGGAAAGCGTATAAAGTTATAATGGGTATGGTGGTAAGGGGTATTAGTGATCAAGTAGGAGTGATATAGGGGTGGTCATAAATATAATAAGAGGTGTTCGCAATTACACACTGGTCAACCAGTGGTCAAGCAATGGTCAAGTAAGGGTCAAGTAGTCAAGTAAGGGAATTTTAGGGAAAAGTGATTGTAATGATATGGTGATGATTAAAGAGTGGTAAATTAGTGGTCAAGCAATGGTCAAGTGGTCAAGTAAGGAAAATTTTAGGGGAAAATTGGTCGTAGTGACATGGTAATGTTTAAATTAGTGGTAAATTAGTGGTCAAGTAGTGGTCAAGCGGTGTGTAAGTGAGGAAAATTTTAGGGAAATATTAGGGAAAAGTGATTGTAATGATATGGTGATGATTAAAGAGTGGTAAATTAGTGGTCAAGCAGTGGTCAAGTAAGGAAATTTTAGGGAAAAGTGATTGTAATGATATGGTGATGCTTAAAGGGTGGTAAATTAGTGGTCAAGTAGTGGTCAAGTAGTGGTCAAGTAGTGGTCAAGTAGTGGTCAAGTGGTCGAGTGACCACTTAAATTGTAGAGGACGATGTGCCTAAGATTATGGTAGTGATTAAAGTGATCGATGACGTGGTCAAGCAGTGGTCAAGCAGTGGTCAAGTAGTCGAGTGACCACTTAAATTGTAGGGGAAAGTACGTATAGTGCAATGGTGGTGGGTAGAGTGAAGAAGAATCAATAGTAGTGATAATAGTACTACCAATATTATCGACAAGAATATTAGCTGGTACGTTATTATTATACTATATTTTTGTGGGGTGTGTAAAAATCATACAAAGAGGGTCACACAAACACACATACAAATACAAAGACAACCAAGTACATACTTGATACACACAACCACAAAGACAGACAAGTACACACATACAGACACAGAAGTACAGACAAACCATTCCATTACTACTGTCATCACAACTATACACACACGTGTACACACATACAAGCACAAAGTCAACCACACACACACATACAAACACAAAGGCAACCATACACAGACAACCCATACCATTACTACTGTCATCACAACTATACTCAAGTACAGACCTAGCATCGCCTAGCATTACTATTGTCATCACAACTATACACAACCACGTACAGACACATCTCAGTATGTGTCTTTATTTCATTGTCTGTCAGTGTTGCTGTCTCTCGGAACAAGAAGTAAAAACAAACACCACTAAAGAAAATCAACAAAAATCTTGGTTTCAATATATCAAAGAATGTATTATTCATCAAAACACTTTAGTGATATAAGAAAACATCAATGACATACAGGGTTAGTGACAAAAATATAGAACAATGTAGTTGGGGGATGACCTAGACATCAAACTATCGGGAACTCGGGCATATGAAAGAGGTAAAAACATATACCAGCAACTGTCTCTTGTGTGTATTTGGTGTCTGTACGTTGTTGCATGGCGTAGGAATGAATGTCATGTTCGTGTACTGTTGTAAGGAAGGCATCAAAGTCGTATCTGTTATGTATTAGCGCTTGAAATTCTAAAACAGAAGAATTGTTAAATGATGCATGATAGAATCTAAGATCTTGTGTTCCTCTATGTCGTAACACTAGATGAAAGCTAAAGTTGATCTTAAAGCGACTAATTTGAGCATTGAAAATCTTATACAACGTATCTGTCCAGTTGATAGGCTTTTGTATCTCCGGGCTAATAAAGAAGGTGTATGTCGATAAATACTTGTTAATCTTGTGATGTGTCCTGATAGCTTCCCAATTTTCTCTATATATTTGTTGAATATCCGATGGAAGGATGTGTAGTGTCTCTGGTTCCCCGCCTGCTAAGATGGCAGCTTCGTCTTCTACCACTTGTTCAAGAATATTCTCGTCTGGTTGTATCTGACTGTTAGTTTATATTGGTTTCAGTTGGTGGTGTCGTCGAGGTTGTTGGTGGTGTTGTCTCTGATGGTGAAGAGGTAGTTGTCTCTGGTTCTGATGTATCCATAGGCCGGTGATGACGTATTCGTATGTGTTTTTGTAGATTGTCTTTTCTCTTGAAACGTTGTCCACAGATATGACATAAGTGTGGTTGATCTTTCGTATCGTGAATGGTACGAATGTGACGATTAAGATTATTCGCATCACGGAAGTCTTTGTCGCACACTGAACACGTGAAAGTAGATCTGGTGGCCATATTGATAAACTGTTTTTTTTTCCTTTCTTACAATCCGAAAAAAATGTTCTGGTGTATACAATGTTTCAATGTTTTATCAGAGGCCGACGAAACGAATAAGGCTCACACCAAGTGTCACTGCTGTAGCCAAGTCAGTACGTGAACAATATCTGGTTACTACACAATGCTCACACCAACCTGTTTCACTGCTGTAGCCAAGTCAGTACGTGAACAATATCTGGTTACTACACTGCTCACACCAACCTGACGCACCTCTGTAGCTACCCAAGTCAGCCGTGAACTGGTACTGAGCTCACAAGAGACGCCGTCTATTTTATACACTGGTTCTGCACACGACGTAGCTGACGTGGCAGTTAGACAAGCTATTCTCACGCTTGCTTCTCCACAAACCGATGACTCATACTTAATGACTTTTGCATATGGCGTTGATGACGTAGGGGCTGTCTCGGACATCCGTGTTCTTTACCAAAAAGGGTTTGTGATATTCTTGTAGGGACACGTTTTGTTTATGGGTGAGTGTATCTGTAGTGGTTGTGGTACCAGTAGTAATGTTTTGGGTGTGTCTTTGTTTTTTGTGTACTTATGTGTCTGTATGTACAAGTGTATCAAGTGTGTATGGGTGTCTGTATGTGTTTTGTGTCTGTCTTTGGGTGTGTGTCTTTGAGTTTGTAGTAGTTGATGTCTGTGTGTACGTGCAGATGTGGCTGTACGTGGTTGTGTATAGTTGTGATGACAATAGTAATGCTAGGCGATGGGTGTGTCTGTACTTGAGTATAGTTGTGATGACAGTAGTAATGGTATGGGTTGTCTGTGTATGGTTGCCTTTGTGTTTGTATGTGTGTGTGTGGTTGACTTTGTGCTTGTATGTGTGTACACGTGTGTGTATAGTTGTGATGACAGTAGTAATGGAATGGTTTGTCTGTACTTCTGTGTCTGTATGTGTGTACTTGTCTGTCTTTGTGGTTGTGTGTATCAAGTATGTACTTGGTTGTCTTTGTATTTGTATGTGTGTTTGTGTGACCCTCTTTGTATGATTTTTACACACCCCACAAAAATATAGTATAATAATAACGTACCAGCTAATATTCTTGTCGATAATATTGGTAGTACTATTATCACTACTATTGATTCTTCTTCACTCTACCCACCACCATTGCACTATACGTACTTTTCCCTACAATTTAAGTGGTCACTCGACTACTTGACCACTGCTTGACCACTGCTTGACCACGTCATCGATCACTTTAATCACTACCATAATCTTAGGCACATCGTCCTCTACAATTTAAGTGGTCACTTGACCACTACTTGACCACTACTTGACCACTAATTTACCACCCTTTAAGCATCACCATATCATTACAATCACTTTTCCCTAAAATTTCCTTACTTGACCACTGCTTGACCACTGCTTGACCACTAATTTACCACTCTTTAATCATCACCATATCATTACAATCACTTTTCCCTAATATTTCCCTAAAATTTTCCTCACTTACACACCGCTTGACCACTGCTTGACCACTACTTGACCACTAATTTACCACTAATTTAAACATTACCATGTCACTACGACCAATTTTCCCCTAAAATTTTCCTTACTTGACCACTTCACCATTGCTTGACCACTGATTGACCACTAATTTACCACTCTTTAATCATCACCATATCATTACAATCACTTTTCCCTAAAATTTCCTTACTTGACTACTTGACCCTTACTTGACCATTGCTTGACCACTGGTTGACCAGTGTGTAATTGCGAACACCTCTTATTATATTTATGACCACCCCTGTATCACTCCTACTTGATCACTAATACCCCTTACCACCATACCCATTATAACTTTATACGCTTTCCTTTGTAATGATGGTAGTGAATATACCACCCTTTATCTTCACTACTATCACACTGTTCAGATGATAGTAACCACCTCTTACTTCGAGTCCACGACCCATCACACCCTTGTTTATACATTACTCACCACGAACAGACACATTCATATACGTAACCAAAATATATCCAACCCATGAGTAGAAACCACAATCCATCACACCCTTGTTTATACAGCACTACACCACGCATACTAACACATTCATACACGTAACTTACAGCCCTCCCTCATCCGTACGCACAACCTTTCTATTCCCACCGAATACTTTTACCTTAATTACTTTCACAGACACCATCACCCGCCGAAAAAACCCGTTCCCACCAAAAAAATTTTTTTACCGAGTCGACAATTTGCCCCATATTTCCTTCATAAACCCTATCAGCCGCCATTACCCTCCCAGAATATGTGCCTGGAAACCTCAATATACTACTTACAGTATTTATTGCATGTATGGCTCTGGTATAAACACATTTATATCTTCGCCGGCGTTACGGACTTCGTATGCTGTACTGAGAAATTCCTTAGAAGATGCCAGAAGGTGAACCACGTACACCGTATGTTAATTTATTATATATCCCTTGACAATCCCACCCATTTGAATCAGAATAATGACTTGGCAGTTGCTGGGTAAGTTGCTATAGAATAGAAATATTTTTGTTTCGCCAACTGAAGCCCCGCAGGCAATTTGTCACAGGCGGGAATCATCAAAGAGATTGTCAATCACCTGTGTTAGCTAATCTTGAAAGGAATGTCGGTTGGAAGCTGTGTTGATGACGTGTGGATTAACCTTGTTACCATGGTCTCCTCGGGTCTACATCTGACAGTATTAGGATAACTTTTGATCCTACCGGGGGTCGAAACTTGTGCAAAAATTTGATATAGTTTGATTCAGTGAAAATCGCATATTAATCTAGGAATTAGTAATCGTCGGAGAGTGTCTGCCTGTATGGCGAGGAACCACCAGTCTGCACACCAATAAGCCAGACATGGGACAACGGATACTCACGCAAACCTCAGGTCCTGTATGACATCACACTGATGTTGGACAACAGGATGTCTTCATCCGACATACAGGACTTTGCGTTGGAGCTCAAGCCAACGAACACAAGCAAGCAAGCAAGCACTGGGAAAATAACGCACTCTACTATCCTACATAGCTATAGTGGGAATATAACACTTTTCACTATCATGCATCGCTGTACTTGAAAATAACACATTTCACTATTATACATCGCTGTACTGGGAAAATAACACATTTCACTCTTATACATCGATGTACACAGTTTATCTGTGCGGGCTGTTGTTTGTCAAGACTCCTGTCTTTTCCACTTTTCACATTGGGCAGTGGGGAGCGTTTTGTGTGATATTCACTGGCACAGGAACGGAGCATAATGGGGATGACCCGTTGCTGTGAAGTTGGAACTGCGACTAACTAACTAACTAACTAACATCGATGTACTGGGAAAATAACACATTTCACTATTATACATCGATGTGTTGGGAAAATAACACATTTCCCTGTTGCACGGGGGGGGGGGGGATATTTCACCATCATAAATAATTTAACTGAGAAAATATCACGTTTTACTACTATAAATAACTAAATTCAGAAATAACACATTTCGCTATCATAAAGAGTACCATTTTGAAATCAAAAAGGTAACCCGCGCCACTTGAAGCGGCTCAAAAATCACCTCTCCCCCACCAGTTAACTAAATTATTCTTATAATTGCTCCAGTAGTTGAGAATATACCAGTCTAGATTACCTTAATCTAAACCAGAGAATATACAAGTCTAGATTACCTTAATCTAAACCAGTGGTTCTCAACCTTTTTTTGGCCGGTGCCCCCCTTCACCATATTTTCAGAACGTCATTCCCCCCTTTCGTATTTCCTACCTAAAAATTCTGCCCCCGCCCCTACACAGTATACGTAATATTGGAAGCTAAATTTAATAGCACATACTAAAACAAGTCTAGACGTCGACATAAAACATGATTTGTGGGTCTACTTACTTTGTAAATTGGATTTTAGAAGGGTGAGACGTATGGAACCGTACAGTATGAAGGGAAAAACAATATCAAGTAATCGGTTCTTGTATTAACGCGATCTTGAAATAACCTTAATTCCCCCCCCCCCCCCGGAAACCCTAAAATTCCCCCCTGGGGGGGGGGGGGGAATTCCCCACCGGTTGAGAACCACTGATCTTGACTGATTAATGACACTATTTGGTAGAGACCAACTTGTTCACAGTCGTCCCATGCAGTTACTCCATACATGAGCACACCTAAACGTCACCGGAAGACGTGCCTGTCATCCCACACGTTATTCTGACACAGGTGATCCCTCTCCCCCTTAGACACATTTTCCTCGAAAGACTCGTCTTCGTGCACATCCTGCAGTGTAATATATGTCACTGTTTGCAAAAGATCTAATTAAGTTAGTTGCATATCCTTTACAGGACGTCGCAGTTAACCCCAGCATTTGTTGACTGTTTGTGATTTTTTGGAAAGATTCAGTAGTTTGGTTTGCTTTCTGAACGACCGGCACTCATACCATTGTATGAAAACCATGTAAAAGAAAGATATAGAATGATAAATATTGGACACAACAGTAGGTGCCTTACCGACCACGTTGTAAAACACCTTTGGGACATTACACACACAACATTCCGACACACACAACATTCCGACACCTTTGGGACATTACACACACAACATTCCGACACCTTTGGGACATTACACACACAACATTCCGACACCTTTGGGACATTACACACACAACATTCCGACACCTTTGGGACATTACACACACAACATTCCGACACCTTTGGGACATTACACACACAACATTCCGACACACACAACATTCCGACACACACAACATTCCGACACACACAACATTCCGACACACACAACATTCCGACACACACACATTCCGACACACACAACATTCCGACACACACAACATTCCGACACACCAGTCTTGTAACGATTTTAATTCTCCTCATCACAATGGAGGCAACGATGTTTGTGTCACAACATTGAGGTCATGTTACTCTAACAGCTTAAATAGATTCACAGCCGAGAGCAACTTAATCAACTCTTTGGGATGCATCCATCCAGCGGGAATCAACACTTTATAGACGGCACTGTTTAACTTTGCTGACTCCCCACTAGTATTTCCATATAATGTATCCACATTGTTTACTTCACAGTTGCTTATTTGCCACCTTAACACCTGAACGCATGCCAGCCTTCCTATGCACGGAGGATGCACAATGGCCTATTAATATTTGAATTCCATACATTTTTTGGTTTACATTTTATATGTTTATGTTCTAATTTTCTGTCTTTTTTTTTCTTTTCTTTCTTAAAATCTGTTTGAGCTGTTCCTGACGAAGATTACTAAGATCGAAACGTCGGATTCGTTGTTATTTTAACTTTACGTTAATTTGGTATTATTATTAGTTATTTTCCCTGCCGTGATTTCTGTTCAGCGGATTTGAGTTCGTTGTAATTTATGCAAACGGTGTCTGTGTTCGGTATCTCTCTCACCTTTTCGCAGGCATTACACATACCCAATTGTTTCGATTTTATACGACAGTAATTTAGCTGCGGTGGATCCGACATCCATAAAGCCAGGTAACCCTCGTGAGAGTTCCACCAGTGCAGTTTCAAGAATTGCATTTCTCGTCAGAACTCTATGGAAGAATCATCCGGTGCACCGCGTGAAAGACGAGTATGTGCACCACACTTCCCCCAGTGAACAGACACAGGCAGAAGGGTTAACTATCTATAGTTTCCTTGACATTCAAGACACGCGTTTTCACTAGTCACTTCCTGTATGCAAATTCTGAGGTTCACGGTAGCGAAATCTGTATAATCAATTGTTGTACGTGACTGTGATAATGACATGAGCACGGCCGGACGAGAATTCTTCTTCTTCTTCTTCTTCTTCTGCGTTCATCCGGAGTTTTTTTCGGATGTGATTGCGTTGTGCCTGTTTACAGCAGAGCTGCGTTCTTGCGCCGTTAGGCCGACACATCCGACTTCTGCGGGCATTTGTTGACCGGGTTAACCTTCCCGGGGACGAGAATTCGACGCCTAAGCTCGTCGCCTCGCTGAGTGAGAGAACGACTGGCCACATTCCGTGCATTCAGGCCTGCAACAGTAACAGTCGTAGACCCATAACAGATTCCTTCTTCGGGACACATTAATTTCTGTAGAGACAGCCAATTGTCCCTACGCAAGAGTTAAGAATGGGACATATTAATTTCTATAGAGACAGCCAATTGTCCCTACGCTAGAGTTAAGAATGGGACATACTAATTTATGTAGATACATCCAATTATCCCTACGCTAGCGTTAAGAATGGGACAAATTAATTTCTGTAGAGACAGCCATAGTCCCTACGCTAAAGTTAAGAATGGGACATATTAATTTCTGCAGAGACAGCCAATTGTCCCTACGCTAGAGTTATGAATGGGACAAATTAATTTCTGTAGAGACAGCCAATTGTCCCAACGCTACAGTTAAGAATGGGACAAATTAATTTCTGCAGAGACAGCCAATTGTCCCTACGCTAGAGTTATGAATGGGACAAATTAATTTCTGTAGAGACAGCCAATTGTCCCAACGCTACAGTTAAGAATGGGACAAATTAATTTCTGTAGAGACAGCCAATTGTCCCAACGCTACAGTTAAGAATGGGACAAATTAATTTCTGCAGAGACAATTGCCGTACGCTACAGTTAAGAATGGGACAAATTAATTTCTGTAGAGACAACCAACAGTCCCTACGCTAGAGTTAAGAATGAGACATATTAATTTCTGTAGAGGCAGGCAATTGCCCCTACGCTAGAGTTAAAAATGGGACATATTAATTTCTGTAGAGACAGCCAATTGTCCCAACGCTACAGTTAAGAATGGGACACATTAATTTATGTAGAGACAGCCAATTGTCTCTACGCTAAAGTTAAGAATGGGACAAATTAATTTCTGCAGAGAAAGCCAATTGTCTCTACGCTACAGTTAAGAATGAGACAAATTAATTTCTGCAGAGACAGCCAATTGTCCCTACGCTAGAGTTAAGAATGGGATAAATTAATTTCTGCAGAGACAGCCAATTGTCCGTATGCTACAGTTAAGAAGGGAACAAACACTCAATAAAATGTTGCATGTCCTTTGCGGGACGTTGTGATTAACCCCAACACAGGTGATTTTCTAGACAATTTACGTGCAGTAGTTTGCCATTGTTTTCTGGATGAGAGAGATCAACGTTGATGTTATATATATATATATATATATATATATATATATATATATATATATATATATATATATATATATATATCTTCTTCTTCTTCAGCGTTCCGAGCCATTGAGGTTCTTTGCTGCAAATACAATCTGTCTCCATTCGTCTCTCTGGTGGACCTTCTCTTGCCAGTCGTTGATTCCAAGTGCTTGTAGGTCTGTATGTATATTATCTCTCCACCGCCTTCTTGGTCTACCTCGGGGTCTACGGTCATTTATTTCCTGAGTGTAAGCGAGTTTTGTTTCCCTATTATCTTCCTTTCTTTCTATATGCCCCAGCCATTGTAGTCTATTAGCCTTCATGATACCAGTGATTAGCGGGGACTTAAACAAATCATAAATGTCTTTGTTACTTCTTCTTTTCCACTCTCCACTTTGTGTATCCCTAATGGGTCCAAAGATGCGTCTTAAAATTTTGTTCTCAAAGGTTTGTAACAAGGCTTCGTCTCCTTTCGTTGTACTCCAGGTTTCAGAGCCATACAGCACAACTGGTCTGATCAGTGTTTTGTATATTGTGATTTTGGTGTTACGAGATAGCGCCTTTGATTTTAGTAGATGTTGTAGTGCATAGTATATCTTATTTCCAGAGTTGATTCTAGTTTGTATTTCTTCCCTTATGATGTTGGAGCAGTTGAAGATTGTACCCAGGTATTTGTATGTTTCCGTTCTTTTAATGGTCATATTATCTATTTGTATGTGGCCAGAGTTTTTAGCCATTCCGTCTCTTGAAATTACCATATATTCTGTCTTATCTTGGTTGATAACCAGCCCCATCTGTTGGGCTTTTTCCTTTAAGTGAGTCAATATTTCTAATGTCTTTTGTTCACTTTGCCCTATAATATCTATATCATCTGCATAACCAAGCAGCTTTGGATGTTCCTCCAATATCACATTCCTCCTTTACCTTCCTTACAACTTTCTCTAGAGCCAGATTGAAGAGTAGCGGCGATAGTGCATCACCCTGTTTCAAGCCAGATGTTATTTGGAAGGGGTCTGATTTCCTGCCTTTATATGTTACTAGATTATAAGTATCTTCCATGCATAGTTTGGTCATGTTAATTAACTTCCTTGGTATTCCAAATTCCTGCATAACATTCCATAGACTATTCCTATGGACACTATCATAAGCCTTTTTAAAATCCACAAAAATGTTATGGAGATCTCTTTTATATTCCCAATGTTTCTCGGCTATTTGTCGTAAGATAAATATCTGATCTATTGTTGATCTGTTTTGTCTGAAACCCGCCTGGTAGTCACCTAATATGTCTTCTGAATATGGTTTTAGTCTATTTAGTAATACTGCGGATAGTATCTTATAGCTTGTGGACAGTAGTGATATTCCTCTATAATTTCCACATTGGAACTTATCTCCTTTCTTAAAGATAGGTATCAATAATGACTCTTTCCAGTCATGGGGTAATTCTTCTGTCCTCCAGATTTTTATTATTAGTTCGTATAGCTTTAGATGTAATGCATGGCCACCTGCCTTTATAAATTCAGCAGCAATTCCATCAGTCCCAGTTGCCTTATTGTTTTTAAGTCGTGTGATTACATATAGGATTTCTTCAAATGTAGGTTCTTCAATTTGTGGTTCGCATGTTAGAACCTCTTCCTGTGGGAAAATGTTACTTGGAGCTTCACAATTTAGTAATTCAATAAAATATTCTTTCCATGTGTTGCACATTTCCTCATTGGTATTTATCATATTCCCATTTTTGTCTTTTAAACCATATGTGTTTTGTTGGTGCCCTCGTTTCATTGACTTCAGTACTTTAAAAAATTGTCTGGATTCATTTTTCTGGTGATTAGTTTCCATATCTTTGATTATATTACTCATATATTCTCGCTTCTGCTGTCTGACTATTTTTGTAGCCTCTTTACATTCATTTCTATAATGCTCTTCCTTTTGGATGTTATTGATGTCATTTAACCATACATGTCTGGCATTCTTCTTCCTAGTGACTGCTTCTTCACATTTTTGATTGAACCATCTGTTCTTTCTATGCGTGGTTAACACACCGAGACATTCTTCTGCGGTAGATTGAATTGTATTCTTGATGTTCAACCATATATATATATATGGTTGAACATATATAATCAGACTTAATCCAAGACTGGTGATTGTGAGAGTTGGCGAACCATGACTACCGGCAGGGTACACAATGGTGTGTGTATGTGTGTGTGCGCGCGCGCGCGCTGGCTCGCAACCGCGTATACTTATTTCCCGGCAGCAAAATAAAGCAGAATCAAAAGGTGAATATGAAGATATAGAAAAGAGAGGTAATGTGAAAGACGGTACTGAAGAAAATGAATACTGTTGTTGTTCACAGCGGACATTTTTCTTGGCCTGTGTAAAGCCAATATTTGAGAAGTGTCCCACCAGCCAGATTCCACATTGTGTTTGTTGACCTCTTTTCTGCCCCCAGTTGATGCTGGTAACGACGAGGGTCGAAATACTGAACGCTTGTGAGAGCAATCATCCCAAGTTTGTGCCCGTGGGGAGGGCTGGTAGCTTTGAAGTTTCCCTTCCTTGTTGGCACACTAAAACCAAGTCTGTCCATGATGTTCACCAGTTGCTGTTTGATGAGCCACGAAAAAATGTGCTGTTGGATGAGCCACGAATAATGTGCTGTTGGATGAGCCAGGAAAAATGTGATGTTGGATGAGCCACGAATAATGTACTGTTGGATGAACCAGGAAAAACGTGATGTTGCATGAGCCAGGAAAAATGTGCTGTTATATGAGTCAGTAAAAATATGCTGTTGCATGAGCCAGGAAAAATGTGCTGTTGTGTGTAGTAGTTATTTGCATATCCTTTACAAGACGCTACAGTCAATACCAGCATTTTTTGCTGTTGTGATGTCTTGGCAAGTTTACGTTCAGTAGTTTACCATTGCTTTCTGAACGACCGGACTCATACCATTTCTTTCATGAGCCAAGAAAAATGTGCTGTTGCAAGACCCAGGAATAGTGGGCTGATTGGTGAGCCACGATAAAAATATGTGCTGTGGGAATATAATATTTTTTTCAAGAATAACTGTCCGATGGCCCGCTGTCATTCCTAAATAAAGTTAGTTCCATTTGGAATTTAGATTTAGTCTGAAAAACCATAGATTTGGAGTAAAGAGTGGCATTTGATCTTCTTTCGTTGGCTTGAAGTGAATTGTCTACATGTGCAATGTTGCTTCTGAAGATTCACACATGTGTATCGAGGAACCACAGATACTGAGTGAAGATTTGAACTGAAGGGGTGCAGGTTTGGGATGAAGAATTGCAGATTTCCAACAAAGAATTCAGTTTAGAGCAAGGGGGCGTAGATTTCAAACGAGAGGATTCATGTGAAACATGGCAGATCTTGACAAAGAGTTACATTTCTAATGCGAAAAATCACGCGTGTGTGTGTGTGTGTGTGCGTGCGTGCGTGCGTGTGTGTGTGTGTGTCGGTCTATCTCCCCCTCCCCCACCGTTCTTCTCTTCTCCATCTCCCCCTTATTTATCTTGTTATAAATATGTATGTGTCTCCCTCACTTTGATCCTCTGGTTAACTAACTATACGCAAGTTTTGTTCAGTTTAGTTTAGTTTAGTCGATGGATCAACATCACGGCACACGGGTGCAACCCATAAGTGCTCCGTTCTCCTACTAACTTAAACCTGAGTCTGGAGAAACTCAGCTCAGTGCACGAACTCCGTAGCACCGGTGAGGATACTGAAATACTTATTATTTTAGCAAGTTTTGTTCAGAATCGCCCAATCAAGCGTACGCCTCACGTAAAAGAACAATGCTACTGAGTAAAACCGTCATAAATTACAGATTACTTGTAAAGACGTGATTGTCCGTAGCAGTCAAACTCTCCACCCCCAGATGTTGTTTTCTCAGTCCCTGTTGTTACTTCCGTTCGTCCCCACACTGTGTATTATCGCAGCGGAGATTCTCCGTTGTATTTTGTGAATGTATTTGTTTGCTGATGAATGCTTGTCGCCGCAGCGTCCTGTATGTTTCGTTAATCTGTTCTGTAAAGCTGCATTACTTTGTGTTATTTTATATTGTTTACATTTCCACAGCTTTACCGCAATTCCACACATTTTACCCACACTGTGTGCATAGTTAGTAGTGTGATGGCTGCTATTGTCACACTATCATCAAGAGCTTATTATAACAGTAAAGTCTTAGATGACCACGTCATAACAAGCTGTGTAGAGCACAAGTTAAGCAATTATGACGTTTTCAGCATATATTCTAACATACAGACGCAGTTTCGTCTATAGCCAATTCGGTAGTTTTGTCTTAATTCACCCCAAACAAACGTCACCATCTATATTTAGGGTCACCAGCTATATTTAGCACTGACGGTGATCTCCTCCGTGTTCGGGTACAGTTCGTGTCAGTGCGTTTCAATTTCCCCCACAGTGTTTCTTTGGGCTTTGGCAACCGTTTCTGTGTGAGTGTGTGTGTGTGTGTCTGTCTCATCATGAGTTTTCTGGAACTGGCAGCAGCAGCAGCAGCTGTCCACGACAAGCCAGAGTAGCGTTGCCTTTTCTGCAGCAGCATCATGGCATCTGACATTCTGCTAGACACTGTTCTTATAATCATGTCGTCATGGTGCTATCGCTGACTGAGCGTCAGGACAGATGGGAGATGCCGACGACGACATTCACCATGTATGTCGGCAGGACATCCTCCCGCTGAGACAAGGTGCACATGGCTGCAAGGCCTCGCGACTCCCGTACAGACAGATCATCATCATTCTTTTCGTATACTGCTGGTCTCAAGAGTTGACAAGCATTTCATTTGGCCAGTTACAGTTGGGGCGGCGGGAGATGTCGCCGACAGCAACTGTTGCACACCGATAAAATTGCGCACCGAGCTACGGCGCAACACAGGAACCCCTGGATGTGACGTCATACCCTGGGTTCCGTTTGTTTGGGGTGAATAAAGGCAAAAGTACCGCCAATTCTCCTGTCCACCCGATGGAGCATGTAATCTTACAGTAGTGGCGGTTCAAACGTTTTTGGACACGTTATAAGAAGAAATAAATTAAAGAACTTGGTGACAAATGGCAATATTGAGGGGAAAAGCACAAGGGGAAGGCAAAGAAGTAAATATCTGGATCGCTTGACCACGTGGTTTGGTCGAGACAAGAACAAAGCTTATTCACGACTCTGGTGATCGTGCGAGAAGGCGAAACATGCCCCCCTCCCTCCATTTTCCCTCACGCTTATCGGCATGGCACATGATTTATGTTATATCCATGCAGACCCCATTGTCAGACTCTAACCTTGCGTGCGCAGTCTGGTGCTCCCTGGGGCAAGCCATAAATATCTCCAGATCACACCGTCAACCCGCGTCCCCATTGAAAACAGCTGTAGCTGTATTGTTAAGTTAATTAGTCCAGGTACAGATGGCGGCAGAATATTTAAATGAAATTGGGTCATACACAACCGATGTATTTTTAATGGCAGTTGCGTCTGGATCGCTGTGGGGTCTACCGGATGTTGCACTCGATACAGGAAGTGTCCAGGGAATAGCCTCTGCCGCTTCTCACGCCAAAGTTATTAGGTTAATTCTTTGATGGGGCAAAGTGGCACACCATACAAAGACATACTGCATTGCTGTTGAAAACACGTTCCTGATTAGTGAATTCACCTTTGTATGGGATGGGACTGCGTGATTTATTCTCAGGCGATAGGGTTTTGTATGGGATGGGACTGTTTGATTTACTCTCAGGCGATAGAAACCAAGTGGTTTTTATGGGAAGCATTTTGTGATTTACCCTCAGGCCGATGAAGCCAGGTGTTTTGTATGGGTTGGAATAAAGTGATTTACCGAGTAGACTAACCTGGTCCCCCCCCCCCCCAAAAAAAAAACGCCAACAGAAGTCGGATGTGTCGGCCGAAAGTTGTAAGCATCGCAGCTCTGCTGTAATCTGACACAACTAAATTACGCTCAAAACATACACACAACATAAATATCAGACGAAAGAAGAAGAAGAAGAAGAAGAAGAAGAAGAAGAAGAAGAAGAAGAAGAAGAATTACGTGACTTACTCTCGGGCGATGAGTTCATGTGTATTGTATGGGTTAGAATTACGTGATTTACCCTCGGACGATGAAGCACGTGTTTTGTATGGGATGGACAATGTGATTCACTCTGTCTTACCAGTCTTTGGCCGGCGCTGTGGCTCAGGAGCAGTGAACGTGTCTGACCCGACACACCGAGTCGAGGGTTAGACATTGGCTGCAGACGATTTGGAAGCAGACTGCCTTGTGTTGATTTCGATGGTATGGGCGTCGGTCGTTCAGAAAGCAATAGCACTGAACTTAAACATTGTCAAGTAAGTCACAAACAGTCAAAAATTCTGGGGTAGTTTGCGACGTCCTGTAAATGACGTTCGACTAACTTTAACCCGTCTTTATCAACGAAATCAAAACAGGGACATGAAATTACCATAACGTTATAAAATCTACCAGTCAAAAGATCCCAACACAACACAACACAGATAATGCACAAATGAAACAATATGCTTGTGTTGTGTTGTATTGTATTCGGGCGTAATTTTAGTTGTAACTCTTTTCTGTTCTCATAGTTTGTTTCCCAGTATTAAGTAGCTAGGATGGCCGTTTTAAACTTTCGATGCTGCATGTAGGTTACCAACTAACAGTATACCACAACAAGCAATGATGTAGACCAAATGGAAGCAGAGAAATTGTTGACCACGTAAACGAAGGACGGAGGGAATAGCAGAATCCATGGGAATATCGATACATGAAGCCCATAAGCGGGTACTCTCTCGCTGTTTATATTGTACTTCACCTCGACACCGCAAGGTACAAGAGGAACATGATGAAATGCTGCATGTGTGGTGAGGACTCTCGGTTAGAGAGTACGAGTGAACACACGGGACATGCATATCTGGAAAGTCTGGCACAGAAGGGAGTGAGTACAGCGTCTTGAAGATACTCAAAACATAGAGCCGCTACACGCTGCGGGATTTGCTGAGGAGGGGATCCGAGCACTTATGGACTGAATGGTTCGATGTGCAATGAGGATGATCTGTCGACTAACTAACTAACTAACTAAAACATAGAGGAAAGGTCAGATTGAATTATCAGGAAACGTCAGATTGAATTCTCAGGAAAAGTCAGATTGAATTCTCAGGAAACGTCAGACTGACTTTTAATCAAATTTCTGATGGAATAATCAGCATGAGAACTCTTCCGTGGCTTTTGAAGAAGGAGGACTGAGCATGTGTGAGATTGTCCCGAGTGCATTGATGTCGATTCCTAACTTTAACTATTAAGTATATACTCAACGTGGCCGTTCTCCGTGGCTAAGGTCTTGCGGACGCGATTCGTGAGCCCGCTTACGAAACACAGCCGCGACCGATTTGGCAACAGACCGCATCGCGCTGGGTCTTAAGATGTTGGTATAGGTGAGTATAGGAGCTGGTCGTTCAGAAAGCAATGGCAAACTACTGAACGTAAACTTGCTAAGACATCAACAACAGCAGTAAAATGTTGGAGTTGACAGCGATGTCCTGTAAATAGGATCTGGAAAAAAAAAATATTGAACGTGCAGATGTGACCAGCAACCAACTGTAAATTCGATCACTTGTTGGGCACGCTGATAACGAAACAAATATTTCAAACTGATTAGTAAAACGCGATTAAATTTTGTTTCGTTATCTAATCAATTGTGAGTGGTTTATATACATTTTATATCCTAAATGCCGGCTGCTGTGAAGTGAAGCGATATTCTTCATTATTAATTTAGTTAGTTAGTCGCGGTTGCAACTTCATGGCAAAGGGTTGTCCCATTAGGCTCCATTTGTGTGCCAGTGAATATCACACAAAATGCTCCTCACTGCCCCCATGTGAAGAGTCGCTTAAAGTCGCTTAAAAGTCGACAGGGTCGACTTCATTGCACCGGGTTTTGTCCCATATGACTCGGTCTCTTTCCGCAGCGTGGAAAGCGTCGCACAAAGCACGAACTCCGTAGCTATAGCGACGACCAGGAGTCTCCGAAAAATTTAACTCGTGAACCGAAGGACGCGGCCCGGAATCGAACCCACAACCTTCGGAGCCCGAGTCAAACGGCTTGACCACTTCGCCACGTGCAGCAGACAGGAGTCTCGACAAAATAATAGCCCGCACAGGTATATTATGCATAATGCAGCTGCCAGAATGCCACGAAAAAATACAGTTCATCGTCGATGGAAGCGACAATCACTAGAAAACCAACAGCCACACATTACTGCTTAAGATAACCCAGTTAGTTCAACGACGGCCGGCCGCCATTTTTCTGAACATGCAGTTTACGCTACAAACAACTGCGGACAGATGTAAAAGCACTCCATACGAAATTCACAGCTCAGTGTCCCTCCACGTGCTCAACTCAGTAGCAGGGCGACGGAACCATTATTGTTTTAGTGACTCCAAATGTTGTCGAAGTATTACAGTTACTGCTGTGATTATTTTCAATGTAGTAACTGTCGTCGGTACTCCTATTATTTATTGTTGTTGTTGTTTTTATTTTTGTTATTAGTGTTGAATATCATTTGAAGGACATTGCAATCAACCCCAGGTTGATTGACCAGCAGCCAGTTTCTTGTTGACATCCGTCGAAAAGGACTTGTCGAAACGTTGGTGTTGTTGTTTGAAACAATCTAGCCATGGAAATGGTCATATTCATGCGTTTCTAGTCCATGTCACATTCATGCCTGTCTATGTAATCCCTACTGTCTCGAAAATAGAATATGTAATATGTTCATATACTATAGACATTTGAATAACACTAACAGTAAGCGAAGTTAAGAAGAAGTAATAACAGTAATAGAATCAGCAGCAGCAGCATGATCATCATTATCAGTATCGGTAGCATTCCCAGCAGCAGTAGTCGTCGTCGTAGTAGTAGTAGTAGTAGTAGTAGTAGTAGTAGTAGTAGTAGTAGTAGTAGTAGTAAAGTAGTGATAGTAGTTAGTAGTAGTAGTAGTAGTAGTAGTAGTAGTAGTAGTAGTAGTAGTAGTAGTAGTAGTAGTATCGGCAGCGGAAGCAGCAGCATGCCTACCACTAACACCAGCAGTAGTCGTGGTGGTGGTGGTGGCGGCATATGCGATGGAGAAGAGGAAGGTGGGGATAGTGAGAACTGTGTGTTTGTGTGTGTGGGGGGGGGGTGGCGCTGTTTATAATGGTTATAATAGTGATGCACCACTATAGAAAGAAACGGAAGAACAAACATCAAAACGTGTTCACAGCAGGGATCCTGCGGCTGGTGGTCTATTGACACGAAGAGACCGTGTGCAGAAAGGGCCACAGAAATGGGGACAAACGGGGCCCACCCTCTAGGCATACTCCGGGCGGTCAGGTAGCACATGTCCCAGGCTGCACCCACCGCTTCACTGGGTCACCACAGTGAGCCGTCACTAACTGGGTCTTGAGTCGGTCCCGTGGTGTGTGTCCCATTGTTTCTTTATTTAACGTGCACACGGTGGGGGTGGGTGGTTTGGCAGGTGTGGGTGTATTTGTGAGAGGAAAACGGGTCATTGTGTGTGTGTGTGTGTGTTGTGTGTGCGCGCGCGCGCGCGCGTGCAGCCGCCAGATAAGGAAACTCAGAGACACAATCATACTCACGCACACAAGTAGAAACAAAGAGTGGCACACGTTAAAGCGGAGAAAGACACACACAAACGCACACAAGCGCGCGCACAAATCGTTACCTAAAATTGAAGTTCACTTCACATGTGTGTCCAGGCGCGGAGTACAAAATTAGGTCACTGGCACAAGTCTTTATGACATCCAGGTAACTAAATACTGCACGTGCCTCAGGCGATATGGTCACAGATTTAGAGCACCATATCGCTGCACGTGGCCTCAGAGTTAGGCCTGAAAGAGCACCTATTATCATCAGCCCATATTTGTAATTAAAACTCCACAAGTTTATAGCCGAAGTTCGTGTTTTTATTTCGCCGCTTTGTTCCTTTTCTTTCGGGCAGGAAGTGCAAAAAAGTTGTATTATCTCGGCGTTACGTGCACGGAACAAATCTAATTAGCAGCAGGCTGGGAAAGAATTGTCTCTAAATTGTATTTGTCAGTGTATGATTTGTTTAAATGTATTGTCGGTTGGACAGAGGAAACGAAGCACTGCAAGGTTCGGCTCCAGTTTAACGGGTTTAGTGAGTTGGGGGGGGGGGGGGTGAATGGGAGTGGTGTGTGAGAAAGCATGTGTGGGAGAGTAAATGAAAGGGTGAGTGAGATGAGAAAGTGGCGAGATTTAGTGTGTGTAAGTGTGTGTAGAAGAATAAGTGAGAGAGTGACTGAGTGTATAAGAGAGTTAGTGAGAGAGTGATAAGTTGAGAGAGTGGAGAGATTTAGTGTGTGAGAGTGTTTGTGAGAAATTGGAGATAGTCTGTGACAGCGAGAGTGAGAGAATGTGTGAGGGAATGTGTGAGTCAGTGAGAGAGTGAATGAATGTGTATAGAAGAGTTAGTGAGAGAGAGAGAGATTGGAGGGAGTTAGTCTGTGACATGTGTGTAAGCGGGACATGATTGATACATGCATTGATAATGCACATTGGGAAGTGTTGCATGGAGGGCAAACATCAGAAATGAAATAAAGACAAAGGAGAAAATTATTGCAGATAAGTCACACAGCGAGCGTGTGAGACGTATGATGGTGGAAATGACCACGTGTTCACATGCACCCACTGTGAACGGACATTTACAGCGCGAATTGGCCTTATCAGTCACATTCGCTACCGCCATAGGTAAAAGTTATTATGCCTTTTTAAAGCACAAACTATCGTCAGTCAAGACGGCAAGGTGCCAATGATTGAGAGTCTGTGACAGCGTAGGTGGGGTAATGTGTGAAAGAATGTGTGAGTGTGTGTGTATGTGTGAGAGAGAGAGAGAGAGAGAGAGAGAGAGAGAGAGAGAGAGTAAAAGTGAGTGAGTGTATTAAATATTAAGTGATACACAGGAAGTGTGTGGGAATGAGTGGGAGAGTGCGTATGACAGAGAGAGAGAGAGAGAGAGAGAGAGAGAGAGAGAGAGAGAGAGAGAGAGAGAGAGGGTGAGTAAAAGTGAGTGAGTGTGTTACGTATTAAGTGAGACCGAGGAAGTGTGTGAGAATTAGGGGAAGAATGTGTATGAGAGAGACATCGAGAGTGGGGGTGGGGGGGGGGGGGGGGGGGGGGGGGGGGGGGGGGGGGACTGACTGACTGATTGAAGGAGGGAATGTGTGAGAGAGTGGGAAATAGTGTGAGTGATTGAGTGAGAGAGGAATATGAGAGAGAGAGAGAGAGAGAGAGAGAGAGAGAGAGAGAGAGAGAGAGAGAGAGAGAGAGAGAGAGAGAGAGAGAGAGACAACAAATAAGGGTTGAGCAAGAAAGCGACAGAGACGAGGATAGAATGTCTGTAGGTTTGAGTTAGCTGACCTATTTCCCGCGGATATCGGACATTTGGCACTCGTGTGAAGCGACTAATTGTTTGGTCTGTTATCTGACCAACAGGCTGGAAGTGTATGTACGTGTGCGGTGCCTGTGTCCGTGTGTGCGTTTCTACGTGCGTGCGTGTCTGTGTAAATATGTCAACATGTAACCAACACACAGTAAGGTAGTTCCTAAACCCTGGAGTATTTAGGTAGGAATATGATAGATACGTAGAATGAACTAACGACTTAACTTTATTGTAAAATTTTCAAAGCGTTAAGAATTGGGCGCACAGACCCGTCTGACATTCTGTCCTTCTTATCTGTCTCCTTTCATACATAATTTCATTCATACACCACATATGAAGCTAGTCTTGGACAACAACACAGTAACCATACATCTTATATATAAAAAAGGATGTGTGTGGGTGTGCGTGTATGTCCTTAATGCGTTCGCGAACGGTCCATCCGATTGAGATGAAATTTTCTACGTCTTCCTTTCATTCCAGCGCAGCCAACTGTGATATTTTTTTAGTGTGAAATCGGCTGCTTACTTAATATTATTTAATTTTTCATTTTACATTGTAATTTATATACAGCAAGGGGACTTAACTCTAGAAAAGTTATTTCAAGGGGCATAACTTTTAATAACATTGCTGTATAACTTATAGTCATATTGTTGCATCGTTTTCAAAGATTTATAAACTCCTTGTCTATAGTTATGTACCGGCATATGAGTTATAATAAATAATGATACAATCTTTAAGGCATTTTCAAAGTTTTCATAAAAATAATGCATAATGCATAACATTGTAACTCATCTTTTTATGCTTACGAAGTTATCTACAGTCATTCAGGTGATTAGAAACGGTTTTCATTAGAAATAATGGATGGTGTGTGGAAGGACATTCTTTTAAGTTACTTTATTTTGTTGTATGAATTTAATGAGGCGCTACCCGCCAGGAACTGGGCGAAGCCACGCCGGGTCAGATAGATAGACAGACCCACCTTTTCGCTGCAGTTATCTACAGGCATATGCGTTATAATCCTCCTCCTCCTCCTCTCCCCTCCTCCTCCTACCCTCTTCCTCTTCCCCTCCCCCTCTCCATCTTCCTCCTCCCTCTTTCTCCTCCTCCTCCCTCTTCCTCCTCCTCCTCCCTCTTCCTCCTCCTACCTCCTCGCCCTCCTCCCTCCTCCTAATCACTCCTCCTCCATCTCCCTCCTTCTCCCTCTCCTCCTCCCTCCTCCTCATCCCCCTCCTCCTCCTGCGTTCTTCTCCTCCCTCATCCTCCCTCCTCTTTCTTCTTACTCCTCCCTCTGTATCCTCCCTCTTCCTCCTCCCTCCTCCTCCCTCCTCCTCCCTCTTCCTCCTCCTCCCCTCCCCTCCTCCTTCTTCCTCCCTCCTCCTCCCTCTTCCTCCTCCTCTCTCCTCCTCCCTCCTCCCCCTCCTCCTTGCTCTCCTCCTCCCTCCTCCTTCTCCTAATCACTCCTCCTCCCTTCTCCTCCTCTCTTCTTCCTCCTCCTCCCTCCTCCATCCTTCCTCCCCTTCCTCCCTCCTTCCTTCTCCCCTCCTCCTCCCTCCTTCTCCCCCTCCTCCCTCCTCCCTCCTCCCTTATCCCCCTCCTCCTCCTCCTCCTCCTCCCTCCTCCTCTTCTCTCCTTCCTCCTTCTCTCCTCCTCCTCTCTCCTCCTCCTCCTCCCTCTACCTCCTCCCTCTCCTTCCTCCTCCTTCCTCCTCCTCCCTCCTCCTACCTCCTCCTCCTCCCTCCTCCTCTCTCCTCCTCTTAATCCCTCCTCCTCCCTCCTATTCCTCCTCTACTCCTACTCCTCCCTACTCTTCCCTCCTCCTCCTCTCTCCGCCTATCTCTTCCTCCCTCCCTCCTCCTCCCTCTTCCTCCTCCCAGCTCCTACTCCTCCTTGTTCTCTTCTGCTGCTGCCGCCGCTCCATTTACCCAAGTTAATTGTTGGGGAAGATGTAAAGACCTTTGCAAGTGCTCTTTCTAATGCTTTTTGTAAGTTGGTCTTCGTTTATCTAGGTTGTTCTAACTGCAACCAATAAATGATTAGACAGACAGACAGACAGACAGACAGACAGACGGGAACGGGAACTTATATGACTACTTATATGAATTAAATGAGATGCTCCCCATCAGGGGCTGGGCGAAGCCGGGCAGGGTCAGGCAGACAGATAGACAGACAGATAGACAGACAGACAGATAGACAGTCGGTAACGGGAACTTATATGACTACTTATATGAATTAAATGAGATGCTCCACACCAGGAGATGGGCGATGCCGGGCCGGGTCAGACAGACAGACAGACAGATAGTCGGTAACGGGAACGAGAACTTATATGACTACTTATATGAATTAAATGAGATGCTCCCCACCAGGGACTGGGCGAAGCCGGGCCGGGTCAGCTAGTGCCTTATAAACGTATGAGAAATGTACAAACATCTTTATAACATGACTCGTTAATACTATTAGTGGCTGTCATTGGCATGACAGTTGTAATCAGCTATGGGAGATATATCGTACCACAGTTATAAGAATGCTTAGTATACTGGGATTTGTTTCATTATCTTTTTTTAAGGGCATGTAGTCTGTATTGCAAGACGGAAAATATACTAACCAGTAAAAAGACGTCAATTACAACGAGAAAAAGAGTTATGAAGTGCTATATAGAACCTGTACTTTTGTATGGATGTGAAGCGTGGACAATGAGCAGACAAGCTGAAAAACATCTAATGGTTGTGGAAATGTGGTTTCTGAGGAGAATGCAAAGAATACCGGGGACAGACAGAAAAACCAATGAGCAAGTCCTACAAGAAACAAATGAAAACAATAAACTGATTAGAGAAATTATACGCTGTCAAGATTATTTTGGGCACTTTATGAGAAGAAATAAATTGGACAAACTGATGACAACTGGCGAAAATGGGGAGAAAAGAACAACAGGAAAGTAGAGAGGTGAATATCTATGTGGCTTGACCAAATGGTATGATCGAGACAAAAACACAGAGCTGATCCACGACTCTGGTGATCGTGTGATATGACGAAACATGACCGCCCACGCTTATCGGCATGACACGTGATGATGATGCGTCTGTATTGAGATAGTGTTCAAATAGGTTCGATTGTATGTATATGTATAGCGGTTGGTGGTGTCTTTGATTCCTTATGGAAGATTATTCCACAGCTGAGCTGCCGAGTACGTTAAGCTTGTTTTATATAAATCTATTCTAGGCTTAATGGCATGTATGTTGTTTTGTCGTTTGCTATGTCTTGCGTTATATTTAAACAATGGCCAAAGGTAACTTTGAGCACTTTGATATAGGATTGTGTGACTTACTTTGGCCTTATAATTGACAGTCAGACAGACCGGTTGGTAGACAGACAAATAGATTATCATCATCATGCACCGTTCCGAGCTGAGCAATCATGTGACTCCACAAACATCGGTTCTGTATATTCTCGGAGCGCCGATTGTCACCCGGGCCACTCTGTCAACCTACTCAGCGCAGACAACCAGACAGACAACCAGACAGGCAACCAGACAGACATATAACAACACACTCATTCATTCAATAGCATGCTCTTTGCAGAACCTCGCTCCCATAACAACCTTCCGGAAAACTTCTCGTTCACAAGCAACATGTCCCGCGTCCGATACACCCATCTGGAGATCATCCGCCACATCCTGCACCCATCTTCTCTTTGGCCTTCCTCCTTCTCTTTTCCCAGCTATATGCCTCTCCATTATTGTTCTCTCCAAACTTTCATGACGTTTCAAGTGACCAAAATATTTCAATTTTCTTTGTTTTTTCGTCTTTAATAGCCAACCCTCTTCAGTATTCAGCTCTTGAAGTATGGATGCATTTGTTCTTTTCTTTACCCAAGATACTCTTAGAACCCGTCTATAATATTTATATTCAAAAGGATTTAGTGCGCTGTTCAGCTTGTTTAGTAAGTGTCCATGTCTCACATGCGTATGTTGCAATGGAAAAGAAAGATGCATGCTCTTAAAAATCAAATTTGTGTAGTTCCATCTGTCCCACTCCATAACAACACATACTTATAAGAGGCACTCTTCCGACAACGGTCCTAAATAGTTCTGCAGTGAATAATTTTTTATAAATAACCCAAACCTAACCCTAACCCTAATCACTTATTCACTGCAGAAACTATTTAGACCGTGTGTCGGAATAGTGCCCTTTAAAGATATTTCCACCCTGTCACCGCACTCCGCACAGATATTTAATAACTGGACAGATATATAACATATACTATATAGAAGATATTTCCACTCTATCACCGCACTCCGCACAGACAGACCAGACAGATATATAACAACACATACCAGAAAATATTTAAATACAACAACACTTGGCTATCATACATAAGCTAATCAACACAGCCGTCCTTGTCTGCAGACGATATTTAATCAGGCCAAGGAAAGGTCACCTTAAAATTAGGTCAGTTTTTTTTAGGTCCCCATTATAAAACGCACATAAACTGTCATTAATGCCTACATACTTTGAACCGGGGATTTAAGGCCACCTGGCTAGGGAGTCCCGCGAACTGTGCAGGGTTTGTGTTTTCGACAGAAAAAACATCACCCTACGAGGTTCGAAACCCCCGTCTCGAATGAGAGCCCGGTTTCTAGCCACACGGCTAGACACTGTTCTGTACCGTGCACGCATTTTATTTTGCGGCCAAAAATTAATTTGCACTTTAGTAACAGATCTTCTCCCACCCCTCAATCCCTAGTTTGTATTGTTCCAATTGGAGCGTTTATCCCCACGGTAATTTCAAATTTAAAACGACTCTTTCTTTTTGCACAAAAGGGTGGAAACTCCTAATTGCTGAGACCTCATTGTATTTACCAGACAACAAGTCGAATTGTTCCACTCCACCATGAACCAAGCCTACAAGAACATCTCCTTGTCTGTTGACATCAAACACAGTGGCACATTATCGTTCTTAGACCTCCTAATCCAACATCGAGAGGATGGAACCATCCATAGTGCAGCCTGCGGTGGAACATATAGTTTTATATATTATTATTTTAAAATGATCAATATATGCATTTCAATAGCTTAGACCTATCCAATATAAGCGTGGCCTGGTAAA
>JACEFZ010002540.1:0-28568 GCA_014155875.1 Cepaea nemoralis
TGGGGCCAACCCTATTGCTCAGTGCATGAGGGCTTGAAAATGTGACGCCCCTATCACATCACAGACTCATAACAGAATTCATATTCAGGACAATTTAAAAATGCATTATAGATCTTAGGGGCATGGTTGAAATAAATTTTAAATCTTACAAGCATGATTGAAATAGGAAATAGATCGCACAAGTATGATTGAAATACATTGTAGATCTTACAAGCATGATTGAAATACAACACAGATCTTAAGAGCATAACTAAACTACATTATAGATCTTTCAAACATGACTGAAATACATTATAGATCTTACTAGCATGACTTAAACACATTGTAGATCTTACAATCATCACCTAAATACATTTTAAATCTTACTAGCATGACTTAAATAGATCATTACATCTCAAGTTCTTCAATGCGTAGAAAACACAACAATTAAAATAACCTCGTTGAAATATAGTATTAACCGCACATAAATAAGAATAACAACAATGTCAGTTTCCCACAACGTTTATACATTTTTTCTAGTGTAAATGGGTTTTCCCAAAAGGTGCAGTCAGCAATCATTATCATCATCACCATCTTCCATTTTTCCGTCAAGCGTCGTGGGAAGCAATTGTTAACGTCCCAGAGCCGGCTGGATGGCACTGGATAGTGCCATGCCACTTCATCGTGACTGTTGGATGAAGTTGGATTAAGAATGACTTGCGCGATGAATTGGATTAAAGTGAGGAAGAGTTGCGCAATTCGTCGACCACACTCTCTCACCTGAGTCCATCTGAATTCGTTGGCAAGACAAGTCAAGACGACTGGAGACGAATACAGGTGCAACGGATGACGTGAGCGCTCTACGTGCCTTGCCGTGCTTATCACGTTCCACAACTCTTTGCAGGTAAACGCCGTCTTGCCCGTTGAATCATCAATGATTTCTTCCAAGCAGTCTGCCGAATCCTTCTTCACATGCTGGGTAGGCATACCCTAGTTCACGGATTGGTTTGACACCAAATCGGCTACCCACGTCTGGTTTAGCCAGCCTGTCACAGCTTTTGCCGGATGGGGGACGAGAGGTGTGGCCGCTGACGAATGCTGACTGCTACTACGCGAGATTTTACAATGTTTTTGACGTCGTCAAGCCATTTTCTTCTCGGGCGTCCTCTTGCTTTTGTAGCAGATCCTTTTAAAGGGCCAATGCTGGTAATTGAAGGTGTTGCATTGTAACGAGATGGCCGCATCATGTGATATTCTGCATTTCAACATATCCGGTACAAGGCGTTGATCCCACTGTCTGTCTGATACCATTATTTCTTACTCGGTCTCGGATAGTTAAGTTGGCAGCTCTTCGCAAGCATCTCATCACGCAGGTGTTGATTTTGCGTATGTGTGATTTGCATAATGATCAAGTTTGACATTGTTATATCAATTGGGGAAACCTTTGAGGCCACTAAGACAGTAAATTAACCCTTTGGGGCCTCTAAAAGATCGGTAGCATAGTGTCGGTGTGAAAGTGCAATTTATTATCTGTCTTTTATTTACCCTCCATAGAATGAAACAGGGGGCTGTACCTTTATTTTCCTACACTCACAATGCAATATACCCTCCATGGAATGAAACAGGGGTTTTCACCTTTCACTTCCTACATCTGTTCGAGGTTGTTTTGCTGCGTGAACTACATTTCGGAGAAAAAATAGCGTGGCTGGCTAGAAAGACTTTGTAGGCTAACATCTGGTTGGGATAGTGACTGCCGCTTCCATCAAGGATGAACTGCATGTTTCATAGAGGACTTTTGTTTTGGTATTCTGGCGACGGTATTATGTACATTGAAAGTTTTTACATCTGTCCGAGGTTGTTTTATTGCGTTAACTGCATTTCGAAGATAAAATGGCGTGGCTGGCTAGAAAACATCTGGAAACGGAACAACAACATCTAGAAATATCGAGACTTTGTAGGTGAATATCTGGTTTGGAAAGTGACTGCCACTTCCATCAAGGATGAATGTTTCGTGGAGGACTTTTGTGGTGACATTCTGGTGGCGGCATTATGCACAGTGTGCCTGAGCGGGCTGTTGTTTGTCGAGACTCCTGTCTTTTCCGCTTTTCACATGGAGCCGTGAGGAACATTTTATGTGATATTCACTGGCACAGCAACGCTGCATAATGGGGACGACCCGTTGCTATAATGTTGGAACCGCGACTGAACTGGACTGAACTTCCTACATTCACAACACCATATACCTTTCACAGCATTAACAAGGCGTATGTACCTTTCACTTCCGACATTCACAACACAATGTTTCGATCTGAAATCTTCATCGGGTGAACACAAAACGTCAACCAACAAACAGCTCATGAATAATAAAGAGGACGGAAATGCAAAGGAGACATTACATGAATCGAATAGAATGTCACTGCTGAATACATCAAGAAATATAATATAATATGTTATGTGAAATATAAATATGGCATCTATATGCATAATGATGTAAACACCGGATGGATTACAATAACGTATGAAGGCAGAAGAAATTAAATCACAAATGAAATCAAAAATGAAAATGTGTGTAACTAAATTCATAAAAACTAGAAACATAATGATACTTTGTTTTTCAAATGTATGCGAACGTTCTTTACAGAACGTTGCAGTCAACCCCAGCATTTATTGACCGTTTGTGATTTACTAGTCAATTTCGATTCAGTAGTTTGCCATTGCATTCTGGAGGCCGACGCCTCATACCATCGAAATCAACGCAAATCGACCTGCTTCCAAATCGCCCACGGCTGATTTCGAACCCTCGACATGGTATTTCTGTGAATTTACAAACTGCGCGTCTCACTATCCCGATATCCTGTCTACGTGTAGTTTCAATAACTCAGAAGTCGGAGTGCGATCGCCTGATGGCGAGGGACACTGGTAACAGGGAAAGCTAATCCACACGCAAATATCAGTCCAGTTCATTTGAAGTAATAGCACCTGTGTGAACTACGCCTGAGTTCAAAGCAAGCGGACGGAAACAAACACAAAAACAAAAACAACAATATCATTTCAATGTCCGGTGTTTATCTGCTTCTTGGTGGACTATCGGCTCCATGGCGAAGGGGTTACAAATGGAATTACGTTGATTCCTATACAAAGGTATGAGTGCCGGTCGTTCAGAAAGCAATAGCAAAATGCTGAATGTAAACTTACCAATAAATCACAAACAGTCAAATAAATAAAAAAACTATGATTGACTACCACGTCCTTTAAAGGATATGCAACTGACTTATTTTTTGGCAGAGTGGCATATTTGTTGTATGCCCGCCCAAGTATTTCAGAGGATTGCCCGGTTAAATCCTACGTATAACGGTATAGTGTGCCATCTAAACATGTGTAATGTGTTTCATAATCAGTTGTCTGCTATGAGTATGTGATGTGATGGCGCCTTCACATTTTGTAGCAAGTCAAAAACATATACCATGAAAGCCATATCCATAAAGAGGTTGTAATATCGTCTAAAAATGTAGCGCCATCACAGTTTGTAGCAAGTCAAAAACATATATCATCAAAGCCATTACAATGAAGAGGTTATGGTACTGGCTGAGAAAATAGCGCCATCACATTTTGAAATAAATCAAAGACATATGTGATGAAAGCTATGATCAAGTAGAGGTTGTGGTATTCTCTGAGAAAGTAGCACCATCACATTTTGAAGGCCTGAATGCACAGATTAATAGGTAGCCAATCTTTCCCTCACCTACACTATGCGACGAGCCCACGGATCGAACTCGCATCCGACAAAACACATGACATCACCAGTGTAGTTACCTATCAACTTCGCCAGCGCATCCACTAGTGTCTAATTCGTATATTATATGTTTCGCATTTTGACCTACTGTGCAATGTTGATTTTTGACAGCAGCCAAACCAAACCAGAATGGCACCAATTGTCGAAACGTGGCTCGAAAAGAGGAACTCATAGCCAGAAATATAAAGAAGTTGATAGCTCCGTTGGTCAGGTCAAAAACGTAGATGATGTAAGCCATTACCATGAAGAGATTGTGGTATCGTCTGAGGAAGTAGAATTCATTGACGAAATATTTGACGATGTAGTGGGCGATCCGTGGAAACAGACAGATGACGTAGACGATGATAATGACGAGTAGCATCTTGACCACCTGTCTTTCTCTGGTGGACATGTGGTTTTCTGAAAATATATGGTCAGTTTGTATTCCGGAAGTATCCACTGCGATATCATAATGTTCAAGAGAACGTGAGTTTTGGTTCATTAGTTCGTTAGTTCTTTAGTTCATTCGTTTGTTAGTTAGATTTGTTTGTCAGTGTCTTTGTTTGTTTGTTTATTCGTTCGTTCGTTTGTTCGTTTGTTAGTTCTTTAGTCAGTCATCAGCTAGTTAGTTAGTTAGTTAGTAGACAGTCAGTCAGTCAGTCAGTCAGTCAGTCTGTCAGTCAGTTAGTTAGTTAGTTAGTTAGTTAGTTAGATAGTTAGTAGACAGTTAGTCAGTCAGTTAGTTAGTTAGTTAGTTAGTTAGTTAGTCAGTCAGTCAGTCAGTCAGTCAGTCAATCAATCAGTCAGTTAATTAGTTAGTTAGTTAGTTAGTTAGTTAGTATACAGTCAGTCAGTTAGTTAGTTAGTCAGTCAGTCACTCAGTCTGTCAGTCTGTCAGTCAGTCGGTCAGTCAGTCAGTCAGTCAGTTAGTTTGTTAGTCAGTCAGTCAGTCAGTCAATCAGTCAGTTAGTTAGTTAGTTAGTTAGTTAGTTAGTTAGTAGACAGTTAGTTAGTCAGTTAGTCAGTCAGTCAGTCAGTCAGTCAGTCAGTCAATCAGTCAATCAGTCAGTCAGTTAGTTAGTTAGTTAGTTAGTTAGTTAGTTAGTTAGTTAGTTAGTTAGTTAGTAGACAGTTAGTCAATCAGTCAGACAGTTAGTTAGTTACTTAGTCAGTCAGTCTGTCTGTCAGTCAGTCAGTCAGTCAGTCAGTCAGTCAGCTAGTTAGTTAGTTAGTTAGTTAGTTAGTAAGTTAGTTAGTTAGATAGTTAGTTAGTTAGTTAGTTAGTTAGTTAGTTAGTTAGTTAGTTAGTATGTATAAGTTAGTCAGTCATTCAGTTAGTTAGTTAGTTAGTTAGTTAGTTAGTTAGTTAGTTAGTTACTTAGTTAGTTAGTTAGTTAGTTAGTTAGTTAGTTAGTATAAGTTAGTCAGTCATTCAGTTAGCTAGTTAGTTAGTTAGTTAGTTAGTTAGTTAGTTAGTTAGTTAGTTAGTTAGTCAGACAGTCAGTCAGTCAATCAGTCGGTCAGTCAGTCAGTAAGTCAATCAGTCAGTCAGTTAGTTAGTTAGTTAGTTAGTTAGTTAGTTAGTTAGTTAGTTAGTTAGTTAGTAGACAGTTAGTAAGTCAGTCAGTCAGTCAGTCAGTCAGTCAGTCAGTTAGTTACTTAGTCAGTTAGTTAGTTAGTTCGTTCGTTAGTTAGTTAGTTAGTTAGTTAGTTAGTTAAATAGATAAATAGATAGTTAGTTAGTTAGTTAGTTAGTTAGTTAGTTAGTTAGTTAGTTAGTTAGTTAGTTCGTCCGTCGGTCAGCTAGTTAATTAGTTTGGTAGTTAATTAGTTAGGTAGTTAGTTGGCCAGTTAGTTAGGTAGTCAAATAGTTAATTATGTAGTTAGTTAGCTGCCTAGTTAGGTAGTTAGTTAGTTAGTCACTTAGTTAGTTGCGAAGTTAGTTAGTTGATTGGATGATATGTTTGTTGTTGTTTGGTTCGCTGGCTGGTTGGGTGGGTGGTTGGTTTGTTAGTTGGTTGCTTGGTTGGTTGGTCAACAAATCATCCTTATTGCACATCCACATATTAGTCATAAAGTGCACAGATCCTCTCCTCGGTATCTCCTTCAGCGTGCAGCGACTGACAACACTAGTTCTGTGTTGATTGACTATTCCTCTTTGACTTCCTGCATTAACTTGCTGTCTAGCTTGACCCCGTTTCACGTAATGTCCCAGCAGTCTGGTTACAGTTGCAGTATCGTACCCATCCTTTGAGACGTTTACTTTTCCTGCCTCCTGAGAATAAAGATATGAACTCTAGGTAATATTCAGGTCGAATATTTCGCAAATACAAATAAACAATATGTAAATAAACCTTTTCCAAGCCTTGGGTAGTTTCTGGTATATGGTGTAAACCGAAATGTCTAATAGACAGATCGGCGCGTGAGGTATGGCAAGGGTAATAACATGTCATATGCCTTTACTTCTCAGAGCACTGCTTGAAACCTGTTTTATCATCACCATGTGGCCTGCCGACTAAGGTGAGATATGGTAAGGACATCGGAAAATTAAAGTGTGAAATCAGACCATCATTACATGTAGCAGATTATAGGAATTGCAATATTCTACAATCATTTAATAACTTTTTATGATTAACTAGGCAGTTTTATGGTCAATGTTTGCTATTACTTTCTGAACTCCCCATGCCTATACCATCGAAATCAACGCAAAGCGATCTGCTCCCAAATGGCCTGTAGCAGATTTTGAACACTCGACTTGGTATGTCGGAAAACTGTAAAACTGCGTTCTCTAACCCCAATCTACAAACGCCATCTACGTCAGCAAACAAAACAATAAGTACATTACAACTTACGTGGTGGCTTCTGGGAGCTTTGGTGTTGCGTCATAGTACTTCCTGACCGGAAGTCAGATGACTTCTGGAGATGATAAATAATAACAACTGTCGAGGCGACGATGATCACGAAACAAATTACTGGCCAGATGATTCCGGAGAGGTTGTAGAAGAGAAACACCGGCTTCATATGTTGATAGAAGAACTCGCTGTTCACATAGATGGCGATAGTTTGGTTGTAGTGGATGCTGAACACCCAGACAATGTCGTAAATGAAGTACATTACAGCGAACCACCCGAATACAACAAAAGATATAATATTGCAGATAATAAAAGAACTTGTAGGCGTTATCAACCATTTGACCTTAAAGGGGATACTTACACACAAGCATCTCTCAACGGCTACATACGCCGCTAGAACGATGGAAACATATGTGGCAAAGCACGTGAGGTAGCTAAAGGCAACTACCGAAATATTCGACCAGCTTTCCGCGACAGCTGAATCGCATAAACTGATTGGCCCTGATAGCCGCTGCAGGGCACACCCGAAACACTTGATGAAATCCCATATTGCAATTGCTGTCATGGAAACGGCGACGCTGTCCTTGAACTTCTGCTTCACGAAGACCATAATGACCAGGATGTTGGTGAATACCCCAGCGAAGGAGATGATAAAACAGAGGGTTAAGTCCACGCAAATTTCTGCGAGTTTCCTGGCCGAGGAAGTGACGTAAATGTCTTCGGGGATGAACTCTTCCAAATGCTTGTCACGTGCCAGGTTGTTGTTTATAATTGCAAGACGAGTCGCGTTCACACCATCCATCAAAGCCATTTTAAATTATGGTTATACCTGAAAATTTAAAAAATAACACACACATATATAGAATGTATCTGTTGGGACGGCATTAATATAATTACTAATACCGTTCCTCTACGCAGCCATGTATTTAGGAAGAACTTGGACACAACAGAGATGTGGTCCCTGTGACGACTGTTGCGAATTAATTAAACTGCCAGTGTAACTAACAACTATAAGATAGAGACAAACAGCTTTCACTGGTCATGTGATGAGAGGAGAAGCATTGGAGAATATCGTGGCAACTGGAAAGTTCGATGGGAACAGGTTGAGACATCCAAAAGAAATGCTACTTGATGGACTGAGACAGTGGTATGGAGGAGTAAAATCAAAATAGTTTATCCAGAACACCAAAGACTGAGATATGTGGACAGACGTGAAGGCACATGATGATGATGATGATGATGATGATGATGATGATGATGAAGCAGCCATATAGTGATCGCATTGTTATAACAGTTAGGATTTTACATTGATAATGGCACAATCGAGGTGGGAAAAGAGGTCGATGCCGGCTCTCGTCGTCCGCGACGGGAAGGAAAGACTAACCACCTGTTCGTCACTGCACTTAGGAAAATAAACATGTGATGGTTCTAGCACTTCGCGGTAGGTTTCTGCCACAAGACTTGTTTTCTTCTTTATAACTGATTCAGTGCCAAACAAACAATTGGTTTGAACCAAATATGGTGCACAATCAAATGAACAAATATTACTAGGGGGCTTAAAGGAAAACCTTTAATGTCCTTTTCTGTTTTTGTGTGTGGGTGTGCGTGAATATATTCTGAAAAAAAATAGTAAAGAACAAATGTATCATGGTTCCATGTAGTCACCACTGCGTTCAATACAAGCCCTCTAGCGCCGATAAAGTGCAAGAAAAAATAATCTTGGTCGCGTGTGTAATTACTCATGTACTATCTGCTGTACCTCTTCACAGGAGACACGCCGTTTTGTAACTTCCTACTCCACAAATACACTTGCTGGACTGACAGGCATGCATTACCATACTGGACCTTCATTCACCAGTGAATTTCTATAGGGTTCACCCATTCACTTATTTAAAAAAAAATATTAACAGAACGCTGCTTCTCTTTGGTACATGTCAAAAGTGAGGCGGCCATCTTTAAACTTTCCTCATAACGTCATCGTATTCGTCAGCACCGTGATTTCACATGCTGAACACTCTTGATATCCTTAACAACGATATTGACAGGTTACGAGACAATGGTATGGATCATGTAATTTATATCACACTTTTAAGGTTTTCACTTGAAGCCCCATATAATCTATGTACTGGGCTCCCAGGTTGATCCAGTCCACAAAATGAGCACCAGGGACTGTCCGGGGAAGTGAAGGTGACCAGAGTGATACTGACCATTCCACCCATCGAGTGCCAAATGGTCTTTACAAATATGGGGTTAGCACCGTATACTCAAAGACCCTTCATAGTGTGTGAAGGGCCCTTTACTTACTTACCTACACGAGTTGGGAGCGTGTAGAGGGCTTTTTACTTATTTACTGACTCCACGAGTTGGGAGCATTTAGAGGGCTTTTGACTTATTTACTGACTCCACGAGTTGGGAGCGTGTGAAAGGCCCTTTACTTATTTACCTACACCACGAGTTGGGAGCCGCAGTAACGCTTGCCCGCTTGTCCATTGGTCCTGTGTTCGAATCTCCATAGATACAGGGATTTGCTTTCAGTTGACCTAGGCTCCCAGCCAGAGATAAAATAAAATGTTATGGTAATTAAAGGTGGTCGGCGTGATATTTACATCAGCCATAATCTGCCGACTGGTGTTTGCAAATATAGCGCTAACACTCTGTACCCAGTAGGTCTGAGGGATCTTCTACTTTTAAAACTTGAACACAAAGTGTTCAGAGAACTGGCGGGAATAAGGAACTGTGGCGTGACGTCACACGACTTGAACCCCAGCCCTCGGGCTGATTAATCTGCTGATGGTGTTATTAAAATGTATACGTTAGTGTTTTTATAAACCCAGCTCCGTGGCGAAGTTGTTACAGGCGCAGATCGTGATTCCACATACCCGCGTTCGAAACACAGCTGTGGGCGATTTGGCAGCAGACCGCGTTACCTTGATTTTTACGAAATGGTATTGGTGCCGGTCGTTCAGAAAGCAATGGCAAACTACTGAACGTAGCTAGGAGCGGTTGAAAATATTAATTCTTGGTTAAAAATAGACTTTATCGAACTTGAATAACTCGATACAGACAGTCACGAGTAGACACACAAATACCATTCCCGAGTCAAGCGGAGAAGAAAATCTCCAATAATGACTGTGCGTCACACATTGCTTTTTGTAGTTTTTCTATTACTATTAGTTTGCCATTGCTTTCTGAACGTAAACTTGCCAAGTGATCACAACAGAAAATAAAGCTAGTGTTGACTGCAACGTACTTTAAAGGGTATGCAACTAACTTCTTCTTTTTTCTAAATCTTCCACCGTATCTGATATACCTGAAACCAAAATGCACAGAAGCTGTATTTTCAATATTAATTCTTTAAACCTCGTAGTATGACATTTCGAATATATTAATTATATACTATAAGTTTTTCGAAAAGAAAAAAAAACATTAACATCTGCATCACTGTATAAAGAAAAGGTCAAGTCAAGAGCAGCTTTGCATTCTAAAGTTGAAAATCACGCTTTTACCACTAGCGTCATTTTCATAATGTCGGTGATTATAAAATCATGGCCTGCTCGAGGCAGTAGTATCGGCTAGCATGATGAGTGGAATTATGGGATAATTGTCAGTGTCATGGCCGTGAGGATCTGATTCCATATCATTATTTGACTGTGCAGAACGTGTCTCCCATAATTGTACTTACTGGCACCTTGTCGTCTTCACAAACAATAATTTGTTACATTGGGTTAAAAATATAATAAAATAATATAAAAATTGGGGATTGAGTTATACCTCCCCATAACACAAGGTCTGGGCTGAATTGTAGAGACCATATGTTGCCCATGTAGCATGATCCCTCTCTCGGCCTGCTTAGATTACTCCAGAGGAAAGGTAACACTATAAATGTGAATAGTCTTCCGAAATGTCTCTCAATCATAAGCCTATGTTGCTATCATGTGTAAATTATCTCTCATCCAAAATGTCGAGGCTTGTTCAGTACGCAGATAGTGAATTAAATCGCTGCGGAGATTTGTTGTTCATAGAGTCACCTTCAACTTCGTCCCGTAAGATGCAGGAGTTGGGGGGAAAAGTACGAGCTGATAAACTTGCTAGCTTTACATCCATTGCGGAAGACCAGCCTATTGATTATGTAGATATTATTAAAGACCTCAGAGGGATATGGAGAGCGGAGGACTTTGCTGCTAGCGAATTCACATAGTTGTCTAGAGTGAGAGACTCGAGAGTAAACATTGGTATGGCCAGACACGAGAAGTACATAGAGAGAATTAGGGGTCTCAACAACCTACACAGAAATGGCACTATTAGCCACCGGAAGGTACATCACAAGTTGGTAGGAAGGATGTGAGCACCTATCGACATAACCGGAGTGCCAGGATACTCTTCCTCATCTACTTTTCCTCCTCATCCCCCTACTTTTTCGTTTTGTTCGTTCCTTCCCCCTTTTCTCTTCTTCTTCCTCTTCTTCTTCTTCTTCTTCTTCTTCTTCTTCTTCTTCTTCTTCTTCTTCTGCTTCTTCTTCTTTCCCTTCCCCTCCTGCTCCCCCCTCCTCCTTCTTCTACCCCTTCGTCCTCTTCTTGTCCCTCGTTCGCATTCAGACCTCAAGATTAATTTCTCTAATAAAGGCAGTAGTCAATCTCACGCCCATGACATCGCCATGCCCTGCTTGTTGTGATAACGTTGGCTTATGCCATATTTGCTTACGTTCATTACTACAGGTTGGGCAAGACTATAGATGATTACTGACCATCGCGATACTGTAGCCACAGCTACACGTTGATCTGACCAACCAATCTGGAACTTGTCATAAATATATATTCCAATCAGTTGTGTCCCCAGTTGCAAGCGCAAAAGACTATTCCACATATATATACACGAGAACACTGGCATTTACACTCATAATGTTCCACATATGTGTACAGGAGAACACTGGCATTTACACTCATAATGTTAGCCATCGTAAAAAGTAATTCCAGCCTTATCGCCAACAATTTTCTTTCTTCCTAGATCCTTCTTGCTCTCGTTCTTTGTGACTCTTTCGCGCTTTCCTTCTCGCTATCACTCTCTGTGTCTGTCTAGTATGCTCTCAGTCTTCTCTCTCCTTCTCTCCTCCTCTCCGTCTCTCGACATGTTTTCTCATTGGTTTAATGTAGACAGGGCAGCGACCTATGGAGACTTTTACGATCCGTCTCGTTATTATGTAGGTGTCTATTTACAATGAAATACCTACAATGAAAAACCTACAATGAAATACCTACAGTGAAATACCTACAATGAAATACCAACAATGAAATACCTACAATGAAATACATTCAATGAAATACCTACAATGAAATACCTACAATCGCAATGTTAGCAATGAAGTACATACAGAAGATCCCAGACACCGAAGTCTTAGAAAGAGTGTCTATACCTAGAATTCATACTCTACTAATGAAGAATCAGATTCTGGGCAGGTCACTTGACTCGCATGCCAGATCACAGGCTCCCTAAACGCTGTGATAAACGCTCCCAAGGCGGCCAGAGGAAACGCTTAATGACACTCTTACTGAAAGCTTTTGGAATTCATAACAAACCTTGGGAGACTGCTGCTAAAAACTGAAATTCATGGCGTGCATCATTACGTAAGGGTGTAGTCACGTGTGAAGCGAACAGGACTCCAAGAGCAGCGAAAAAAAAAAGACTGTGCAAGAAAAGCACTGCAGAATATCCTCCTCTTGGAACGCCAAGCACTCTTTGCCCACATTGTCAAAGAACATTTCGAGCCAAGATAGGCCTTACCAACCATCATAATTCTTGATGGACAAATGCCATGGAATTGAAGGCGTTTGCACAGCTGCTGAGAATGTTGTTAGAAGCACCAGCCTTTACTTCTTTCTACTTCTATGAGCGTCAAACAATATATTGTGTTTATTTATGGACTGTCGTAGAGGCCTTAACGGGTTCCCCAAGTGATATTTATGTGTGATACGCTGGTTAGAGGAAAATTAGGACATAGTGAAGTCATGATTCAGCTCACTACATACGGACAGACATTTGAAAGATGTTGGTAGTGTTTTCTCCAGGTTGTAGGTGGTGTTTGTCCATCTAGAATGATGAGTAGGGACTGAGTTATCTCGAGGTGTGGTGTCCGCCTCGAGTGCTGGAGGTCCCGGGTTCAAGCCCCGGTGAGGGTCGGGATTTTTTCACGTGAACTTCTAGTAACAAAATTTCCAATGTTTATTTATGAACTCTACAGCGACACGTTGGTATACTGGTTAACATGTTACAATGACAATAACTAGTGTCTGATCGGGCAGGAGTTAGAGGTCATCTCTCGTCGCTTGCTAAAGGAAGGAAACTAACCACCTATTTCTACGTGCACTTAGGTCTGCAAAATTGTGATTTTCAAAAACAAAATTCACGTACTCGCATGTTCCTGCTAACAGACCAGTGTTTTTTATGCCTCTCCACAGATGTTAAAATCCTGTACCAGATTTGGGCGCGCCGTTGGTTTCACTGCCTTCTTAACCTTGACACGGGGACGTAAATTACAAGTATCTCTGAAGTCGGAGTGGTGTCGCCTGATGGCGAGGGACACTGGCAATGGGGAAAGCACGGGTGTGAACTACGCTTGCGTTCAAAGCTAGCGAACACACACACACACACACACACACACGCACACACACACACACACACACACAAATGAGCTTGAAAAGGAAGAGTCCAGCACCAAACCCCAAATGGAGATAGTGCTCTACCACAAGGTCATGAAAAAGGTATTTACACTATTATTTCTTATTTGGCACTTTTCGAAACTGAAGTTCTGCGCCGCCTTCCTAACAACGAGGGATTTGTGTTTTAGTATTATTAAACGTTAGTTGCATATCCTTTACATGACGTCGCAGTCAACAACATCATTGTGTACTGTTGTGTCTCTTGGCAAGTTTACGTTCAGTAGTGAGCCACTGCTTTCTGAACGACCGGCACTCATACCATTTCGTAGAAAACCAACGCAAGACGGTTTGCTGCCAAATCGTCTGCAGCTGTGTTTCTATCGCGGGTATGCGGGATTACAAACTGCCACAGAGCCGGCCTTAATATTATTAAATTGTCTAATTTCATGTTGTTGTTTTTTAAATTTTTTTTTAGATCTGTTTGTGTTGTTTCTAATGTGCTTATTATAATCGAAGGGTATAAACGATACTTGTATTTATGTTGTTAATTTTTATATTGTTTGGGTGTGTGTTTTTGCAATTTAACCCTGTGATTTACGTTTACCGTTGTGGGATTCGTTGTAAGGTATGTATATACACTGTGTCTGATTTTAGTATCTCTCTTTTTCACGAGAGTTACACATTCTTCATTGTTTTTATTTCTGATCTACACCAGCCTTCTTCTCAATAGTTGCAAGGCCGTTTTAAGGCTCAGGAGAACCAAGAGGTGGATTCAACAGTTACAGCATAGTATCCCAAATGATTCACAAACAACAATAGCAACATCAACAACAACAACTACCCTCTAGGATCTCCAAATTCCAAGGAGTTTGTTACGTGAGTTTTAAATCTTTACAACATTATCTACATGCAAATAAGTAATATCAGTGCAAATCCTTTTCACCCCAAAGGAAAAATCTCTCCGTTGTTACATATGGGAGGCTTTGTAACGTAGTGGCTAGACGCTCTCTATCCATCCGGTGATCATGGTTCGAATCCCCATCGATGCATATATATAATATATATATATATATATATATATATATATATATATATATATATATATATATATATATATATATATATATATATATATATATATATATATTCATTCATTCAGTAGCATGTCCTTTGCAGAACCTCGATCACATAACAACCCTCCGGAAAACCTCTCGATCATAAGCAAGATGTCCCGCGTCTGATACACCCATCTGGAGATCATCCGCCACATCCTGCACCCATCTTCTCTTTGGCCTTCCTCTTCCTCTCTTCCCAGGCATATACCCTTCCATTATTGTTCTCTCCAAACTTTCGTGACGTTTCAAGTTACCAAAATATTTCAATTTTCTTTGTTTTATCGTCTTTAATAGACGATATATATATAATTGAGCTGGCTTCGGGGTCCACCCAGCCTAAAATGAGTACAAGGAAATGTCCTGCCTGGGAAGTGAAGGTCTATAGAAATATGGGTGTAGTCATCATCATGTGCCACGGTGGTAAGCGTGCGCGGTCATGTTTCGCCATGTCTCGTGATCACCAGTCGTGGGTCAGCTATGTGTTTTTGTCTCGATTATGCAACGTGGCCAAATCATCTAGACATTTACCTCTCTGCATTCTCCTTGTTCTTTTACTCTCAATCTTGTTAGCTGTCGCCAAAATTTTTCAATTTATTTTTACTCGTAACCTGCCCAAATAACATTGACTGCCTCCGTTTAACTTCTCTACTCAGTTTACCGTGTTCATTTGTTTCTTGTAGGACCTGCTCATTGATTATGCTGTCTGCCCATGGTATTCTTTGCATTCTCCTCAGAAACCACATGCATTCAGTATCACACATGCATCTCGAGTCGTGGAGATGGTTTTTTTTTTTTTTACTTACTTTTCTGTATGTAATTACTCTACTTAATAAAGTAAAAAGAAACCAAAAGAGTAAAAAATAAATAAAAAAATACTCCACTTAATAAAGCTAATGGTCGACGTTTGGTGCAGGAGAGCCTGGCATATGATACCACAATATCTAGCTTAAGAATGGAGGTGGAGGCGGTCAGTGCAGCTTTCCGCTGGATGGAGAATACGATACACACACACATAGTGGTTGTAACTGACTCAGAAAGCATGCTGAGGAAGGTGAGAACAGCATGCTTCATGCAGAGTGGCTTGCTTCGCTTCGGAGGTCACGGTGGCAAGCATCGCCTGGATCTTTTCTCCGGGCATGCCGGTGTGCTGGGGAATGAACAGGCGGACAGATTGGCTGGCTCTGCAAAACTTGTTGGGGTATTGATGCAGGACAAGGCAGATGTGGTTGCAGCCTTGTGGGAGCACGTGTACACCTCGGAGGAGCAAATGGATCACCATGGTCTGGCAAGAATGGGACAGCGAGGAGTGACGAGGGGTTCTGGCCGACGCTCGAAGCTCAGAGGAAAGGCGAGACGGATATATAATGAGATTGCTACTGGTACTATTGGTGTTGGAACTCTTCGCTGGCTGCTGAGGATGAGGACGGAGCGCTTATGGGAATGCCCCGAATGCTGTGATGTCGATTCCTAAATCAATCAATCAATCAAAACTCTACTTAATTATTGTTACAAATTAATACAATTTGAATGTTAGCAGGACATCCACATTGATTCTTTTACAAGATTTATCAATCCATGAATGTTTATTAGTTTGTAATTTGTTCTTTCTCCAGTAAGTCTGCAAGGTGTCAACTTTCAAGATTATTTCTCCTCATAAAGTGCGCCAAATATCAGACTCGATACGTCTAATTTCTAAAAACAAAAACAAAAAACAAAAAAACTACCGTTTCATTGTTTCGCGAAGGGCTGTAATATTTTCTTGATTTGTCTGTCGAAGGTATTTTTTGCATTCCCCTTTGAAATCACATTTCCACTGCGATTAGATGTTTCATAGCTTTTTTTTTTGGGGGGGGGGGGGGGGGGGGGGGGGGGGGGGGGGGGGGGTGGGATATTCTGAAAAAAAGTAAGAACAAATGTATCATTTTTTGACGTAGCTTCCACTTCATCCACTGCAGGTCCTCCAGCGCCGATAAAGTGCTTTGATTTCTGAATACAAAAAGTATCTTGGTCGGTGTGCTACACCTCTTCATCGGACCGAAAATTCTATCACAGAAGTCACGCCGTTTTGAAACTTCCTACTTCTCTCATACATTTGCTGAACAGACAGGCTGGCCTCACCATAATGGACTTTTATTCGCCGTTGAATTTATGTATGTTTCATCTCTTCGCTAATCAAAAAACGGATAATAGAACGCTGCTCTTCGTTGGTCATGTCAAAAGTTGGGCGGCTGTCTTTAAACTGCCCTTATGATGTCGCCGTGTTCGTCTGCACTGTGATGTCACTACGTAACACTCTTGGTATCCATAACAACAACATTGACAGGTTACAAGACAATGGTATGGTTACTGTAAATTTTAATCACAATTTTAATGTTTTCATTATAAGCCCCCTCATAGTTCTAAATTTCAAATTGTAGCAAAAGGGAAACAGCTCTTTAAACGTGGCTCGAAAAGAAGAACTCATCGCCAGAAACACAAACAAATTACTACATCCATTTGCCAAGTCGAACACTTTTAGAATGTAAGCCATCACCATGAAAAGGTTGTGGTATCGCCTGAGGAAGTAGAATTCATAGACAAAATATTTGACAGTGTAGTGGACAATTCTTGGAGACAGGCTGATGACGTAGATGATGATGATGACGAGTAGCATCTTGACTACCTGTCTTTCTCTGCGCGAGATCTGGTTGTCTGGAAATACATAATGACAATAGATATATTTGCCATCACCACTACAGCAATCGCTATCAGTGCTACTACTACTACTACTACTACTACTACTACTACTACTACTACTACTACTACTACTACTACTACTACTACTACAATCACTATCAGTACTACTACTACTACTCCTGCTACTACTACTAATGCTACTATAAGGCCTCCAACCCACCCTCATCAAGCCCTTTACAGACTTGTGCAACTCCAGTCTCTTGCCCGTAGCTCTTGTTCCATCTTAGGACATACATGTTAGGCCACAGAGTTACTGTTCTTAGCTTCCATTGTGGGCCCTGATTACACAAGGTGACCCGCTAGCTACTACTACTACTACTACTACTACTACTACTACTACTACTACTACTACTACTACTACTACTACTACTACTCTACCATCACCACCACCACCTCCTCCACTACCACCACCACCAATGTTTCTGCCGTAAACACGAACAGCAACAACAATTACCACCACTGCTATTGAAATTCTCATAAAGTATTACCAGAAACAAGGAGAACGATTACTGCTATTAACCCTACCATCACCGTCAACACTACTACTACTACTAATACTACTACTACTACTACTACTACTACTACTACTACCATCATCATTATAAGCACTATCACCACAACTACCGCTACTACTACTATTTGTACCACTACAACCGTCGCCACTGCTACTGAAGCTATTATTAATACTATCACCACCACCTCTACTAATACAACCACCTCTACTACTACAACCACCTCTACTACTACTTTTAATATTACTACTAGTACTACTATGGCTGCTGCTACTAGTAAAGTAATACTACAGCTACCATCATCAGCATCGCCATTACCATCATAATTAAATAATATTATTTGCATTTGGTAATCTATATCTTATTAAGTCGTGGATGTGTTTCTTCTGTTCGTTAATAACGTTACACACAACACCAGTACAAAAACACATGAAAACCAGTTCACTTACCTGGCTGTTTCAGAGAATGTTGACTCTGTAAAATCGTGCTGACCGACCGGAAGTTGGACGACTTCCGGAGATGGTAGATGATCACAAAAGTCGAAGCCACGATGATCACGAAACAAACCACAGGCCAGATGATCCCGGAGAGATTGTAGAAGAGGAACACGGGCTGCTTGTTTTGGTGAAAGAACTCGCTGTTGACGTAGACGGCGATGGTTCGGTTGTAGTGATCGCTGTACACCCAGATGATGTCGTACATGCAATAGACCACAGCGAACCAGCCGAACACGAAGGCAGAAATAATCAAGCAGATAATGAAAGAGCTACCAGGTGTAATCAACCATTTGATTTTAAACGGGATACTAACACATAAGCATCTCTCAACCGCCACATAAGCAGCGAGAACGGTAGAAACGTACGTGGAGAAACAAGAAAGGTATGTAAAAACAACAATGGATATATTGTACCAGCTCTCGGCTGCCGCTGGTTCACATAAACTGATAGGGCCTGACAGCCTCTGCATGGCACAGCCTAAACATTTGACGAAATCCCATACGGCGATCGTTGTCATGGACACGCCGACGCTGTCCTTGAACTTCTGCTTTGCGAAGACCATAATGACTAGGATGTTGGTGATGACGCCAATGGAAGCCAGGATAAAACTGAAAGTTAAGTCCAGGTATATTTCTACCAGTCTCCTGGCCCAGGTGCTGACGTAAATGTCCTCGGGAATAAACTGCACGTGCTTGTACTCTCTCGCTGGGTTGTTGTCATGGTGATGAGGAATGGTGCTGTTAACTACAACAGCAATCATTGTTTGGCTGTTTAATGAGGCTGTTTTTATAAATCAGATAGTTCAACCTGGAAAAAAAGTTCAGAAGGCAATTAAGTAAGTAAAGGTTAACGACAAATTTACAGGCCTTGGGGCATTCTGGATATATGGTTCTGGCCTTACATCTTTAATTATAGACCACTGGACAATATACTGTTGATATGGTCAATATCATGCTGGCCCCTTTACTTCTCGCAAAATTTCATGGTACCTGTTGTAAGCTGGGTCTTCCTGAGAACTTAGGTCATTTATTTTAAAATCCGTCTCTAGAGGGATTCGAACGCGTGCCCATTGAGTCTATACGCAGGCGTTTTCTTTATCACGTTGACTATAATTGTATTTAAATGGTATCTCTGTGTTATAATAGTCATGTTTTTGTTATTAGTAAATAACTCATTTTAGGTCCAGTTTTAGTCAGATATGACTGAGCTACCATATGGCAGTAGACAGTACTACCTACTTTCTGTTATCGCCGAATGTTGGGCGGCGCTCATTAAACCCGACACCCCACATTGTGCCAACGGTTTGGTGCGGACGAAGCAATTGGGAGGTACAAGCTGTACCCTATTGCGATGAAATCTAACCTAAAGACTAAATGTCATGGCAGGGCAGACTAGGCCGTAAGCCTTGGTCGGCATCTGGACTAGGATGGAAATTCCGACAGGCACACAGTTAGAATATTGCTTTGCTAATCCGGCAACTTCTGCAGTTTGTCTTGTTCCAGACATATTGATGTTACCTTTCCTCTGGAGTAAACTAGTTTAGTTTAGTTTAGTTTAGGTTAGGTTAGTTTAGTTTAGTTTAGTTTAGTTTAGTTTAGTTAGTTTAGTCGACACCACAGCACATGGGTGTAACACATAAGTGCTCCGTTCTACTCCTAACTCACGCCTGAGTCCGGAGAAACTTAGCTCAGTGCACGAACTCCGTAGCACCGGCAAGGATCCTGAAACACTTTGGGTAGATTTTTAACACGAAATTTTGCCCGGGCAGCGCCGTCAGGCTACTCTTTTTTCGATTTCTAACTGCCAAGGGATTTTTTTTCGTGCGCTGCAATACACACGGGCGTCCGATCTCACTACCCAGAGACCAGGGGAAATTTTGTTACTAGAAGTCCACGTGAAATAATCCCAGCCCTTACCAGGGCTTGAACCCGGGACCTCCAGCACTCGAGGCGGACATCATACCCCGAGACCACTCAGCCCTCCGTGTAAATTAGGCAGGCCGAGAGAGGGATCATGCGGCTATATGGGCTACGTATAGACTCTAAGTTCAGCCCAGGTTTTGTGTTATAGAGAAGTATAACTCCATTTTACAAACTATCTTCTTTCAATTCAGCAAGGTGCAGCCAGTCAAATAAGCACTTACTAGTAATATTTGAATATAGAGTATTTTCTACCAAAAAAAACTTCCTGAGAGAGAGAGAGAGAGAGAGAGAGAGAGAGAGAGAGAGAGAGAGAGAGAGAGAGAGAGAGAGAGAGAGAGAGAGAGAGAGAGAGAGAAGGCAGGGGGAAGATCGAGAGATAGTGTAGAAAGGTAAACATTTAATTACTTCATGCTGTCTATTATGAACCGCCCACACGTGGCAAATGGAAAGTGCTAATTATTATGATAGAAATATACACGTGTATACGTTCTAGGCTTGTTAAGTTGACGTCAGAATGTATTACCCAAGCGTAAACAATAAACATTGTTTCCAGGTGAGTGAAAGTTAAAAATGGCATGGAAAAGGGCTTATTAAATATTATGTTGCTCTACAGTCGTCAAAGGTTCAACGTGGAAAAGAACTTGTGTAGCATATGTTGCTCTAACGTTGATGAGTGCAGGAGTCTTCTTCTTCTTTGCGTTCATCCGGAGTGTTTTTTTTTTTTTTTTCAGATGTGATTGCGGTGTGTCTCGTTAGGCACCCTTGAGTCGAAACCCTTAGGTCAACACACCCAGCTTTTAGCGTGCATTTTTGACCAGGTTAGCATTCCTGGGAGACTCTCACTTTTGTGGTTCCGTCCACCTCCCAGCAGATCAAGTTGGAACAGTCGAAGACTTCACGGTTATATCCCTCAAAGGAAGGCAGGGACAGCCCATAGTATTTTCCGCCATCCTTGGTGGATTCCATAATTGCAGAGCCGCACTGGTGCTGGGTTCACCGAGGGAATCGTCACGCCCTGCTCATGGCTGCTTTAATTCCTCACTTCAATATATTGGGCATTTGGTTCGCCCCGGGCCGTTCCCGCACAAACTAGACAGGTCTGCAGACGGTATCCACTCAGCGAGTTTTCGACTCGGATATGTGCTTATCGTTGTGCCCGTCAGAGCTGTTCCAGGTACGACGGACATTCGGAAAACTACGGAAAACAACCTAGTCAGAGCTGTTACGGACAAGAGCGACATTCGGAAGCTAGGTAGTCATAGCTGTTCCTAGCACGAGAGACATTCGGACGAGACATTTCACTCGGACGTAAATGCGTAGTGCCAATTTTTATTTTGCCACCCCTAGGACGGCACTTCTGGCTTCGGCGGGCATTTTTTAAATGAGGTTAGCCTCCCTCTGGTTTCGAAGCACGTTAGACTTATTGTTGTGATGTCGCCCACATCTCAGCTGGTCAAGGTAGAACGTCAACGACATCATGGTCAGCCCTCAAGGGAAGGCAAGGGCAGATCATGGGCATTCCCTCACTATCCAAGGAGGCTTCCATAATTGCAGAGCCGGCACAAATTGCTCTGAGACTGGGCTCACCTGAGGAGTTGCCACCTCCTGCTCATAGCTGCTTTAGTTCCTCACTTCCATGTGTTGGGCGTCTCGCTTGCCACTGGTCTCTCAAGCACACACCAGGAACTGTCACTCTGCGGTCGACATCCACTCGGTAAGATTTTGCTTTTTACTTCGGACTACGCAATGGATTCGCTAGCCGTGCGTTCCATTTCATGTTATTGAGACGTTTTTCCACTTTTGTCTGCACTCTCTATGAATTAGATAAGACAGTTTTCGTACCTCGACTGATTTAATGAGCCATTCGCGGTTTCACCGTGAGACAGTGTGAACTTAGACATGCATGGCTTAATCTTTGAAACAAGCATATGACTACTGGCAGGATCAACCAGATATTTATCGGACAGACGGACTATTCACGCACACGTAGGCCAAGAGTAGCATCGCTAAAGTGTGCCTTCCGGTACAAGGTGATACATGCAAAACAACTGGACGCCTACCGACGAGCTTTCAAGCGACGCCGACAGGACTGACAGAAAAGCTATGGATGTTCGTCCATCACGAATGATGAGAACCATTCATTCGTTGCATCTTTTGATTTGATGAAGAACGAATGACTTGCGCTTTAGCTTGGATTATAGTGAGGAAGTTGTTACGCAACTCCGTCGACCTTACTCTCTCGTCTGCGTCCATCTGGTTCCAGTGGCGAGCATGGCAAGACGACTGGAGACGGACACAGATGCAGTGGACATTAGGCTGCCACAGGCCAGTTATCCCTGTATATATTGGCTCTCAACAACAAATGGTAGCCTAGAGTCTCGTGCAAACGGCCCTTCCGTCAATTCCTTTAACTTTCAGCTTTAAGACAAGGGTAGTGACAAGCGACAAGCGTATGAACACTGATAGGATCAACCAGATATCAATCGGATAGACAGACTGACCGCCAGAACAGACCACACATAAATGAGGCCAGTGAGATTCTGCCTACAGAAGATGTTGCTCGTCTAAGTTGCGAACAAATCTTCGGCTGAGCCTCATCAGTTCACAGTGCATATGACTACTGGCAGGATCAATCGGATATCTATCGAACGGACTATACACACACACGCAGGCCATGAGTAGCATCGCTAAAGCGCTCCCTCCCGTACAAGGTGATACATGCAAAACCACTGGATGCTACTGACGAGCTTTCAAGTGACACCGGCAGGACTGACCGAAAAGCTATACCAGCTTACTGACTGCAGGCTCACTACTCATCGAGAGAGGCAGACCCACTACTCATCGAGAGAGAGAGAGAGAGAGAGAGAGAGAGAGAGGAGAGAGAGAGAGAGAGAGGAGAGAGAGAGAGGAGAGAGAGATAGAGAGAGAGAGAGAGAGAGAGTGGGCGCTTATCGAGACTTTGTCGAACGGTCGTACAAATTTGCTCTTTTGCCCGCTCAAACCACGACCCTGGCTGCACGATGCGGTTACATTCTCGAAACGCCTGCCTTGCTAACTTGCGTTGGCTGAGAAGATCCCATTTTGGTGCACCTCACACAGCCATCCGAGACAACGAACGCTAGACGCGGGACTGATCTTGCGAAACAGACCAGCCCTCACAGAGCAGGGGTGAGGTCCCAATACTTGGCAACACTTAGTGCAATTAAAGAGTAACTGTTAACCAATCAGGCTGCCGCGACGATTCGGGCATCATCCAACAGAGACCCATACGAGCTAAGCGCATTTTAAGATTCCATTGAAAACAGAACCGGTAGATCAATCTAGCTATGTAAACAATATTTTAACCCAGGATAGATAAGATAGGCGTTTCTTATGTGCAAGTTTTAACAATCGCATAAGTAATCAGCAATTTCTTGTTATGAATTGCTTGTGACATCCTGTACCAGACTATTTAACAACAGTAACTTTTCTGTATGTTGTAGTTTTGCTGTGAGTGCTTTTACTTTTATCATTCTGAAACCCTATGTGTTGGTTACGTGAATTTCACATCAAATAAGGAGAGGGAATTGATGACCTAGGGAAAATATTGTGTAATTCGCCCAGCCTAAACTCTGCCTGGTGACGGGAGAAGAAATATCCTAACTGAAGATCTTGTTCCTTGCAGTAGGTTTTAATGAGTTTAACTCGAGAATCTAGAGTTGTTGTTTTTTTGTGAGTAGAAAAATCTAAGGCTCAGCATAATGAATGGATTATCATATTCCTGCAGCTGAGACTTGAATGCTGATTGTCTGCATCGTGAGGAATTTATGTGACTCTTGCAATCTTGCCTTGTGTAAAGCGTGAAATCGTTGGCAGCTTCAATTCAACGGAGACAATGTAGGAACCTCCGTTAATTAGCCTGAACAGCGTTTGCCTAGGAAACCTAATGTGAAGGTTAATAGTGGTCTTGGTCAGTAATAAACTGGACCCTGAGACACCAGCCCCTCTGCATCCGATAATATGTAGCAGACAAGTTGAAAGGAGCAAAAACAATCTAATGGGCTAAATCAAAACCACATGTTACAGAATTAATCATTTATTAGTGTGAAGGTTGAAGATAAAGGAAATAAACCATGTGGGTTCAAGAAGAGAGAGAGAGAGAGAGAGAGAGAGAGAGAGAGAGAGAGAGAGAGAGAGGAGAGAGAGAGAGAGAGAGAGAGAGAGAGAGAGAGAGAGACTTGTTAGAAACTGTTATTATTTCAGCATTCGAGTAGAATTCGCGGTAGTGCAGTTGATATCAAGTGTGCTTGTTGTGGTTGCATTTATTTCAGGTCTGGGTTTCTGTGGAGTTTTTGTTGGTGGGGTATTGGGAGGCGGGAGAGGGGAGGTGTCCTTGTCCTTTAATTTATGAGACGATATAAATATGACTGCAATCGCACGGGGGAATCTGTTGTAAGAATCTGGTTGTAGCTATAATAAGGTGGGGGAGATAGTGATTGCGAAATGATTAGCATTCTTGCCTACTAGCCCGGGAGGCGTCTGTTCAAATACTCATTGAGGTAGGGATGTCTATTTTCACTTACCTCTACTTCGCTCGGTAGACAGACTGGTGTCTGCTAAGGGTACCCTACCTGATGGTTACCCATGTCTTTGTTCAGTATAAACACTGACCTAGGCAGATTAGTTGAGTCAGCGTGGCGAAGTGGTCAAACCGTCAGACTCGGGCTCCGAAGATTCTGGGTTCCATTCCGGGCCGCGTCCTTCAGTTCACGTGTGCATTTTTTCGGAGACTCCTGAGGGTCGTCGCTGGAGCTACGGAGTTCGTGCTTTGTGCTATGCTTTCCGCGTTGCGGAAAGAGAGTGAGCCATATGGAATAAAAAGCCGGTGCAATGCAGTCGACCCTGTCGACTTTTAAGCGACTGTTTTAAGTTCTTCTACACCCCGTGTGTGTGTGTGTGTGTGTGTGTGTGTGTGTGTGTGTGTGTGCGCGCGCGCGCGCTCTTGTGTGTTTCTTTGTGTATGTCTTATTAGCGGGCTAACAGAAATAAGGTGACAATAGCTACAGAACTATTTTAAAGAATCCTTTAGGCGGACGCAGTTGTATGCAAAGAATTTTCTTCATAATCATGATGAGGTTGGTAATGCTTATGATGAGAAATTTAAAAAGTTGATAATAATGGCAATGATGAGAAATAAAATAAACAGCCAATTATAAAACAAACAGCCAATTACGCTGGTCTAGATTCTGCATATACAAAATTAACACTAAGCGCGACCTTCTCACGTGTTAGTAAGTAAAGTCAACAAGTGAAGCACGATGTCTTGTCAGATTCTGTTCCATAGTTTACTTTACCGTGGCCACCTTTACATGTTATTTTAAATTAGTAATTGTATTTTCAAAGCTAACGTCCTGCAATTATTTACTTACTTTAATTATAATATATAAATATATTTTGTTACTATAATTCTGCTAGATTTGTTAACTTTACATCAACGTTTACAAAGAATAAATGTCAAATTTTTCTGACTCATCTATTAATTAACTCAAATGTTATAATTAGCTCTTTAACATCCGGTGTGCTAATGCGGGGGTAGCGAGTTCAACCCTTACTCAGGTCAACTGGACTGAAATGTTGAGTTCTTGTCCTTGACTTGGGGACGTAAATTACAAGTACCTCTGAAATTCGAGTGGGTTCGCCTGATGGCGAGGGTCAATGGTAATAGGGAAAGTTAACAGACATGCAAACATCAGTCAGTGCGCCTGATGGCGAGGATCAATGGTAATAGGGAAAGTTAACAGACATGCAAACATCAGTCCAGTGCGCCTGATGGCGAGGATCAATGGTAATAGGGAAAGTTAACAGACACGCAAACATCAGTCCAGTGCGCCTGATGGCGAGGATCAATGGTAATAGGGAAAGTTAACAGACACGCAAACATCAGTCCAGTGCGCCTGATGGCGAGGATCAATGGTAATAGGGAAAGTTAACAGACACGCAAACATCAGTCCAGTGCGCCTGATGGCGAGGATCAATGGTAATAGGGAAAGTTAACAGACACGCAAACATCAGTCCAGTGCGCCTGATGGCGAGGATCAATGGTAATAGGGAAAGTTAACAGACACGCAACATCAGTCCAGTGCGCCTGATGGCGAGGATCAATGGTAATAGGGAAAGTTAACAGACACGAAACATCAGTCCAGTGGCGCATGATGCGAGGATAAAAGGTAATAGGAAAGTTAACAGACACGCAAACATCAGTCCAGTGCGCCTGATGGCGGGGATCATGGAATAGGGAAAGTTTAAAAACATGCAAACATCAGTCCAGTGCGCCCGATGGCGAGGATCAATGGTAATAGGGAAAGTTAACAGACACGCAAACATCAGTCCATCCGCTTGGGCGAGGATCAATGGTAATAGGGAAAGTTTAAAAGACACGCAAAAAATCAGTAGTGCGCTTTATGGCGAGGCCCAAAGGTAATAGGGAAAGAAAAGACACGCAAAATCAGCCGTGCGCCTGATGGCGAGGATCAATGGTAAGGGAAAGTTAACAGACATGCAAACATCAGTCCAGTGCGCTGATGGCGAGGGTCAATGGGAATAGGGAAAATTAACAGACACGCAAACATCCGTCCAGTGCGCCTGATGGAGGACAATGGTAATAGGGAAAGTTAACAGACATGCAAACATCAGTCCTGCAATAGAAGTATTTCCACATGCATGCACTACGTTGTTCAAAGCCAGCGGACACCCAAAAAAAAAAAAAAAAACCCAATATCAACATCACTGCACCCATTCATGCTCAGTATACATTTTAAAAAAGCCATCGAACCCCCCCCCCCCCCCCAACCACACACACACAAAAGAAAACACACCAAAACACCACACACACCCCTACCCCCACGCGCGCGCACGCACCACACCACACACAACCCCACACAACCCACCCCATGCTGATTACTCAAGCAGCAGTTTGACTGAAAGTAAGCTTGGCTTTTCGCTTCGCTGTAAGCATCGTCCAGAACATATACTCACTCCTGTATGAACCATTCTTATCAAATGTGAATTCTCTGAAATCTCTGAATTCTCCACCCGATTCCAGAGAACCTTCATCACACGAACTTTATCACAAAGTAGTTCTCCGCTCTGAGGAACGGCAGCAGCTAGCCCATCAGCCTGTTCATTGCCCCGCACACCTGAGTGCCCTGGGCATAGAAGCCATGATATGCTCGCAGACTGTGTCCTGTCGACAAAGAGAAAGAAACGAAGGCAATGAGAATGAAGGATAGAGAGAAAGAATTATGAAAAACGAATGACAGACAGACGGACAGACAGACAGACAGACAGACAGACGGGACAGACAGACAGACAGACAGACAGACAGACAGGTGGCCGGGGGGCGGGCGGGGGACGGACGGACGGGCGGGCGAGCGGGCGGACGGACGGTCGGAAGGGCGGACGGAGAAAACAGAGATAAAGAGGGAGACAGAGTTAGAAACGGAAAGAAATATAAGGAGAGAAAGAGAGGCAGAGACTGATAGAGAAAGAGAAAGAAAGACATGGAGAACAATAGAAAGTGACAGAAAAGTAGACGGGAATGCAGACAGACAGACAGACAGACAGACAGACAGACAGACAAACAGAGGGAGGGAGAGAGAGAGAGAGAGAGAGAGAGAGAGAGAGAGAGAGAGCGTCTGTGTGTTTGAACTAAATATACACGATCCCTGGGTCTTAAGCTCATATAATTGCATTTAATAGACAGAGTAGTAAGTGCGTTTGTATGCGTGCATTAATGCACGTGTTCGTTTGAGTGGGAGAGAAGGAGAAAGAAAAAGAAAGCGAGAAAGAGAAATGGAGAGAGCGATAGAGAGAGGGTGAGAAAGGAGAAAGCGACATAGAAAGAAAGAGTAAGAAATACTGGGTGAACAAGATAAAGAGATGGATAGACACAGTGTGAGCTGGAGAAGGAGGAGATAAAGGGCCTAGTTAGACGCCTTCAAGCGTATGGTTACACGATGCTAGCAACATAATTTTACAGGCCAACCGGAAAGGAAAGGCAAGAGAGATAGAGAAAGAGAGAGAAAAGATGGCAAATAGAATGATAGGCGAACAAAAGAAAGTGACTGAGGATTAGACAGAAAGACAGAGAGAGGGAGAAAGAGAGAGAGAGAGAGAGAGAGAGAGAGAGAGAGAGAGAGAAAAGAGAGGGAGAGAGAGAGAGAGAGAGAGAGAAGCTGAACATATGGTAAATATATGTTGGGGTGTGAAGTGCTAGGTCTTCACATATTCTATGTTATGTCATAATGAAGTAGGTTAGGTTATTCCTTTTCCATGTAATTCTAAACATGATCTGCACAGATTGAGATCGATCTCCTCCAGAGCCATACTGGTTGGAAAAATTAATCGTACCTCTGCTGGGTGATTGAACCCACAATGTCTGGGTAAGCAAGCGGCCAACTACTGACTTCTAATTGACAATGATCCTAGTTTATTGTACACTATTAGAAATGTATGATCTGCGTACTGTATCGCCACTAAGGACTCTAAATTT
>JACEFZ010002542.1:0-12383 GCA_014155875.1 Cepaea nemoralis
GGGTTTTTTTGTTTTAAAACTTTCCCGGGGAAATTTTCCTTTTGACTGACACATGTTATCAAAAAACATCAAAAAAGGGTTTTTCACCAGAATTCCAGAGCATCACCGGGTCAGGAAGCTGATAAACATCGTCTAGAGGTGAACTGAGCAAGCCCTGTAAAAATGCGTTTTTTTTAAAATTTTTGTAATTTCTATATTTAAATTATGTGTTATGTTTAGGATTTTTAAATTTCCTTTTTTATACCACGTACCGCATATTGGGTAGTGATCGCTCTTGCAAAATTGGGTCGGTGCATTCTAGGGTGTTGTCTGAGCAATTTACAAAATGTGATCTATGACTTTTGAAGATGACTTTGTTACTCTAGTAGCTGTTGTACTATTTGTTGGAAATTGTAGATGCAATTTTTTTTCCCCTATTATGTTGGATTGTTGGTGTCAATGTTAAAGTCTCCGAGAGTATTTTTCCCAGAAGCGAAAACCACCCCCTGATAGTGAAGTTTTCGTACCAGACGTGCCCAGCACTGGGTTTTCGATAGAGGTAGCCAATTATCGGTCTGACACTGTTATTAGCCATGGGGAATATAGGCAAAAAAAGGGGACTGGCTGTTATACTAGGGTTTTGTTATTTTTATTAATCTCTTTTTAAGGGGGGAGGAATCCGTATTGAGATAGTGTTCGAATAATTGCGATTATAGAATAGGGTTTGGTGATGTCTTTGTTTTCTTGGGAAGATTTTTCCACAGCTGAGCTGCAGAGTACTTTAAGCTTGTTTTGTATAAGTCAATCCTAGGCTTCGGAATGTGTAGTATTTTAAACGTTTACTGTGTCTAGCATATATTTAAAAAGGGCCCAAAAGGGTTAATTTGGGGCATTCCGATGCAGGATTTTGTGAATTATTTTAGCTTTATTGAAAAGTAGGCGGCGAAATGGTAGTAACTGAGGCGTTTATACAGGCTAGGATTGTCAGAAAAATGATTACAAAAATTAGACTCATGGCCCTTTTTGGAGTGAGTAAGTCGCTTGGTGTTTGAATTAGAACAACCGTCCCAGATTGTGGAGCAGTAGTCAAAGTGTGTCTGTATATGAAAAGTATAGAATAGTTTCCTTGTGTCATCATCAAGGAAGTTTTTAATTTTTGGCGAGTTGGTAGACCTTTTTTCGCTGTTGTTTTAATGAGCGCTTGAACGTGGGAATTAAAGGTTCGGTTTCTATCAATGATTAGGACTAATGTTTTGTGCTCAATTACACTGTTTACTGGCATGTTATCGATGGTGAATTTGAAGTGATGTGTGTGAGCTTAGAGTTTGAAGTCTTTGTCTGGTTGTTAATAACATGCTTTGGTTTTAGTGATGTTAATTTGCATACGGTTTGAATAGCTCCACCTAACTACATTATGTAATTCTTGTTGTAAAGACGACTCCAGTAAAATACAGGTTTCAGCGTTTGTGTACACTGTACAGTCATCTGCAAATAGATCGCAGGACGACGAAAGATGCAAAAGGTAGATCGTTAATATATATGGCAAAATAATAGAGGGCCAAGAATAGAGCCTTGCGGTACTCCAATATTGAAGGTAGTGGTTTGAGACAGAGATTTATTATGTGATACTACTTGCTTCTGTTTGATAGAAAGATGATATTAGAGTGACTACATTATGGCCCATTTTCATTGTCTCAAGTTTTTTAATTAAAATAACATGGTCTATCATATCAAATGCTTTCTTGAAATCAATAAACACAGTTCCACATAGACTGTTGTTGTTTATATTCTGGTGCCAATTTTCTATCATGTTTGTTAGGGCAGTATGGCAAGAATATTTTGGTCGAAATCCTGATTGGCTGTCAACAATAAGCTTGTTGCTAACTAAATACTGTAATGTTACTTTATGGATGTGTTTTTCTAGTGGCTTAGATAGTTATGATAGTAAGGAAATAGGTCTGTAATTGTTCGGGAGACCATTGTCGAATGAACCAGATTTAAGAAGAGGGTACACTTTAGCGATGTTGAGAGCTGATGGAAAGTGGTTTTGGTGAGACACTGATTATATACATAGGTTAGTGATGTACAGAATCCATGGGCAGCACAACGGAGAATCCGGTTGCTGATTCCATCTACACAGATGAGGTTGTGTTTTTTTTAGGTTACTGAGGTAAGTGAATACTTCAGTGATTGTCAATAGCGGTATGTCGGAAAGAATATCGCGGGAGCATCTATTCTCGCAAAACGATGACAATAAAGATAAGTTGCAAGGAGAATTAGGTATGAAGCCTTCAACTGGTCTATGTCAGTTTGAAAAAAAATTACTGAATTGGTCGCATGTAATATGATTTGATGTAAAGAATTTCGGAAGTTATACTTGTTTGTCAAGATGTTAATTTGCTTCCATATATCCTTACTATTTGTTTTATCCATTACTAAGTTCTTAAAGTAATTTTTCTTTTCCTGTCGTATGTTATATAGAACTTTGTTTCTAAGAGTACGGTATGCACTGAGATCCTGCTTTTATGTGCTTATCTCTGTCTTTCATAATTTCAAGTATTTCCTGGGTGATCCAAGGTGGCTTGACGTGGTGTTTTACTCGAACTTCCTTGACTGACACATGTCTATCAAAAACATCAATAAAGGTTTTCATCCAGAATTCCAGAGCATCATTCGGGTCAGGAAGCTGATAAACATTGTCTAGAGGTGAACTGAGCAAGTCCTGTAAAAATGCGTTTTGTTTGAAATTTTTGTAATTTCTATATTTTAAACTTATGTGTTTATGTTTAGGAGTTTTAATTCCTTTTTTAGACCACGTACAGCATATTGGGTAGTGATCGCTCATTGCACAATTGGGTACGGTGCATTCTATGATGTTGTCTGAGCAAGTGTACATAATATGATCTATGACTGTTGAAGATGACTTTGTTACTCTAGTAGCCTTGTTGTACTATTTGTTGGAAATTGTATGATGCAATTATATTTCCCCATATTATGTTGGATTTGTTGGTGTCAATGTTAAAGTCTCCGAAGTAGTATAATTTCCTTCCCAGAAGCGAAAACCACATCCACAATGGTAGTGAAGTTTTCGTACCAGGACGTGTCCAGCATTGGGATTTCGATAGAGGTAGCCAATTATCATGGGTGTGGCGGTTTTGAAGTTTTAGCTCTAACCAAATACATTCTATTTCGCAAGTTTCAATGTCTAGCCTACGGTGAGCATTTAGGAAGTTAGAAACATAGGTTACTATGCCTGTCTCTTGTTTCCTACAGGGATCCCTTCTAAAAACTGTGTACCCTTTAATAGAGATGTCCTCATCTGAAATTTTATCATTAAGCCTACTTTCACTAAGGCCGAATAAATGAAAATTTTGATAAGAATAGAAGATAACTCTGGTAGCTTGTTAAATAAGCTGCAAATGTTTAAGTGTCCAAGACGTATTCCTGACTTACTGAGCCAGTGTTGCCACTTCTCAGACATTTCATCCATGAAGAAATTGTAAATTAGTCAAAGTTAAGCGAAAATACAAGATCATAAAAAAATCACAATTACATTAACTTACAAAATATCAGTAATACAAATCGATAAGTAAATGACAATATTATAACGATATAACTAATTAGACCAACGAATATAATGCAAACAAGGAACAAAACGAATTAAGAACATACAACAAATAATTAACCTGAAAAACTACTTCACAAGCTAAGTACCAACTGTATCCAAAAGAATCAATAAATGACTATAAAAGTCAATGTCTCTGTTTAAAGCGGGGAGTGAAGACCCCCTCACTCAGAGTATTAACGCGATAAAAAGTATTATAAAAGATATCTAAGTGTCAATCTCTGTGACTTCAATACGAGTCAATGTTTACAGCCACGTACAATCTAATATGTTGCTATATAAATCAATAACCAATTATGCGCATGACCTTTCTAGGAGAGGCTCTTTCTTGTACCGAGATATGGTGTTGCTTTGTGCTGAATTGCTAGTAAATACCAGGCTGTGTTGGTCCTTGGTACAGCGACATCATAAATGCCTGCCGAAGTGAAGCTGGGCTAAATCGTGTGAGGTATAACAACTCTGCGTTACAATGGAATGGATACTGTTGATTTCTCACGGGTGTGTAACGACTTCCAACTACAGGCTCTGATTCGTGGCTAACGGGAGGCTGTGGTGGCACGTTGTTGTTACTACTGGATTGATCCTTGCTATGGAGAAGAGGGAACGTATCTTTATAATTATCACCCTCCTGTGTGAAAGAGGGCGTATTGTACGGATTTGGTGTGGTGGAAATGTTCCGTCTGGCTTGGATATCAGGTGCCGTGGTTATGAGTGGTCTGCTCTCTTCTGGCCTATTGGCACTTGATGTGGCGGCAGTATGTCGTCTGGCTTGAGTTGAGGTGGTGTAGCTAAAGTGTCCTACGCGATCCAGTATTGGATGTAGGTTGTGTACGTTCAGGGTATTTAATATTTTTGGCGAGCAAGCTGGTGCCCAATGTACTTGATCCTTATAAAGTCGCTTTTTAGGTGCTCCTGACTGTGAAGTAAACACCGGTGTGTTGTTGATGAACTGTATGTTGTTGTGAGAACAAAACTTCTGCAATATGTTGTTATTTATGTCAGCTAGATGACGCTGGAATCCATAACTCGGTGATATGATGGAGGAGAAGAAAATGGACGAGTTAGGAAAAATGTGACGTAATCCGTTCAAGAGCGCCAGCAATTCAGATGTTGTGATTTGCTGGTTGTTCATGGTGTCATTGATACCAATATGAACGCTTGCCCTTTTTACATTAAGATTTACAGCCAACCTCCTAATCTTCTCTGTTAGCCGGTCAACACCAGCCCCAGGCAATGGAATTATGGAAACAATGTCTTTGTCTGTAGTAGCCATCCGGTCGCTGTATAGACCTTTCATTAGAGAGTCGCCTATTATAATGTGTGTACAATCGGGTCGTGCTGTCTGCACATGTTGGTTGTCAGTACGCCTTGCTCGTTGTTTCTCCCATTTAGCAGCAGTCTGTACGTCTCCATGTGACTCTCCCTGTGTTTCCTGGAGGCGTGTGTTGTCTGTTGGCAGTGCACTATAGCACTGTACGTTTTCTGACAAATTTTCTTGAAGCACTTCGAATCTGTTGCTTATTTTTACACCAATGGGATAGACTGCTTGTAGCGTTTTATCTTCCTCTGCACGTTGAGGTTTTTCCGCGTCTTGTTTTGTTATTTGTTTTTGGTGAAACTGGGCTTCAAGATTCTCCGAAGTTGATACAGCTGCTTGGGAATTACACGCTTGTTCAGTTGGGTTGGTGGTGGACTCGTGCTGTAAAGTTTCTATTGTTTTTCTTAGCAACAATAGATTTTCCTCTCTCAGGAGCGTGATTTCTGCTTTGACAGCAGTGTAGTCACTGCTGGTCTTGCTATTAGCTTCAATGTTCGCTGTAACAGTAGTAGTGAGCGCCTCTAAGTATTGTTCTATTACCTCAATGCGCCTATGACAATCGCACGATTGTCCATTGATAGTTGGCGTGTTATCTAAGGCTGGTATTTCTTCTGCTACTCTTACGTTGGTCTCAACGTTGTTTTGGAGGTTCTCCATTGGATATTCAATGGCCAAGAGTACTGATGGGGTAGCTGACCTCGTGTTGATGGTATTGTCCTGTTCATTCATTGTATGTGTTAGTTGAGAAACATTGTCTACTGTGATGTCCACAGCTGTAGTTGTGGGCTGTGTAGATTCTGAGTCCTCACTCGAGACGAGCATGTTGATGATATCTTGTGACTTTGATATGTCTCTACTCGTGAATGTAAGTATTGAGTTCCCCAGCTCGACAAATTCTAATTTTAGCCAAGAGTTAATGTTTTCAACGCTGCCCTGAGCTAGTAACTTGTTCTTCGAATGATATAAATGTATTGTAAGGACTGGCGTCGTAATCAGATCTTCCACGTAGGCCCCGCTTCTATCTTGTCTGTGTTGGATTCGTTCAGGCTTTTAATAATTGATGAGGCACGTTCGAAATGCCTCATAATGGAGTGTATTGTTAAAGGATACTGTAACACATTGGCCAGAGTTGGTGTGTTGGGCGACTCGGCCGACTGGATTCGCACACCTGGCTAGCTTGGTCTTCACCGCCTTCTCTTTGTTAAGTGTGTATGGTTTATTCACGGCCGATCGTAAACCGGATCTTGTTTTAACACCAGTCACCTCCAGAGAGAATGCTCCTATCGATGACATTACTGCATCATGTTATAAAACCCGTTTGAAGAATGCAGCGAACTCATTGTAGTCTAGGCGCGCCGCGGGCTATTTGAAGTCATGTGTTGCGGTTCGTTTGTTTTGATAATTGAGGCAATAACACAGAGCTGATCAGGAACTTGCGATATTGTGTGCTGGCGACTTACCACGCGCTAGTCAAGCATGGTTTAATCACACGTTGTCGTTACTCGATAATTGGTGGGTTTCAAAATTGAATGACCTTACCGTCCATTTATCAAAGAAATCCTCATTCCACTAAACCACAGTCACATAAACTTAAGATATTAATTCGTATTAGATCCAGTTTTAGAACTAACACAATGATATACACAGCATCTCAATTGAAATAGGCAAAACTTTGATAAATTCTATAAAAACTGGGAGAGCTTGATAGATAGATAGATAGATAGATAGATAGATAGATAGATAGATAGATAGATAGACAGATAGATAGATAGATAGATAGATAGATAGATAGATAGATAGATAGATAGATAGATAGATAGATAGATAGATAGATAGATTTAATTTAACTTTATTTTAAAAGGGTAACAAATTGGGAACGCAGGCCCGTCTTACATTCGGCCCTTCCAATCACTCATCTTTCATTAATCAGTAGTGCATGATACATAGGGAACATCATCAAAACATAGGGGGAAAAAACATTGTCAAATGAATGTTGTAAACATAAGAAATGCATATTACAATGTTATGAGACGCATCCCCCACACACCACACCCCCACTAAACCCACATATCCAACCACCAACGCCCAGGCACACATACATTCCCCCATCCACCCAGCCATCCCCACATACACATTCCCCCACCCATGCACACTTCCCCTACATACAAACAGTCATCACCCACACACACATCCCCCAACCCACACACACCCACTCACCCACACATCCTCCACCCACACATCCTCCACACACACGTCTCCACCCATCCACATACACAAGTCCCCCACCCACACAATGCCCGCTCCCACACACACATTCCGCACACACATATCACCCCACCCACACACACATCTCCCCACTCAAATACACATACCCGCACACATACATTCCTACATGTACACACACATCCCCACCCACCAACCATCCCACCCACACATATTTCGCCACCCACCCAAACATCCCCCATCCACCCTTAAACATCTCTAACCCACACATACCCCCACAACCCATACATATATCCCACACCCACCCACCACCACTCTCACACACCCCACCCATACACACACCCCCATCCCCAACCCATACACACCATCCCTACACCCCTACACCCCTACACACACTCCCACACACCCACACTCACATAACCACCACCCACACACACACATTCCCCACTCACCCATCCACACATCGAACCACCTACACATCTCCCAACCCACCAACACCAACACACCCCCACCAACCCACAAAACATCCATCACCCACAAACACATCCCCCACCCACCCACACACCGCCCTCCCATATACACACCCCAGACACACATACATGCTCCACCACCCACCCCCATAAACATCCCTCTACCCACGCACATGTCCCCACCCGCACACACGCACCCACCACACATCCTCCACCCATCCACAAAAACCCACACACCCCCAACCATCTAGCCGAACACACATCCCCCAACGACACAATACCCCTACCAACTCACACATCCCGCATCCAAACATACCTCCCCCACCCACACACACAAATCCCTCTCCTACCCACCTTTCCCCCACCCACATACACATCCACACACATCTCGCACCCACACATGCATCCCCGACCACCAACCACCACATCCATATCGCCCACCCACATAAACCCACCACCAATAAACACATCCTCCACCCATTTCCCAACAGACACACACATATCCACCACACCCCTACAACACCCACCCACACAGCCCTCACCCACCCACCCACACATTTCCACCCACCCACACATCCCCACACACCAACACCCACACCCACCCACCCAAACACACACCCACCACCCAGACACGCATCCCCCACCCACCCACACATCTCGCAGCCACCCACACACTCCCCCACAAGCATCCCCCGACCACCCGCCCCACCCACCCATCCCCATCTCCCATCAACACACACATCACCCACACACAGACACTCATCACCCACACACACATCACCCACCCATATACACATACCCCCAAACCCATCCTCAAATCCAAACACACACACACACACCACACCCCCATGAACACATCCATCCACTCTCACACATCCCCACCCATAAACACCCACCCACCAACACCCACCCCCACACACCCACCCACGCAAACACAATCTCTCACCCGCACATCGCTCACCCATACACACATTCCTCACCCACACCCCCCTCGCCAACGCTCACACGCATCCCTCCCACACACATCTCCCCACCCACCCACATATCCCCCACTCACACAAACATCCTGCATACACAATTATCTCCCCATCTAAACACACCCCCACCCATACACACATCCCCACACACATCCCCCCACCCACACACCTATTCCCCAACCCACACACACTTTCCACCACGGACACACATCCACTCCACCCCCCCCCCCCCCAAAAAAAAAAAAAACACATCCTCACATCTAGACACATAAATGATGTGTCACATAATCACTGAAACTAAAATGAACACTCCCACACTCTGCATACATGCATTGACGACTATCATGAGTATTCTCCCAAAAATGTAAACAATGGAGAGAAAAAAATATACATTTACATTGTGTAACAATCAATCAATCATGTGCCATGCCGGAAAGCGTGGGCGGTCATGATTCGCCATTTCACTCGATCACCAGAGTCGTGGATCAGCTCAGTGTTCCTGTCTCGTCCATGCCATGTGGCCAAGCCATCCAGGTATTTTCCTCTCGGTCTTCCTCTTGGTCTGTTCCCTTCGATCTTGCCAGCTGTCACTAAGTTCTCCAGTCCATTTCTTCTCATAACATGTCCAAAATATTGTGACTGTCTACGTCTAATTTCTCTAATCAATCTACGATTTTCATTTGTCTCTTGTAGTACTTGGTCATTGGTTTTTCTATCTGTCCATGGTATTCTTTGCATTTTCCTCAGAAACCACATTTCTGCAGCCATCAGATGTTTTTCATGCTTGACTGCACATTGTCCAAGTTTCACATCCATACAAAAGAACAGGCTCTATGTATCCCCTCAACACTCTTTTTCTCGTTTCAATTGACATCATTTTATTGGTCAGAATGTTTTTCATCTTGCTAAAGGCTACTTTCGCAATGGCGATTCTTGTTCTAATCTCTTCAAGGCATCTGCCATCAGATGTTATGACTGTTCCGAGATAATTGAACCGATTCACTTGTTGAAGAATATTCCCATTTACTTGTATATTACATTGTGGTACTTCGTTCTTCCTAGTGACGACCATAACCTGTGTCTTCCTACAATTTAATTCCAACCCCAGCTGCTCACTGTGTACAACCACAGCGTCTACTAATTGTTGCAGATCCTGTGCATTGTCTGCAATCAATACTGTATCATCTGCATATCTAATGTTATTTATGTTTCGTCCTCCAATGCTGATTCCATTTAGGTCTTCTACATTTCTGAAAATATTTTCACTGTATAGGGAAAAAAGATCTGGAGACATTACACATCCCTGCCTAACACCTCTCTTAATAGGTTGATATTGTCCTACTTCATTATCAATCCTTATGGCAGCTTGTTGTTTCCAATATATGTTTTTTATAAGTCTAATGTCTTTCCCATCAATTTGTAGATCTGCAAGCATATCCACAATGTTGACATGTCTAACTCTATCAAAAGCCTTTGTGTAGTCAATAAAGCAAAGATGTATATCCTTGTTTACTTCTAAAGCACGTTCAATATCTGTTCGCAGCATATACACAGCATTTACTGTACCCTTTCCTTCTACAAAACCACATTGTTCTTCCCCTATTTCAGGTTGTATTTTCTTCCTCACTCTTTGCATGATAATTCGTAACAAAATCTTTGTGATGTGACTCATTATACTAATTGTTCTATGTTGATCACATTCTAAATCTCCTGATTTCTTTGGGATTGCAATAAATACAGAATTACATAATTCAGAAGGTATATCTCCAGTATCATATAATGTGTTCAGCAGTCTGGTGACTTGCTCTAGTCCAAATACTTCTAGAGCTTTAATCATTTCTGTTGTGATGTTATCTGCACCGGGGGCCTTGCCAGCTTTCATATGCTTAAGAACATTTTGAACCTCCATCTTTAAAATTGCTGGTCCTTCATTATTAAATCTAATAGCATACTGTTCCTCTCTGTTATCATTATACAGGTCTTTCACATAATCTGTCCATACATGTAGAATCTGATCTTTTTCTATTATGACTTTGCCATCTTTAGTTTTTAGACAGCCTGTTGATGTACTTGTTCTTTTATTAGTAAGTTCCTGAATTTTTTTGTGCACTAATTTGGTATTTTGACTGTTGTGTTGTTTTTAAATTTCTAAGCACTTTTCCTCAAGCCATGATTCTTTTGCGTTGTGTAACGTAATAAAAAAAAAATAGTGATGTGATTCAATAAGTTAATTCCTAAAATTGACAAACAAGAGATGGAATAAGCATTACATGTTACAACATCAGGTGGCAGTAAAAATGATAATATGGAAGATGGGATACAGAACAAAATATGGAATAGCATGTCATCTCCCTTTCTTTTCTCTCTCTCTCTCTCTCTCTCTCTCTCTCTCTCTCTCTCTCTCTCTCTCTCTCTCTCTCCCCCCCCCCCATACTGGCTTACTCTCACTCTCTCTTACTTTCTCACACACACATACTCACACACACACATACACTCATCCTTTCACTCTCTAAATCAAACTCACTTACTTGCTTTCTCACTCACACACCCAGACAAGCAGACAGACACACATGCTCACTCATTCTCTCGCTGAGACTCACTCAATCTCTCCCGCCCACTCTCTAACACACCCTCTCGCTCATCCATTCTCTCTCTCTCTCTCTCTCTCTCTCTCTCTCTCTCTTACTACCTATCACTATCTCTCTCACTCACTCAGACACACACACATACTCACTAATTCTCTCTCCCACTCACTCACGATCTCTCCCATCCCTCACTCACTCTTATCTCTCGCTCACTCACTCTCACTCGCTCTCTTACTGTCTCTCACTCCCACACAGAGACAGACACATACAAACACTCACACACACTTTCACTCTCACACTCACTCACTCACTCATTCTCTCTCTCTCTCTCTCTCTCTCTCTCTCTCTCTCTCTCTCTCTCTCTCTCTCTCTCTCTCTCTCACTCATTCACACTCACTCACTCCATCACTCATTCTACAGTATTGTACATATGTTCATGTTATACGTGATAAAATCAAGTGGCATTCAAAATGATTATATGAAAGATGAGAATACACAAAAAAAATATGGAATAGCATGTTACATGGCATGCGTGTGATCAACACACACACACACACACACTCTCTCTCTCTCTCTCTCTCTCTCTCTCTCTCTCTCTCTCTCTCTCTCTCTCTCACTCAGACACACACAGAGAGACACACACTTCGGAGAGTGAAGACGTGTTTTCGTATCTCTTGCTTCTCGGATTATTATTGCTGCAAGCTGAATCACCTATCATGGATTTTTATATCAATGTGCTCGTTGTGATTCTGAGGATTGTGTTAAATAGTTTTTAGATAATACAAATGTTGATTATCGCAAAAATGTGTGTTATATATAATATTCATTTCGATTGATAGTTGAACACTATTAAATTTTAACCAATCAAGTGCACGAGGCGTGTCAGAAACAACCACGGGACCTCAAATTGCCCGCGGCGTGGCTAGATAACAATGCGATTGCTGCGTTCTTCAAGTTTAGTTATTCGTAATATTATGCAATAATGTCAGGGGAAGGAGAGTGCTCCGTATGGAAGTGAATGGTGAAAAAAACTCGCTCAGGTTTACGATCGGCTGCCAATAAAACTTACACACTAAACAAAAAGAGGGCCGTGAAGAATAAGCTATCCAAATGCATAAATCCAAGGGCCCAGTCGTCAAACACACCAACTCAGGACAGGGTTTTTTTTTTTGGGTTTACTTTTTTTCCCTTTTCCCCCAAACAAAC
>JACEFZ010002543.1:0-13060 GCA_014155875.1 Cepaea nemoralis
CAAAGGGCAATTAAAATGGGAAATGGTGTCTTGGTCACAGATCTGTTCTCCCTGTATAGCGAAGTAATAATGAGAGAGATCAAAGAGATGCCAGGAATACTAGTTGGAGGTTATAATATAAATAATATACGCTATGCAGATGACACAGTATTGGTGGCGGATAATTCAACAGACCTACAACAATTATTAGACGTTGTAGTAACAGAGAGTGCAAGGAAAGGACTCTCCTTGAATATCAAGAAAACAGTAACAATGGTAATATCAAAGAAAATGGTGACACCAAAATGTGACATAGAAATAGAAGGGAAAATCATTAACCAAGTTGATAATTTTAGATACCTAGGGGCATTTATAACATCAGATGGAAGATGTACAACAGAGATTAGGAGCAGAATCATCATCATCATCAAGTGCCGTGCCGGCTGGCGTAGGCGTTCATGGCTCTCCATAGATCTCGGTCTTTGGTTTTCTGGATCAACTCTGGTGCTGATATTCCTCCATGCCACCGTCTCAATCCATCCAGCATCACTTCTCTTGGTCTACCTCTGCCTCTCTTCCCCTCGATCTTTCCAGTTGTTACGATGTTCTCCAATGCCTCTCTTCTCATCACGTGACCGAAGAAAGATGTTTGTCTCTGTCTTATTGTTGTATATAATGCTCTAGTTTCATTAGCCTGTTTCAGGCAGTCGTCGTTAGTTACTCTGGCAGTCCAAGGAATTCGCAACATTCGTCTCAGGAACCACATCTCTGTTGCTTCTAATTTCTTCTTAATTTGTTCATTTACGTTCCAAGATTCACTGCCATACAGCAAAACTGGTTCTACATAGCATTTCAGCACTCTCTTTCTTACATTCAGTGATAGTGACTTATTGCATAAGATACTCTTCATTTTCTGAAAAGCGGCTTTTGCCTGCCCTATTCTACTCCTAATCTCTGTTGTACATCTTCCATCTGATGTTATAAATGCCCCTAGGTATCTAAAATTATCAACTTGGTTAAGGATTTTCCCTTCTATTTCTATGTCACATTTTGGTGTCACCATTTTCTTTGATATTACCATTGTTACTGTTTTCTTGATATTCAAGGAGAGTCCTTTCCTTGCACTCTCTGTTACTACAACGTCTAATAATTGTTGTAGGTCTGTTGAATTATCCGCCACCAATACTGTGTCATCTGCATAGCGTATATTATTTATATTATAACCTCCAACTAGTATTCCTGGCATCTCTTTGATCTCTCTCATTATTACTTCGCTATACAGGGAGAAAAGATCTGGTGACAAGACACACCCTTGTCGTACTCCTAGCTTTATCTGTTCGTAACTACCCTCTTTATTTCCCATTTTAATTGCTGCTACTTGGTTCCAGTAAACATTCTTTATTATTCTTAAATCTTTTCCATCAATGTTGATATCTTCCAACATTTTAATCAGTTCATCATGTTTTACTTTATCAAATGCCTTAGTATAATCTATGAAGCACAAATATATGTCTCTCTGTTTCTCTATTGACCTTTCTATTAGTGTCCGTAATGTATAAATTGCATTGTTTGTGCCCTTTCCTTCCACAAATCCATACTGTTCTTCACTAATTTCCATTTTTATTTTCTTTTTGATTCTTCTCATTATGATTCTGAGTAGAAGCTTAGTGATATGGTTTATAAGGTTAATTGTACGAAAATCTTCACAATCAATTGCTCCTGGTCTTTTTGGTATAGCTATAAATAAAGATTTCAGCATATCACTGGGTAAATATCCACTGCTGTAAATATCATTCAACATTTTGGTTAATATATCTACTCCAAATTCTCCCAATACTTCTAATTCTTCTATTGTGATTTCATCTGGCCCAGCTGTTTTTCCTTTCTTCATACGTTTCATAGCGTCAGCGACTTCTTCTTTCAGAATAGGTGGACCTTCTAAGTTACTATCTTCTGTTAATTCTCCCTTTCTCCTTCATATAATTCTCTTATATACTCATTCCACCTCTTCATTATAGCATCTTCCTCTAATATTATCTTTCCTGTTTTTGATTTCAAACACCCTGTATTTATTCTTATTTTTCTTCCTGTAAGCTCACTGATTTGTCTGTGCATATTTTTTGTATCTTTAATGGAATTTAATTCAATTTTTTTTGCATTGCTCGTTTAACCAACTTTCTTTAGCCTTCCCACATTTATCTTTTATTTCTTTATTTATCTTAGCGTATTCTTGTTTGTCATTTTTACTCTGTTTTCTTTTGTCCATCAGTTTTAAGATATCTTCATTCATCCATTTTTTCTTAGCTATTTTGCCTCTCTCCGGTAATACTTCTTTGCTAGTTTGATGAATGGAGTCCCTTAACATTTCCCATTGTTCATCTATACTCTGTATTTTAGTTATTGCATTGTACCTATTTTTCACAGTCACTCTGTATTGTTCTTGCATTTCTTTATCTATTTTCAGAACCTCTTTATTAAGTCTCATGTTCTTAACCATTTTTTTCCCTCTCTTTAATCTTACTTTTATTTGTCCACATAGTGGTACATGATCACTATTACAGTCAGCACCAGGCATTGTCTTTACATTAATTAAAGCATTTCTAAATCTTTTATTAATTAGTATGTAGTCAATTTGGTTGCGTGTTTTCTTATCAGGGCTTATCCATGTGTACAGTCGTCTTTTATGGTGTTTAAACCATGTGTTTCCAATTATCATCTCATTGATATTTGCCCATTCTATTAGCTTTTCCCCTCTTTCATTTCTTGTACCTAAACCATAATTCCCCACTACATCCTCCATTTTTCCCTTTCCTACTTTTGCATTAAAATCACCAAGTATTATTTTTATTTCTTGTGATCCAATTTGAGCCATCGCCATTTCTATTTCGTCATAAAAGTGTTGTATTTCTTCATCACTACTGCTTGCTGTTGGTGCATATACTTGTATAATATTTATGTCTATTGGTTTGCCTTTGATTTTTACCATAATAACTCTATCTGAAATACACCAGTATCCATTAATTGACTTGGCTGTTTTTTCGTCTAATATTATTCCTACACCTTTTTCATGTGTATCCCCTCCAGAATAAATTATTGTATGATTGTCAGCTATAATTTTGCCCGATCCCTTCCATCTCATCTCACTAACGCCTAGTATATTCATTTTCATGCTATCCATCTCTCCTAGAACATTGGTCAACTTTCCTAGCTCATTTAATGTCCTAACATTCCATGTTCCTACTCTAAATTTATTTATTTTAGTTATGATTTTGCCATCAGTAGCTGGATGACGGTCTGGTGTCACCTGTGGCTCATGACTGTCCCTACCGGACGAGGATGCCCTAAGACAGCCATTAACGTCCTTCACTAACTTTGATTTATGTTTTGCCATGAAGTCTTGGGAAGATAATGTGGTGGTTTCCCCTTGCCTTCCACATCCACATGGTGGTCTTTTACCTCTGCCTTTGACAGCCATTTCCGACTGTAAGGACAAGTGAGTGCCCTGCCCTGCTCAGCTGCAGAGTTGTCCACTTATTCCGGTGGATACTCGGTCCCCAGAGCTGTGTTAGCCACACCGTAGTGTGTTTCCATCCTCTACCGCGGGGAGGTGCAGTTGGGATTTTCCCTTCATAAAGTTATGGTCTCTGACCAAAACTCTCCAGTACTAGAGCAGAATAGGGCAGGCAAAAGCAATAAGTCACTATCACTGAATGTAAGAAGAGAGTGCTGAAATGCTATGTGGAACCAGTTTTGCTGCATGGCAGTGAATCTTGGAATGTAAATGAACCAAATTAAGAAGAAATTAGAAGCAACAGAGATGTGGTTCCTGAGACGAATGTTGCAAATTCCTTGGACTGCCAGAGTAACTAATGATGACTGCCTGAAACAGGCTAATGAAACTAGAACATTATATACAACAATAAGACAGAGACAAACAGCTTTCTTCGGTCATGTGATGAGAAGAGAGGCATTGGAGAACATCGTAACAACTGGAAAGATCGAGGGGAAGAGAGGCAGAGGTAGACCAAGAGAAGTGATGCTGGATGGATTGAGACGGTGGCATGGAGGAATATCAGCAGCAGAGTTGATCCAGAAAACCAAAGACCGAGATCTGTGGAGAGCCATGAACGTCTACGCCAGCCGGCACGGCACTTGATGATGATGATGTGGCAAATAGGTACAATGCAATAGCTAAATTATAGAGTACACTAGCTGACCCAGCCCAGCTTTGCCCAGCCCCTGGCAGGGATCTATCTATCTGTCTGTCTGTCTGACCCGGCCCGGCATCGCCCAGCTCCTGGTGGGGAGCATCTCATTTAATTCATATAAGTAGTCATATAAGCTCCTGTTCCCGACTTTCTTTCTGTCTGTCTGACCTGGCGTGGCTTCGCCCAGCTCCTGGCGGGGAGCGTCTCATTAAATTCATATAAAAAAAAAAAAGTAACTTAAGAATGTCCTTCCACACACCATCCATTATTTTTAATGAATACTGTTTTTAAAATAGGTAGAGAGCAAACTAATAAAAAAGTGGCCGGTATGGAAAACCTACATACAACTTCAAATGATAATGGATGGAGAGTCATCAACCTGGCAGAAGCCAAAGGACTGCAGATTAGCAGTACCAGACTACAAAGAAAGGATATACACAAACAAACTTGGAAATCATGTGACAAGAGAACCTATAATCAAATAGATCACATTTTAATTAACAACAGAAATGCATCAAACATACAGCAAGTCAGAAGTTATAGAGGAGCTGAGTGCCACAGTGACCACTTCCTCGTTGGAGCAAAATTTAAAATAAAACTTAGGAGAGCTTTCTATACTAAATTACAAAGATTACACCCAACATATAACAGAGAAAAACTGCAAGACATTACAGTCAAAGAGAAATTTACAGATGAAATAAAATGTAAACTTGAAACTCTGCAAAACCATTTGGAGGAAAGCGTTGACCAAACTTGGTTGAACATCAAGAATACAATTCAGTCTACCGCAGAAGAATGTCTCGGTGTGTTAACCACGCATAGAAAGAACAGATGGTTCAATCAAAAATGTGAAGAAGCAGTCATTAGGAAGAAGAATGCCAGACATGTATGGTTAAATGACATCAATAACATCCAAAAGGAAAGAGCATTATAGAAATGAATGTAAAGAGGCTACAAAAATAGTCAGACAGCAGAAGCGAGAATATATGAGTAATATAATCAAAGATTTGGAAACTAATCACCAGAAAAATGAATCCAGAAAATTTTTTAAAGAACTGAAGTCAATGAAACGAGGGCACCAACAAAACACATATGGTTTAAAAGACAAAAATGGGAATATGATAAATACCAATGAGGAAATGTGCAACACATGGAAAGAATATTTTATTGAATTACTAAATTGTGAAGCTCCAAGTAACATTTTCCCACAGGAAAAGGTTCTAACATGTGAACCACAAATTGAAGAACCTACATTTGAAGAAATCCTATATGTAATCACACGACTTAAAAACAATAAGGCAACTGGGGCTGATGGAATTGCTGCTGAATTTATAAAGGCAGGTGGCCATGCATTACATCTAAAGCTATATGAACTAATAATAAAAATCTGGAGGACAGAAGAATTACCCCATGACTGGAAAGAGTCATTATTGATACCTATCTTTAAGAAAGGAGACAAGTTCCAATGTGGAAATTATAGAGGAATATCACTACTGTCCACAAGCTATAAGATACTATCTGCAGTATTACTACATTGGCACCTTGCCGTCTTGACAGACGATAGTTTGTGCTTTAAAAAGGCATAATAACTTTTTTAACTATGGCGGTAGCGAGTGTGACTGATAAGGCCAATTTGCGCTGTAAATGTCCGTTCACAGTGGGTGCATGTGAACACGTGGTCATTTCCACCATCATGCACCATCTTACGTCTCAAACGCTTGGTGTGTGACTTTTCTGCAATAATTTTCTCCTTTGACTTTATTCCATTTCTGATATTTGCCCTCCATGCAACACGTTCAGCGGCGACTTGCTCCCAATGTGCATTATCAATGCCTGTATCAATCATGTCCCGCTTACACACATCTTTGTATCGTAGTAGAGGCCGACCCTGAGATCTCTTACCCATCTGTAATTCACCAAAAAAGATATCCTTTGGTATTCTACCATCATCCATCCTCCTAAGATGTCCTATCCATCTAAGTCTACGAAGACTGAGCATGGAATAAACTGTCACACAACCTGATCTTTCCAATACTTCAGTATTTGTGATTTTGTCTTGCCACTTAATACCAAGAATTCTTCGCAGACACCGCATATGAAAGCTGTTTAAATTGTTCTCTTGGTGTGAGTAAGTTGTCCAGGTTTCACTGCCATAGAGAAGAGTACTAAGGACACAGGCTTGATAGACAAGGACTTTTGTTTTGGCAGTAAGCTTCCTGTTCTCCCAGACTCTTTTTTCTTAACCTGTTCATTGTTGTTGCAAGACCAGGGATGGAGTTATTGCCTCTCCATAGCACAAAGCCTGGGCTAAAATATAGAGATCATGTGTTGCCCATGCAGCATGATCCCTCTCTCGGCCTGCCTAGTTCACTCCAGAGGAAAGGTAACACCCCTACATCTGGAACAAGACAAGCTGCAGAAGCTGCCGGATCAGCAAAGCAATGCTCTAACTGTCCGCCTGTCGGAGCTTCGATCCTAGACCAGTCGCCAACCAAGGCTTAGGGCCTGGTCTGCCCTGCCATGACAATTTTGTCTTTAGCTTGCATTTCCTTGCACCAGGGTAAGGCTTGTACCCTCCCAATTGCGCTCTTCCGCCCGAAGCCGTTGGCACAATGTGGGGTGTCGGGTTTGGTAAGCGCCGCCCAACGTTCGGCGCTAACAGAAACCAGGTAGTACCGTCTACTGTTATACGGTAGCTCAGTCATATCTGACTAAGACCTGACAGCAATATTATATACAGTATTACTAAATAGACTAAAACCATATTCAGAAGACATATTAGGTGACTACCAGGCGGGTTTTAGACAAAACAGATCAACAATAGATCAGATATTTATCTTACGACAAATAGCCGAGAAACATTGGGAATATAAAAGAGATCTCCATAACATTTTTGTGGATTTTAAAAAGGCTTATGATAGTGTCCATAGGAATAGTCTATGGAATGCTATGCAGGAATTTGGAATACCAAGGAAGTTAATCAACATGACCAGACTATGCATGGAAGATACTTATAATATAGTAACATATAAAGGCAGGAAATCAGACCCCTTCCAAATAACATCTGGCTTGAAACAGGGTGATGCACTATCGCCGCTACTCTTCAATCTGGCTCTAGAGAAAGTTGTAAGGAAGGTAAAGGAGGAATGTGATATTGGAGGAACATCCAAGCTGCTTGGTTATGCAGATGATATAGATATTATAGGGCAAAGTGAACAAAAGACATTGGAAATATTGACTCACTTAAAGGAAAAAGCCCAACAGATGGGGCTGGTTATCAACCAAGATAAGACAGAATATATGGTAATTTCAAGAGACGGAATGGCTAGAAACTCTGGCCACATACAAATAGATAATATGACCATTAAAGAACGGAAACATACAAATACCTGGGTACAATCTTCAACTGCTCCAACATCATAAGGGAAGAAATACAAACTAGAATCAACTCTGGAAATAAGATATACTATGCACTACAACATCTACTAAAATCAAAGGCGCTATCTCGTAACACCAAAATCACAATATACAAAACACTGATCAGACCAGTTGTGCTGTATGGCTCTGAAACCTGGAGTACAATGAAAGGAGACGAAGCCTTGTTACAAACCTTTGAGAACAAAATTTTAAGACACATCTTTGGACCCATTAGGGATACACAAAGTGGAGAGTGGAAAAGAAGAAGTAACAAAGACATTTATGATCTGTTTAAGTCCCCGCTAATCACTGGTATCATGAAGGCTAATAGACTACAATGGCTGGGGCATATAGAAAGAATGGAAGATAATAGGGAAACAAAACTCGCTTACACTCAGGAAATAAATTACCGTAGACCCCGAGGTAGACCAAGAAGGCGGTGGAGAGATAATACATGTACAGACCTACAAGCACTTGGAATCAACGACTGGCAAGAGAAGGTCCACCAGAGAGACGAATGGAGACAGATTGTATTTGCAGCAAAGAACCTCAATGGCTCGGAACGCTGAAGAAGAAGAAGAAGAAGACTGTTTTTAATCACCTGCATGACTGTAGATAACTTCTTTAAACATAAAACTATGAGTTAGAAAATTTTCACTATTTAAATAGATGCATTATTTTTATGAAAACTTTGAAAACACCTTAAAGATTTTATCATTATATATTATAACACGTATGCCTGTAAATAACTGTAGACAAACATTTTATAAAGCTTTGATAACAATGCAACAATCTATATATAGAAATGATATTAAAAGTTATGCCCCTTGAAATAACTTTTCTTAAGTCCCCTCGCTATATATAAATGATAATGAAAAATGAAATATTAAATTTTAGTAAGTAAATAGCTGATTTTACAGTAACAAACCATGACAGTTGGCTGCACAGGAATGAAAAGAAAACATGTAGAACATTTCATCTCAATCGAATGGACCATTGTCGAACGCATAAACAACGGACATACATACATACATCGTCTTTTATAGATATAGATAAAGGAACAATGGGGAATGTTAAGGAACTCCTCCATTCATCAAACAAGCAAAGAAATATCACCAGAGAGAAGCTAAAAGGCTAAGACAAAATGGATGACTGAAGATATCTTAAAGTTGATGGATAAAAGAAAATAGAGTAAAGATGACAAACAAGATTATGATAACATAAATAATGACATAAGAGATACATGTGTGAAGACACCAGAAAGTTAGTTAAATGAGCAATGCAAGAAAATCGAATTAGATTCTAGTAAAGATGCAATAAATATGCACAGACAAATAAGTGAGCTGACAGGAAGTAAAACAAGAGTAAATTCAAGGTGTTTGAAATCAAAGATAGGAAAGATATTATTGGAGGAAGGTGCTATAATGAAGATGTGGCTTTTTGTTTTTGTTGGCTTTGAACTCGAGCATACACACTAGTCATAGTGCTCATAGTCATACTCAAGTCCATACACAATATTTTATAGTTCTGATGGACTGAATTTTGCTGTGGATTAGCTTTACCTATTAACAGTGTCCCATCACCATCAGGCGAACCCACTCCGACTTCAGAGGTACTTGCAATTTACATCCCCAAGTCAAGAGACAACGGGTCAATATTTTAGTCCAGCTGTCCGGTGTATGGCGTTGAACCACTTTCCTCGGCATCAGCACACCGGATATTTAAGAACATGCGTTCTTATCCATTCGGCCATGCAGACCTGCAAGATGTGGAATGAGTATATAAGAGAATTATATGATGGAGAAAGGGATGAATTAACAGAAGAAAGTAACTTAGAAAGTCCACTTATTCTAAAAGAAGAAGTTGCTGATGCTGTCAAACATATGAAGAAAGGAAAAACGACTGGGCCAGATGGAATCACAATAGAAGAATAAGTACTGGGAGAATATGGAGTGGATATATTAACCTGCATTAACCTATGTGGTTTCTGAGGAAAATGCAAAGAATACAATGGACAGACAGAAAATCCAATGAACAAGTCTTTCAAGAAACAAATGAACATCGTATACTGATTGGAGACATAGTCAAAATAATTTGGGCATGTTATGAGAAGAAATGAATTGGAGAACTTAGTGACAACTGGCAAGATCGAAGGGAAGAGACCAAGGGGAAGACAGAAGTAAATACCTGGATGGCTTGGCCATGTGGCATGGTCGAGACAGAAACACGGAGCTGATCCACGACTCTGGTGATCTAGTGATATGGCAAAACATGACCGCCCATGCTTATCGGCATGGTACATGATGGCTGGATATTAACCAAAATGTTGAATGGTATTTACAGCATTGGATATTTACTGAGTGAAATGCTGAAATCTGTATTTATAGCTATACCAAAGAGTCCAGGAGTAATTGAATGCAAAGATTTTTGTACTATTAACCTCAAAAACCATGTCACAAAGCTTCTACTCAGAATTACAATGAGAAGAACGAGAAAGAAAATGGAAATAGGTTGTTTGTCCATCAAGAATGATGATGACCATTCATTTCATCCAGTGGGGTTGAAAGTATGGAGTCGTGAGTTCTAAGATGGCTGATTGTCATCATCTTACTCTTATCTAAATAATGGTTCGGGTTCATACAGGCAACAATACTTTGTTCGCTAGAATATAGAACATTTATTGTATTGAATGTACAGTTGGCGCAGTGGGTTAACAGCCCGCGCTATATTATATTACATATCACAGATAGTTAAACATCAAGCATATAGTTGTCATACAACAATCTAGCACACTATCTAGCCTATGTATATATATCTATGAATATCTATTGAGTCCCTCTCAGGCAGGCCTTGTTGTCATCTCTCAAGGTCCGTCTGTCCTCTGCCGGTCTCCTACGTGTCCTAATGACACGGGCGGTAACTCTGTCGAGTTCCTCGTGGACCCCGCATTAGGCGGGCCACATCAGTGTCCACGGAATCTGGACCGGTGACCAGCTCTTTCGGGAAGGTTCTAGATTACTCGGGTCCTGAGCGACTCAATGCTATCCCTTGGGCTGGAGTTGCAGCCCTCTGATAATATATATGAAGGTGAGGCGGTGACAGGATCCCCCCCTCCCCCCTGATATGATTTGTTCTTGGGTAATTAGATCTGTTCTAACTTCGTCACCGACTCACATAAGTTGTTGTTTGTAGTTTGGTGGATAGTAACCGGGTAAACTACCTACTAGCACTACAACTCATGTATTCTCCCATACACCACTTCTCTGATTTGGTAAAGAGATCACTCTGTCTCCTGTGTCCTAATAATGCTTATCAGACGAAGTTACGTGACGTTAAGTAGTTGTATTTACAACCCGCCTTCTCATCGTACCCCAAACACTGGTACCCAGGACAATTAACCTCTGTATAAAAGAGAGTTAACAAGACCGAAGTCCTGGCAAATTAAGTACACTTTTCAAATCTTGATCTGTGTGTGTATTTCAATCACTTTTACTCTCGGTATGTTATATAATGCTAAATATGTAGTACCTTGTTCTTTTATCCCCCTCAGACTATATGTGTACCTGTTGGCTTGTTAGTGTGTTAACTAATAAGTTGATGTTTCTAATAAAGTGACTGTATTTTAAATTGATCGTGTTGAGTTTTGAGGTTTGTGTAACGTGCGTGCTGAATGTGTGGTGTATTTCCAAGCGTCACGAGTTGGGATAACCTCAATCATGAAATACTGCACTGTGTGCAATACATGATCAGGCATTCCAAGTAGTGGTGCTTAGATGTATCCTAACTGCTAAACTAAGTATATTACACTAACTGCTAAATTAACTCACTATTAAACTAAGTACTACACATGTATTGACAAATTAGACAAGTCATGTACTTTCACATGGAAGACGCAGACAAATCAGAATGAATACGTTTTGCGTACAATTTGTCCGCCAAGTGTATCGTTCTCTCATTTAATCCTTTCACGCAGTCATTCACTCATCTTTCATTCAAAATAGTATTTGGCTAAAATATATACTTAAAGTTAAGGTAAGCATTATTGCCCTTAGAAAAAATGGGCTAGGCGACATTTGCCCTTTAAGAAAATACGTACTTTTTGTATGATGAATGAAAAATAGGTTATAATTTAACTAGAGATACTTGTATAGGACGGTTATTTAGCCTATGAATGGCACCGCCTGTAATATTAAAGTAGAATATGTACAAATTACAGGTTAACACAATTTATATACATCATTAATGGAAATATAATAACTATTTAATAATAAAGTAATTAAATAACTCCAACGATGATGTGCGCGTTGTCGTCCTGTTGTTAGCGTGTTATGCCATGATGTTAAAGTTAGTATGGCTGTCTTTGAGTGTTGTCGTCGATGTTGTTCTGTTTTCGGCTGTTTGCAAAGTGTTCGTAACAACAGCAAGTATGGATTGCTCTCACTGTCCCGTATGAAATATTACAGTGGTTAAGAGTCAGTTCACTGGTTGATATTATTGGTTAAACAAACAACAGTTACTGTTTCTTGCTGGAATCGTTCTAGAGCTTCGGCATTGGATGGTATAGTTCTTACACTATAGCTCTTAACGTATGTTTAAGGGTGACGTAATTAACCTAATCACTGAGAGTACTCTAGCAGGTGTAGAGTCACACTGTTATATGTAACGGACTAAAAGTATCACAGTTTATAGTGTGGCTAATGGCCGATGTGACAAGAGTCACTCTACTGGCGCATCTGTCTGCCGTGATAAAAGGTCAGCCACTATGTTATCGGTGCCCTGATATGGCGGATTTCGAAGTCGAAGTCCTGAAGTAGAAGACACCATCTTTGTAACCGGTGGTTCTTGGGCGACCCATGGTTAAGGACTAATAATGGCGAACTGTCTGTGAGGACCACAAAGTGACTTCCTAAGAGGAACTTAGATAATCTCAATATACAGAACAAAAGGCTCAAACACTCCAATTCAACTGTGGCATAACGATTCCCAGCCTTCTTTAGTTTGCGGCTGACGTAGAGAATCGGGTGTCTTATGCCATCCACTTCCTGCATCAAGCAACCTCCTATTGCGATAGCGCTAGCATCTGTGGTCAAAATAAAGGGTAAATTTATGTTTGGTAATCGTAAGACTGGTGGATTAGAAAAAATATGTTTCAATCTACACATTGCATCATCTAAGCTGGTACTTTTACAAATTTTTGATGGATGATCTTTAGTTAACATATCAGAAAAAACTGAGGTAAGTTCTGCCCAATGTGGAATGAATTTAGAATAATAGTTAATCAGACCTAATAAACTTCTAATCTGCTTCTTTGTGGTATGAACTTCTAGATTAAGGATCTTGGAAACAATTTTATCATCAGTCAACAATTTTCCTTCAGAAATTCTATGACCAAGGAAGTCTATTTGTGTATAGTCTATTTCAACCTTGGAAGGTTTGATAGTAAGTCCGAAAAGGGA
>JACEFZ010002544.1:0-210000 GCA_014155875.1 Cepaea nemoralis
CTGACGTGGCAGTTTTGTAGACAGGGTTTTTCTCAGGCCACCGCCCGCCTGCTTCCCCACAAACCGATGACTCATGCTATCACTTAATGACTTTTGCGTATGGCGGTGATGACGTAGGGGTTGTCTCGGACATCCGCGTTCGTTACCAAAAAGGGTATGTGGTTTGTGTAGTTTGTAATATTATTATAGGGACACGAAGAGGGTATACTTGTGTATTTGTTTATGGGTGAGTGTATCTGTACATGTGATGTCTCTCCACATGTGTATAACTGTTGATGTGACAGTAGTAATGGTATGGGTTGTCTGTAGTTGTTTTTGTGTGTCTGTCTGTTTGCTTCTGTATATGTGCGCGTGTCTGTATTTGTGATTGTATGCATATAGGTGAGTACTTGTCTGTATAGGTGGATGTACGTGTCTGTATGGGTGTGTTTATGTGTATACTTGTATGGTTGATGTCTTTGTAGGTGTGTGTACGTTTATGGGTGTACGTTTCTCACATCAACCAACCATCAAGAATTTCCCCGACTACGAGCGTAAATATACATGTGTTGCTCGTTTATCGTTTTCATTACACCCACCTCTGCCCTCTGACCTCTTACCCACCATCCCCGCCTAAACAAGAATTCCACTGTCTTAATTTCACTGGCAGAGACCATACACACCGATCCGTCACACCCCGTGAAAATGTTACTTTTTTGTTTCTTTTGTCTCTCTGTTCCATTGTGTCTGTGTCAGACTCCTACAACCCTCTTTACTTTTGTTCAGATGATAGTGACCATCTACACCTCTACCCATGATTCGTGGAGTATAAAGACGACCCATCACACCCCGCCCTTGGCAGTTTATACATCACGCACTACACTCACCACGCATAGTTGTATAACATCACATATTTAACATTCATATACCCTACGTTTTGTAACCAACCAAAATATATAACTTTCCCTTCAACCACCCCTTCAGGCCTCATCCGTGCTCCCGCCACCACACTACCTTAATTACTTTCACAGAAACAAAATCTCCACAGATTTTCATATACCCCCGTTCCAACACGAACAAAATCCCACCAAAAAAAAAATAGACCCGGACCAGGCAGCCATAATTACTTTTACAGAAAAAAAATTACCCACCATCCCCGCCTAAAAATAGACCCGGGATTTTCCCCCAAATTTTTTTTTTACCCACCTCGGCAAAAAACCTTCATAAAATCTATAGGCAGCCATCTTGGATGCTGAATTACGTGGACGTGATCCCAAATCCACTACTCACATCCCTTGGTGAACTGTCTTGATTTTGTCTGTTGGAACGTTTAAACATGAAAGTTGCAGAAAAGTTCTTAGAATATCCCGGACCTAAAAGAAGAAATATATTGACATTCTAAAGGATCTAAACATGGAAGAATAACGGTTCATAAAATACATCATATCTGGGAAATTACTCACTGACACCTGGCCGTCTTGGCAGACGTTGTTACATTGTGTTACTAAAAAAAAGCATAATAACTACTACGCATAGCAGTAAGGCCAGGAACGGAGTTATACCATAGCACACAGCCTGGGCTGAATTGTAGAGACCATGTGTTACCCTTGCAGCATGATACCTCTCTCAGCCTGCCTCGTTAACTCCAGAGGAAAGGTAGAACCAATACGCCTGGAAGAAGACAAGCAGCAGAAGCTGCCAGATCATCAAAGTAATGCTCAAACTGTCGAATCTTCCATCCTAGACCAGTTTCCGACCAAGGCACAGGGTTTGGACTGTCCTACCATATGTATGGATGTGAAACTTGGACAATGAGCAGTCAAGTTGAAAAACATCTGATGGCTGCAGAAATGTGGTTTCTCAGGAAAATGCAAAGAATACCATGGACAGACAGAAAAACCAATGACCAAGTACTACAGGAGACAAATGAACATCGTAAGGTGATTGGAGAGATTAGACGTAGACAGTCACAAAATTTTTTGGACATGTTATGAGAAGAAATGGATTGGAGAACTTGGTAACAACTGGCAAGATCGAAGGGAACAGACCAAGAGGAAGACCGAGAGGAAAATACCTGGATGGCTTGGCCACATGGCATGGACGGGACAGGAACACTGAGCTGATCCACGACACTGGTGATCGAGTGAAATAGTGAGTCATGACCGCCCACGCTTTCCGGCATGGCACATAATTGATTGATTGATTGACCATAACATTTAGGCCTTTACGCTACATTTCCTCGCACAAAGATAAGGCGTGCGTCCTCTTAATTGAGATCCTTACTCCGAAGACGTTGACACAATGTGGGATGTAGGTTTGATGTCGCAAAGGACACACAGGACAGTAAAACAAATTGAAAGCTATTCACAAGAATATTGATTGTCTACGTCTCATCTGTCTAATCGCCCTACAGTTTTCACTTGTATCTGTGGAAGGATTGTCCGTCCACGGTTTTCTTTGTGTTTGAGTCGACTACTATTCGAGTTCACTACTGTTCGAGTCCACCTAGAACTGTTATGTTGAGTGGCATTTGTAGTGACTTGGCGCAATGTGTAGAGAACAGCAGTGTAACAATTCAGCAAGGTTATGTGCTGAGAAATGACCATGATGCCGACTGGAGAAGAAGGGAAGAATTAGTCATACCCCTTTTTAACACGGGCAGCTTGAAAGAACTATTGTACAAAGGCCGGCATTAATCGGCCGACCCATGTATCCTGGAATATGCATCTGCATCAGGTATCCATTTCCTGAACCCTGCCATAACCTCTAACATCTGAATTGGTTTATGACTTGACTATGCCATGACGTAACCAAGGTTATGGCATTCTTCTTCTTCTTCTTCTTCTTCTTCTTCTTCTTCTTCTTCTTCTTCTTCTTCTTCTTCTTCTTCTTCTTCTTCTTCTTCTTCTTCTACTACTACTACTACTACTACTACTACTACTACTACTACTACTACTACTACTACTACTTCTTCTTCTTCTTCTTCTTCTTCTTCTTCTTCTTCTTCTTCTTCTTCTCCTGCTCAGGGTTTTTGCTGGGGGGGGGGGGGGGGCGGCCGTGAGGGTGCTCGTTATATTGTGAGCACGTTATGATTAGAAATAAACGTTATAACTTGTTGATAGCTGGCAAACTTGATGGAAAAAGCAATTATAAGATACAGATCAACATCTCAATGGCTTCTCCCTGTAGCATAAACGCAACAGGAACATAGACCTGGCTCAAGACTTGTGACCATGTGAGATGGTGAAATATAACCACCCACCCCTATTGTAATGACAAGTGATGATGGTGATCATTTGTAGTAGTTTTCAGAAGATGTTTGGCAGATTAAAATTTCACTAAATTGCTGGAGTGGTGCCTGTGTATCTAGTATTCTGAAACTTCACTCATATGTATACAGATGTTAAAACTATAAGAGCACAACATACATGGGAACGTCATTCCAAGAAGCATAATAGAAATGAACACATTGATACGAGAAGCACAAAACACATGGACACGTTATTACAAGACGCACAACACACACACACACACACACACACACACACACACGGACACGGACACGTTATTACAAGACGCACAACACACACACACACACACACACACACGGACACGGACACGTTATTACAAGATGCACAACACACACACACACACACACACACACACACGGACACGGACACGTTATTACAAGACGCACAACACACACACACACACACACACACACACACACACACACACACGGACACGTTATTACAAGATGCACAACACACACACACACACACACACACACACACACACACACACACACGGACACGGACACGGACACGTACGCCATTACAAGTGCACAACACAAATTGGGTTTGTTGTTTTTTAGTCAGATATGACTGAGCTACCTTACAACAGTAGACGGTACGGTACTACCTGCTTTCTGTTAGCGCCGAATGTTGGGCGTCGCTCACCAAACCCGACACCCCACATTGTGTCAACGGCTTCGGTGTGAGGAGCGCAATTTGGAGGTTTAAAAAAAAAACCTAAAAACTAAATATCATGGCAGTCTTGGCCGGTAAATGGTCTAGGATCGAAGCTCCGACAGTAAGCGCATTGCTTTGCTGATCTAGCAGCTTCTGCAGCGTGCCTTGTTCCAGATGTTTTGGTGTTACCTTTTCTTTAGAGTAAACTAGGCAGAACGAGAGAGAGAGAGAGAGAGAGAGAGAGAGAGAGAGAGAGAGAGAGAGAGAGAGAGAGAGAGAGAGAAAGAGAGGGGGATCATGCTGTATGGGCAACACATGGTCTCTAAATTCAGCCCAAGCTTTATGCTATAGAGAGGTATAACTCCATCCCCGGTCCTCGCCATGGGTTGTGGATTTTGTGCCATTTTTAAGCACAGTGTAACAAACTATTGTCTGTTAAGATGGTAAGGTTCCAGTAATTGGGCTTATTTACTTCCTCGAATTCTTTATTACATATCTTTTATCCCTTTAATAAAGTCACTGTAGTGTCTTCCTTGTTCTTATATATTGCGATTTGTATAATTGTTTGCTGACGAAGGCTAATTGCCCCTACGTCCTGTAATTTCCGTAATTGTGTTATATAAAGATGTATTACTTCGTCTTATTTTTATATTGTTTACTTGAATACAAGAAGAACAAGATACACGGGAAGACCTCGCCAACATCTCATCAAATCATGTTATAGAATTAAATAACTCACATTTATTTGCAGCTGATAAGAGTTTAATCAGTGGTGATTAAGTACAAGTTTAAACCACATCAGTTCACTTTTAATAAGCAAGATATTGAAAAATACATCACACAGAATCAACGTGCACAAAAATGAAATATTAAAACCAGCAGCCACTAGGCACACTGCATATAGACATTAAAAAATACATATTAAAATAACTATCATTGTTCAAATATATAGCCGAAAATTTATCTCTGCTTATGGAGAAAATAAGGTTCGACAGAGAGATAAGAACTGTCACTGTCATTAACTGTCAGGACATAGAGATAAGAGCAAAGAGATAAGAACAAAATATGAATATGCAAACATCGGATTATCAGCTTTCACGTTTAACTCAAACGTTCAAAGATTAAGATGGAAGTCAAACGACAAACGATTAACAATATTGTTATTCCTTGCGCCATATGTTAATAGGTTTCTCCTTGCACTATTGGGTTTCTACTTACACCACATCAGCACATTGGTTGCTGCGTACATCGTGTGTCTATATTTTACACCTTACACTATATGTTTATGAGTTTCTACTTACACCATATACTAACTGGTTGCTGCTTACATCGTGTGTCTATATTTTACACCTTACACTATATGTTTATGAGTTTCTACTTACACCATATATTAATTGGTTGCTGCTTACATCGTGTGTCTATATTTTACACCTTACACTATATGTTTATGAGTTTCTACTTACACCATATATTAATTGGTTACTGCTTACATCGTGTGTCTATATTTTACACCTTACACTATATGTTTATGAGTTTCTACTTACACCATATATTAATTGGTTGCTGCTTACATCGTGTGTCTATATTTTACACCTTACACTATATGTTTATGAGTTTCTACTTACACCATATATTAATTGGTTGCTGCTTACATCGTGTGTCTATATTTTACACCTTACACTATATGTTTATGAGTTTCTACTTACACCATATATTAATTGGTTGCTGCGTACATCGTGTGTCTATATTTTACACCTTACACTATATGTTTATGAGTTTCTACTTACACCATATACTAACTGGTTGCTGCTTACATCGTGTGTCTATATTTTACACCTTACACTATATGTTTATGAGTTTCTACTTACACCATATATTAATTGGTTGCTGCTTACATCGTGTGTCTATATTTTACACCTTACACTATATGTTTATGAGTTTCTACTTACACCATATATTAATTGGTTGCTGCTTACATCGTGTGTCTATATTTTACACCTTACACTATATGTTTATGAGTTTCTACTTACACCATATATTAATTGGTTGCTGCTTACATCGTGTGTCTATATTTTACACCTTACACTATATGTTTATGAGTTTCTACTTACACCACATACTAATTGGTTGCTGCTTACATCGTGTGTCTATATTTTACACCTTACACTATATGTTTATGAGTTTCTACTTACACCACATACTAATTGGTTGCTGCTTACATCGTGTGTCTATATTTTACACCTTACACTATATGTTTATGAGTTTCTACTAACACCACATACTAATTGGTTGCTGCTTACATCGTGTGTCTATATTTTACACCTTACACTATATGTTTATGAGTTTCTACTTACACCACATACTAATTGGTTGCTGCTTACATCGTGTGTCTATATTTTACACTTTACACAATATGTTGTTTGGCCACACCTAACACAACATGTATATTGGGTATTCCTCGCACTATATACTTAATGATTACTCCTTGCGCCATATACTAAATGATTACTTCTTACTCTATATCAATCAATCAATCAATCACGTGCCATGCCGGAAATCGTGGGTGGTCATGACTCGCAATTTCACTGGATCACCAGAGTCGTGGATCAGCTCTGTGTTCCTGTCTCGTCCATGCCATGTGGCCAAGCCATCCAGGTATTTTCCTCTCGGCCTTCCTCTTTTTGTGTGTGTGTGTGTGGGGGGGGGGATATGTTTATGACTGGGGTGTTGTGTGGGAGGGGAGATGTGTGAGTGGTGGGGAGGTGTGGGATATGCGGGTGGATGAAGAATGTATGTGAGGATGGGGGGTGTGTGTTTGGCTGGGAGGTTTGGGTGTGTGTGGGTGAGAGGGTTGATGAGAGATGCATATGTTGATGGGTGGGTGGGTTATGTGTGTGTGTGTGTGAGTGTTTGATGGATGAGTACGTGAGTGTGTGGATGTGTGCGAGAGATGAGTGTATGGGTGGGGGATGTGTGTGTGGGTGAGAAGATGTATGTGAGCGGTGGATGTGTGTGGGTGGGGTATATGTGGGTGGTGGGTGTGTGTGTGGGTGGGGGTGTGTGTTTTTTTAATTAGGAATGTGTTGGTAAGTGGGGATGTGTGTATGGGTGTGGGGATGTGTGCGTGTGTCAGTGCATCGGTGGTGAGATGAGTAGTTAAGGGATGTGTGATTGTGGATTAGCGATCGGGGGGAGGGTGGTGCTTGGCGAGTGGGTGGGTGGAGGATGTATAGGAGGGTGAGTGTGTAGGTTGGAGGTGGGTGGGGGATGTGCGTGTGTGGGTGCGGGATGTGTGGTTGGGGTTTTTTGTGTGGGTGGGGATGTGTGTAAGTGGGGGATGTGTGGGTGGGTGGGTTTTGTGTGTGGGTAGGTGCGGGATGTGTGAATTGGCGGGAATATGTGTGTAAGTGGGGGATTTGTGGGTGGGTGGGTTTTGTGTGTGGGTAGGTGCGGGATATGTGAGTTGGCGGGAATATGTGTGTGTGGGTGTTGGATATGTGGTTGGGGCATGTGTGTTTGGCTGAGTGGTTGGGGTGTGTGGGTGGGTGGTGGAGGATATGTGGGTGGGTGAGTGTTGGTAGGTTATGGGATGGGTGGAGGATGTGTGCGTGTGGGTGGGGAGATGTGTGAAGGTGGGGAATGTGTGGGTGGGTGATGTATGGGTGAATGCATGCATGTGTGCCTGGGTTTGTGTGGGAATGTGTGTGGAGGGAATGTGTGGTGGGTGGGGAGATGGTGTATGTGAGGGGAGGGTGTCGGTTGGGGGATGGGTGGATGGATGGGGGTATGTATGTGCCTGTGGGTATGTATGTGGTTGGGTGGTGGATGTGTGTGTGGGGGGACACGCGGATGTATAGGGGATGTGTGGGTGGGTGGGTGGTGGATTTGTCTCATAAAATGGTAACATACATTGTTTATGTTTACAAAATTCATTTGACAATATTTTTTTTCTATGTGAATGCACTATGCACTGATGAACGAAAGATGAGTGATTGGAAGGGCCGAATGTAAGACGGGCCTGCGTACCAAATTTGTTACCCTTTGAAAATAAAGTTCGTTCGTTCGTTCTTGGTCTGTTCCCTTCGATCTTGCCAGTTGTCACTAAGTTCTCCAATCCATTTCTTCTCATAACATGTCCAAACAATTTTGACTGTCTACATCTAATTTCTCTAATGACTTTATGATTGTCATTTCTCTCCTGTAGTACTTGGTCATTGGTTTTTCTGTCTGTCCATTGTATTCTTTGCATTTTCCTCAGAAACCACATTTCTGCAGCCATCAGATGTTTTTCAGCTTGACTGCACATTGTCCAAGTTTCACATCCATACAAAAGAACAGGCTCTATGTATCCCCCTCAACACTCTTTTTCTCGTTTCAATTGACATCTTTTTATTGGTCGGAATGGTTTTCATGTTGCTAAAGGCTACTTTCGCCATGGCGATTCTTGTTCTAATCTCTTCAAGGCATCTCCCATCAGATGTTATGACTCTATATACTTAATGATTATTCCTTGCACCATATACTTAATGATTACTTCTTACTCTATATACTTAATGATAATTTCTTATACCAAATACTTAATGATTACTCCTTTACACAAGATACTTAATGATTACTTCTTACACCACAAACTTAATGATTACTCCATGCACCATATACTTATTGATTATTCCTTGCATTATATACTTAATATTTACTCCTTGCACCATATACTTAATAATTACTCCTTGCACCATATACTTAATAATTACTCCTTGCACCATATACTTAATAATTACTCCTTGCACCATATACTTAATAATTACTCCTTGCACCATATACTTAATAATTACTCCTTGCACCATATACTTAATAATTACTCCTTGCACCATATACTTAATAATTACTCCTTGCACCATATACTTAATAATTACTCCTTGCACCATATACTTAATAATTACTCCTTGCACCATATACTTAATAATTACTCCTTGCACCATATACTTAATAATTACTCCTTGCACCATATACTTAATAATTACTCCTTGCACCATATACTTAATAATTACTCCTTGCATCATATACTTAATAATTACTCCTTGCACCATATACTTAATAATTACTCCTTGCACCATATACTTAATAATTACTCCTTGCACCATATACTTAATAATTACTCCTTGCACCATATACTTAATAATTACTCCTTGCACCATATACTTAATTACTCCTTGCATCATATACGTAATGATTACTCTACTGGTCGGCATTACTTTGTTGATCAGCCAGCTTCTGCAGCTTGTCTTTTTCTAGGTGTATTGTGTTACCTTTCCTCTGGAGTAAACTAGGCAGGCCGAGAGTGGGAATCATGCTACATGCGCAACACATGGTCTCTACAGTTCAGTTCAGGATTTGTGCTGTGGAGAGGTATAACTCCACTCAGTCTCTGGTCCCAGCCGTTGGTTGTAGTTATTGAAGCCTTTTTTGAAGTACAATGGAACAAAATATTGTGTGTCATGGCGGCAAGGTGCCAGTAACAGTATTACAATATGCATGTGGGGATTATATCTCTAAAAATAATAAGTTGCATAGAATGGAACATTCACTTTGTCGCGGAGCTGCTTGGCTAGACCCCACTCCCCCCCAACCCCCCCCCCCCCCCAACCCCCCCCCCCCAACCAAAAAGGGGCGGGTGTAGCGGTGGGGTTAACTGACTATGGCTTGTCTAGCCGACTACACACTGTGCACGCTATGAGATTGCAAGAGAATCCTACCAATTCCCGCGATCATGGTAGATATCAGCACCAGTCTTGCACTCCCCGCTTGGAAATCTCAGGAATATGTCGCAACTTGATTTATTTTGTTGGTTCGGGATTTGAGATTTAAATATTGAGCACAACCCACTACTGGCAACGCTGATCGTATTCTGGTATGAACCTAAGGCCTATCCACGTCAATGTAGAAGCACTAGACTCGAGTTTCGCTCTCGTTTGAGCTCTTCAGTAGTGCATATCCTTGACCGGACCAGGAAACAAACCCCAGATCACTGGCGTGTGAAGCGGGTGTGTAACCACGCGGCATACGCTGGACACGGCCAAATTATCATAACAGAATATTACAACGTCACCCATCGTAGGCTGTAGCTCAAGATTTGCCCGATCGCCGCGACTGACGTCCGTCAATCGATGTGGACCCGAACGATCAGGTCTTCTCACTGGCAAGGCACACCAGGCCGCCTAAAGTCCAGCGAGCAATAATCAAATTGATTTATTTGGTTGTTTCGGGATTTGAGATTTAAATATCCTACTAGTAGTAGTAGTGGTAATAGTAGTAGTAGTGATGGTGGTGGTGGTGGTGGTGGTGGTGGTGGTGGTGGTGGTGGTGGTGATAGTAGTAGTAGTAGTAGTAGTAGTAGTAGTAGTAGTAGTAGTAGTAGTAGTAGTAGTAGTAGTAGTAGTAGTAGTAGTAGTAGTAGTAGTAGTAGTAGTAGTAGTAGTAGTAGTAGTAGTAGTAGTGGTTAGTTATTTGCATATTTTTTTTTTGGGGGGGGGAGGGGGAGAAGGGGCTGTTTGTGATTCCTGGGAAAGTTTACCTTCAGCAGTTTACCATTGCTTTCTGAACAACCGGTTCTCATACCATTGTAGGGAAACCAATGCAAGAAGATCTGCTTCCAAATTGCCTGCAGCTGCGTTTCGAAGGCGGTATACGAGATTACGAATTGCGTTTGCAACTTCTTCGCCACAGAGCCGGTAGTGAGAGTAATAATAATAAAAACAACAAAATGAAGAAGAGGCGGTAGCAGGGGAAGAAGAAGAAGATGAGGAGGAGGACGAGGGGGAGAGGAGCGAAAGGAAGAGGAGAACAAACAACAACAACAAAATCAGAAGAGGACAGAGGACGTTCCCACAGGCTTGGCCGTGGGAATGTTGTTCCCATGGGAAAGATCCCATGGGATGGGATGGGATTGGATGGGACAGGCATAAATTACCATGGGATGGGACTGAAAAATATGTCCCATGGACAAGCCTGCGTTCCCAGATGCGGCGTGACAGCCTATAAAATGATACAATCAGAGCAGACGTTACCATGACCGGCCCAGTCCTCAGAATACTCAATGTAGGGGTTGAGAATTGGCAACCTACAAGAAGGCTCCAAATCATAACCTCTTTCATTCCACAGATTGTTTTTAATAGACTTGTCTTCGTGTTTAATTCCAAAGGTGACGTGGCCGATATTGTTGTTCACATATTTCATTAATGATTTCTCGTCGAAAGAATGAATATGTACTCTAGAATCGTCTTCATCTGGTTTAACGACTGTGGGTTTTGGATCGCTGAAATGTCCATGATCCTCTATTGTGACAGTCACAAATGATCCAACCGTCTCAGATATTTCGCCGATAGAATTTCCAGACCGGAAACACATCCCTGCTGTAACAGTCATGGCGCTATTGCTCAGATGCTTGTTGTCTTCGGGACCATACGGTTGGTCCTCGTCGGTGAAACCGGAATAAATGGCGTTGTTGAAGTGACTGAAGCGTGACGAGCTCATGGCGGTGTAAGTTTCGTGCAATCTTTTATCTGTTGTCTTATACGAGTCCTGTGGAGACAGGAAGATTGATTATAAAGATGCATATACACATTAGAGAACTTAGTGACAACTGACAAGATATAGCCTAGGGGGAAAGAACAAGGGGAAGGCAGAGAAATAAATATATGGATGGTTAACCGGTCCTGGACTACTCGGAAGAGCGCACAAGACAAACAACATGGCTAAAACCACACAAAAACCACGGCTCTCAACAATAACCACCGCTGAGGAAGCAGGTTAGACGAGATCGAATTTGGAATTTTTTTTCGAAAATTGGAATTGGACTTGGATGTCATTTTATAGAAGAATGATAAAAATATCATGGAAGAATAGAAAAGGCAACAAAAGTTATCTTGAAAGAATTTAACTCACAAAGAGAACTGATTACTCGCATCAGAAGAAGACAGTCCACATTCTGTGGGCATGTCTTGAGGAGGGGAAAGCTGGAGTCTGTTGTAACCACGTGAATTAATGAATATATGATGTTAATCAACATGACCAGACTATGCATAGAAGATACTTATAATATAGTAACATATAAAGGCAGGAAATCAGACCCTTTCCAATTAACATCTGGCTTGGAACAGCGTGATGCACTATCGCCGCTACTCTTCAATCTGGCTCTAGAGAAAGTTGTAAGGAAGGTAAAGGAGGAATGTGATGTTGGAGGAACATCCAAGTTGCTTGGTTATGCAGATGATATAGATATTATAGAGGAAAATGAACAAAAGACATTGGAAATATTGACTCACTTAAAGGAAAAAGCCCAACAGACGGGGCTGGTTATCAACCAAGATAAAACAGAATATATGGTAATTTCAAGAGAAGGAATGGCTAAAAATTCTGGCCACATACAAATAGATAATATGACCATTAAAAGAACGGAAACATACAAATACCTGGGTACAATCTTCAACTGCTCCAACATCATAAGGGAAGAAATACAAACTAGAATCAATTCTGGAAATAAGATATACTATGCACTACAACATCTACTACAATCAAAGGCGCTATCTCGTAACACCAAGATCACAATATACAAAACACTGATCAGACCAGTTGTGCTGTATGGCTCTGAAACCTGGAGTACAACGACAGGAGACGAAGCCTTGCTACAAACCTTTGAGAACAAAGTTTTAAGACGCATCTTTGGACCCATTAGGGATATACAAAGTGGAGAGTGAAAAAGAAGAAGTAACAAAGACATTTATGATCTGTTTAAGTCCCCGCTAATCACTGGTATCATGAAGGCTAATAGACTACAATGGCTGGGGCATATAGAAAGAATGGAAGATAATAAGGAAACAAAACTCGCTTACACTCAGGAAATAAATGACCGTAGACCCCGAGGTAGACCAAGAAGACGGTGGAGAGATAATATATATATATCTACAGACCTACAAACACTTGGAATTAACGACTGGCAAGAGAAGGTCAACCAGAGAGACGAATGGAGGCGGATTGTATCTGCAGCAAAGAACCTCAATGGCTCGGAACGCTGAAGAAGAAGAAGAAGACGAAGAAGAAGAAGAAGAAGAAGAAGAAGAAGAAGAAGAAGAAGAAGAAGAAGAAGAAGAAGAAGAAGAAGAAGAAGAAGAAGAAGAAGAAGAAGAAGAAGAAGAAGAAGAAGAAGAAGAAGAAGAAGAAGAAGAAGAAGAAGAAGAAGAAGAAGAAGAAGAAGAAGAAGAAGAAGAAGAAGAAGAAGAAGAAAAAGAAGAAGAAGAAGAAGAAGAAGAAGAAGAAGAAGAAGAAGAAGAAGAAGAAGAAGAAGAAGAAGAAGAAGAAGAAGAAGAAGAAGAAGAAGAAGAAGAAGAAGAAGAAGAAGATGACTTCTTAAATGAATTATAAACCTGACATCCTTTGAAAAAATGCGCTTGATAGCAAATAAAAGTGTTTAGTTTCATAAACAAAATCTGTTCTTTGAAAATTGATGCAATCTGTGTGATAAACTTCTAGTCGATCCGCGCAATGTGTCTCCTTTTTAAAAACAAATATATCATTGACATAGGGAGTTTCCCAAAGTTCTGCCCGGAAACAAGGCCACGTAATAATCTGTTGTCATCGGTAATTTCCATCTGACGTCATAATGTTCTTAGAAAACTGTGGTGCTTCCGTCACACAGAATGGGGTTGGAATCGCATTGAATGACAAAAGAAGATTAAGTGGGGAAGAAGAAGACGAAGAAGAAGAAGAAGAAGAAGAAGAAGAAGAAGAAGAAGAAGAAGAAGAAGAAGAAGAAGAAGAAGAAGAAGAAGAAGAAGAAGAAGAAGACACACACACACACATACACACACACACACTCACACACACACACACACACACGCGCGCGCGCGCAGACACAGACGCACAGGGTGTACTTTTAATGACTGTGCAATGTTTGAATATATTGCCGGTTCAAGTTTTGTATTTACTATTATCTTGTAAGGGTGAATACAAAACTTGGACCGGCAATATTTTCAAACACTGTGCAGTCGTTACAAATCCACCCTATTTCTTGTTCTTCTCTGCCTTTCATCTCCCAGTAGGGCGTAGGTCTTCAACCAATTCATGGCAAGCCCTTATAAAATTGCCTATTATTGGTCGGAATTTGCAACTACAGTTTTCAATTGCCACATCAACGCCCTATAGTTGCCTCTTACGTCATGCTTGATAGGTTACAATGCTGCTAGTCTACTTTCCTTGTAGGCCCAGGAACACACAGGCGGCCCAGGAACGCACAGGCGGCCCAGGAACACATAGACGGCTAAGTAACAACCTCTACTTAACGGCTGACTCAAGCACTTTAAGAAACGGGGTTAAACACACGAGGTTCTATTTCATTTCACCATGTTTAATCCCATTTAACTTGGTCTTTTTTCTGTAGTGCAGTCTCCCTAAAGTGTCAAGGAGGGGTGCAACTTCGTAGCTCCAGCGATGACCCCTGGGATTTCTGATTAAACTGCATTAATGAAACCAATGATACAGTCCAGAAATGAATCGACGACCTTCATAATAAGAGGCACATGACTTGACCACTTCGCTACGGTTGCACCAAAGGAATATGAAGAGTCCAAGAGAAAGATAACGTACATGCTGGTGGATAATATCAACGTATGGACTCTAAGACAAGGTTACATGTGAGTTGACAACATCAAAGTATGGACTCGAAGACAATGTTACATGTGAGTTGAAAACATCAAAGTATGTACTCTAAGAGAAGGTTACATATGAGTTGATAACATCAAAGTATAGACTCTGAGACAAGGTTACATGTGAGTTGACAACATCAAGGTACGGACTCTAAGATAAGGTTACATGTGAGTTAACAACATCAAGGTATGGACTCTAAGATAAGGTTACATGTGAGTTGACATCATCAAGGTATGGACTCTAAGATAAGGTTACATGTGAGTTGACAACATCAAGGTATGGACTCTAAGATAAGGTTACATGTGAGTTGACAACATCAAGGTATCGACTCTAAGATAAGGTTACATGTGAGTTGACATCATCAAGGTACGAACTCTAAGATAAGGTTACATGTGAGTTGACAACATCAAGGTATGGACTCTAAGACAAGGTTACATGTGAGTTGACAACATCAAGGTATGGACTCTAAGATAAGGTTACATGTGAGTTGACAACATCAAGGTACGGACTCTAAGACAAGGTTACATGTGAGTTGACAACATCAAGGTATGGACTCTAAGATAAGGTTACATGTGAGTTGACAACATCAAGGTATGGACTCTAAGATAAGGTTACATGTGAGTTGACAACATCAAGGTATGGACTCTAAGATAAGGTTACATGTGAGTTGACAACATCAAGGTATGGACTCTAAGATAAGGTTAGATGTGAGTTGACATCATCAAGGTATGGACTCTAAGATAAGGTTACATGTGAGTTGACATCATCAAGGTATGGACTCTAAGATAAGGTTACATGTGAGTTGACATCATCAAGGTATGGACTCTAAGATAAGGTTACATGTGAGTTGACAACATCAAGGTATTGACTCTAAGACAAGGTTACATGTGAGTTGACAACATCAAGGTATGGACTCTAAGACAAGGTTACATGTGAGTTAACAACATCAAGGTATGGAATCTAAGATAAGGTTACATGTGAGTTGACAACTTCAAGGTATGGACTCTAAGATAAGGTTACATGTGAGTTGACAACATCAAGGTATGCTCTCTAAGATAAGGTTACATGTGAGTTGACAACATCAAGGTATGGACTCTAAGATAAGGTTACACGTGAGTTGACAACATCAAGGTATGGACTCTAAGACAAGGTTACATGTGAGTTAACAAAATCAAGGTACGGACTTTAAGATAAGGTTACATGTGAGTTGACAACATCAAGGTATGGACTCTAAGATAAGGTTACATGTGAGTTGACATCATCAAGGTATGGACTCTAAGATAAGGTTACATGTGAGTTGACAACTTCAAGGTATGGACTCTAAGATAAGGTTACATGTGAGTTGACATCATCAAGGTATGGACTCTAAGATAAGGTTACATGTGAGTTGACAACATCAAGGTATGGACTCTAAGATAAGGTTACATGTGAGTTGACATCATCAAGGTATGGACTCTAAGATAAGGTTACATGTGAGTTGACAACATCAAGGTATGGACTCTAAGATAAGGTTACATGTGAGTTGACAACATCAAGGTACGGACTCTAAGATAAGGTTACATGTGAGTTGACAACATCAAGGTATGGACTCTAAGATAAGGTTATATGTGAGTTGACATCATCAAAGTATGGACTCTAAGATAAGGTTACATGTGAGTTGACAACATCAAGGTATGGACTCTAAGATAAGGTTACATGTGAGTTAACAACATCAAGGTACGGACTCTAAGATAAGGTTACATGTGAGTTGACAACATCAAGGTATGGACTCTAAGATAAGGTTACATGTGAGTTGACATCATCAAGGTATGGACTCTAAGATAAGGTTACATGTGAGTTAACAACATCAAGGTATGGACTCTAAGATAAGGTTACATGTGAGTTGACATCATCAAGGTATGGACTCTAAGATAAGGTTACATGTGAGTTGACATCATCAAGGTATGGACTCTAAGATAAGGTTACATGTGAGTTGACATCATCAAGGTATGGACTCTAAGATAAGGTTACATGTGAGTTGACAACATCAAGGTATGGACTCTAAGATAAGGTTACATGTGAGTTGACAACATCAAGGTACGGACTCTAAGATAAGGTTACATGTGAGTTGACAACATCAAGGTATGGACTCTAAGATAAGGTTACATGTGAGATGACATCATCAAGGTATGGACTCTAAGATAAGGTTACATGTGAGTTGACATCATCAAGGTATGGACTCTAAGATAAGGTTACATGTGAGTTGACATCATTAAGGTATGGACTCTAAGATAAGGTTACATGTGAGTTGACATCATCAAGGTATGGACTCTAAGATAAGGTTACATGTGAGTTGACATCATCAAGGTATGGACTCTAAGATAAGGTTACATGTGAGTTGACATCATCAAGGTATGGACTCTAAGATAAGGTTACACGTGAGTTGACATCATCAAGGTATGGACTCTAAGATAAGGTTACATGTGAGTTGACATCATCAAGGTATGGACTCTAAGATAAGGTTACATGTGAGTTGACAACATCAAGGTACGGACTCTAAGACAAGCTTACATGTGAGTTGACAACAGCAAGGTATGGACTCTAAGATAAGGTTACATGTGAGTTGACAACATCAAGGTACGGACTCTAAGACAAGGTTACATGTGAGTTGACAACATCAAGGAATGGACTCTAAGATAAGGTTACATGTGAGTTGACAACATCAAGGTATGGACTCTAAGATAAGGTTACATGTGAGTTGACATCATCAAGGTATGGACTCTAAGATAAGGTTACACGTGAGTTGACATCATCAAGGTATGGACTCTAAGATAAGGTTACATGTGAGTTGACATCATCAAGGTATGGACTCTAAGATAAGGTTACATGTGAGTTGACAACATCAAGGTACGGACTCTAAGACAAGGTTACATGTGAGTTGACAACAGCAAGGTATGGACTCTAAGATAAGGTTACATGTGAGTTGACAACATCAAGGTACGGACTCTAAGACAAGGTTACATGTGAGTTGACAACATCAAGGAATGGACTCTAAGATAAGGTTACATGTGAGTTGACAACATCAAGGTATTGACTCTAAGACAAGGTTACATGTGAGTTGACAACAGCAAGGTATGGACTCTAAGACAAGGTTACATTTGAGTTGACAACATCAAGGTATGGACTCGAAGGCAACGTTACATTCAAGCTGAGAGAATCAAGATATTGACTGAAAGACAAGGTTACATGTGAGTTGACAACATCAAGAGATGGACTCAAAGACAACGTTACATGTGAGTTAACAACATCAAGAGATAGACCTGAAGACATTAGAAAGAGTGCATACAAGATCTTAAACACCCTCTCCCCCCCCCCCTTTCCTCTTCCCCCAAGATCTTTCACGCGCTCTTTCTGATATTGTTTGTAAGTTGGTATTCATGTCTCTAAGGTTGTTTTTGAAATATTCACTTCATCTTACACACGATCTTCTGCTTGCTGTGTATCCATTATATTTCAACAATGTGCCTCTTTGTGCAGATGGTACCACGGCGTTCTTGTGACGTGACCAAACCATTTAATCCGTTGTTCTTATGAATTGCATGACTGTTATCAGACCCAGTTGTCTTCTAATTTCTATATTTCTAATTCTGTCTCTGTGGCGAAGAGGTTGCGAACGCAATTCATAATCCCGCTTACCGCGTTTTAAAAACAGCTGCGGAAGATTTGAAGCAGAACGCCTTGCGTTGGTACCAATACAATAGTAGGAGTGCCGGTCTTTCAGAAAGCAACTACTGAACTTTAACTTGCAAACGAATCACAAACTCGGTTACTCCTGCAGCTCTTCTAAAGCATCCCATCTCTGTTATTATGGTTTTGCACTCATTAGTTGCTGTAAGATATATATATATATATATATATATATATATATATATATATATATATATATATATATATATATATATATATATATATATATATATAGCTGGTTGTGATTTACTCGGCAATGTTTACGTTCAGTATATTGCCTTTGCTTCTGAATAACCGACGCTCATACCTTCGAAATCAATGCAAGGCGGTCTGCTTCCTAATCGTCTGCAGCTGATTTTACACCCTTGATTCAGTATGTCGGGGATTTTATGAAACGTGATCACTGTCCCTATGCCATAGCACCGGCATATATACATTATTTTGTTTGTTCGCTTGAAATGTGTCTATAACTGCAATGTTTTTTTTAGTTCACTCATTGGTTTATAGAGTATCTTCCATTGTTGTTTCTCTAGGCCCGAAGGTTTGCCTAGACATGTCGTATTTTGGGCAGTCTTGAAATATGTGATCTGCTGTCTGCGGCGCCAATCCACATGTGCAAAAAAGCTGATCCGCCGATCTTGAATTTTGTATACATGTGGTTGCGTAATTTATTGTGTCCTGTCCTGAGAAGTAAAATGGTGACTTGTTCTGGTCTGTCCATAAGGTGGTAGTCGTCTTGAGCTGGTGTTGGTGGGTTTTCTCTCTCTCTCTCTCTCTCTCTCTCTCTCTCTCTCTCTCTCTCTCTCTCTCTCTCTCTCTCTCTCTCTCTCTCTCTCTCTCTCTCTCTCTCTCTCTCTCTCTTTCTCTGTGTGTGAGTGGTTTGTGTGTGTGCGTGTTTTTTCCCCTCACAATATAACATATATTTTGGAGATCTAACTCATTTATGCATATTATACCACTCGTAGCAGACTACAAAATCATATTACTAATCTGAGTTCAACCTGCAGCAGATACAATATGAGTATAAACACAGCCAAAACCGAAGTAATGCAAGTTAGCAGATCGCCAGGCCCACTAAGTATACAGATAAATAACACACCTCTGAAACAAGTTAAAGAATTCAAATACCTTGGAAGTATGATCACAGAAGATGGCAGATTGGACAGAGAAATTGAAATCAGATGTCAAAAAGCTAGTGCACTTACATATCAACTATCACCCTTACTGAAGCATCCAAACATACCCATGTCGGCAAAACGACAGATAATAAACAGCATATTCACACCAACCCTATGCTATCAATCTCAAACCTGGACTTTATCCAAATTACACCTTCACAAAATCAACACCTGCGAAATGAGATGCCTGAGGAGAGCTGCCAACTTAACAATCCGAGACCGAGTAAGAAATGCTACTATCAGATAGACTGTGGGATCAACACCTTGTGCCACATTTATTGAAAGACAGAAGATCAAGTGGTTTGGCCATGTCGTTAGAATGCAACATCAGCAACTACCATCACTGGCTTTACATCAAAGATCATCTGCGACGCGACCACGAGGACGTCCAAGAAGAAAATGGATTGACGACATCAGAGACATTGTACAACCACACGGAATGACACTATCCAGTGCCGTCCACCGGGCGCTGGAACGCAAATTATTCCTCCCCACGACGCTTGACGGCAGAAGTGGAAGATGATGATGATGATGATGATGATAACACTGTTACCGGCACCTTGTCTTGACAGACGATAGTTTGTTACATTGTGCTTGCAAACAAGGCATAATAACCTCACCATAGCACAAAACCTGGGCTGAATTGTAGAGACGATGTGTTGCCCATCCAGCGTGATACCTATTTCAGCCTGCCTAGTTTACTCGAGAGGAAATCATTAAAAACACCATTTACCACCATTACACACCATTACATCTGGAATAAGACCAGCTGCAGAAGCTGCCGAATGAGCAAAGCAATCCTCTAACTACCCACCTAGACCAGTTACCAACCAAGGCCTAGGGTCTGGTCAGCCCTGCCATGACATTTAGTTTTTGGTTAAGGTTCCTCTCACTTGGATAAGTCTTGCACCATACCATTTGCGACTCCCCCCCCCCCCCCGGACCCAATTTTCCCGTAGCCATTGGCACAATGTGAGGTATAGGGTTTGGTGAGCACCATCCAACATTCGGAGCTAAAAGAAAACATGTCTACAGTTAAACAATACCTCAGCCATATATGACTACGATCACGCACGCACGCACACGCACACCCACACACACGCACACACACACACACATGTATATATATATATATATATATATATATATATATATATATATATATATATATATATATATATATATATATATATATATATATATATATATATGAATGAAAAATAAGTGTATAGTGGATTGCCAAAATAATGAGTAAACAAGATAGTTACCTTCAAACACAGCGCAGAGCTTACTCTCCGTTTATCACTGACTGACAACTCCAGCAAGCTTTAAAAATACTCGCAGCTACACTACATATCGTGCAACCTTGAATCAACAACTTTACATATGTATGGTAATTTAAATTACGTGTTCACGATTTCTATTTACGTTGGCAAAAGTCCGCCAGCACACGAGCAGGTCGGAAATATCCGATGTCCTTGAATCTCATAATTTCTGTCGGTTTCTCCATATGCTTTCGGTATAAATAATTAAAGTTTACAGTATACGCATTATTTTCTCTTATCCTACGCCTTGTATGATTCTTGTATTTTTCCTTATTATTTACATCATTTGGTTAGTTCATCTTATCCTATCCCTTCGTTGATTATTGTACCTTATAATCTAGATTTGATGATTATTTTACCTTATCTAGAGTTGGCCGGCTTCCTGGCCTAGAGGTTAGCGACTTTTCTCCGTAATCTCGTATACTCTCGTAAGCAACGTGACGACGGTGAGAATCAGCAGTGGTTCGAATCGAGTCGGTAACTTACGGGGTATGTGAGCCGGCCGCTCAGAAAGCAATGGCAAACTACTGAGCGTAATCTTGCAAAGAAATCAACAATCAGCTGAAATATGCTGATATTGACAGCAATGTCCTGTAAAGGATATGCAAACATTATTTATTTATCTAGAGTTGAGTTGAGTTAAGAACCGACATCACTGCACTCAGGACATTCCCATACGTGCTCCGTCCCCTCGTTCAACAGTCAGCGAAGAGTCATTCTACTAATCGTTCCCATCGCTATCTGATTAAAAGTTCTCCTGGTCTCCCCTCTCAGTTTTGAGATTCTTCCAGAACCCCTGCCGATCCCCCGCAATCTCATTCTTTCCACATATGGATTCTCAATCTGTTCCTCCGCCTTCTCCACCTGGTCCCACAAGCTCACGACCGCCCCCCCCCCCCTCTTGTCCATAGGCAAGATACCACCAAGAGGTGCATTCCCTACTAGCCTATCAGTCTGTTCATTCCCCCTACACCCGCATGGCCAGGGCAAAATATTCATACAACTCTCACAATCTGTGACCTCTGAAGCGACGAGAGCTATTCCACACGAAACATTCCTTTCTCCACCTTTCTAAGCATACTCTTTGAATCCGTAATGAATACAATGTGAGTTGCAGTAGTCTCCTCTACCTTATCTAGATTGAATGATTATTTTACTTTGTCATCTAAACTTGATGATTATATTACCTCAGCATCTAGATTTGGGGATAATTTCACCTTATCTTCTACATTTGATGACTATTTTTCACTACCATTGAATTAAGTTCAGTCAAGAGCCGACATCACAGCACTCTGGACATTCCCATACGTGCTCCGTCCTCATCTGCAACAGCCAGCAAAGAGTCCTAGTACTAACATTACAAATAGCAGTCTGATCATGTGTCCGTCTGGCCTTTCTTTCGAGTCCTGAGTGTCGGCCAGATCTCCTGGTCACTACCTGCAGCATCATTTTCTCCAAGCCGTGATGATCTACCCGTTCTCCTGCACTATATACAACATTCCATAGGGCCCCGGTCACATCTGCCTTATCATGCACCCATTCCCTACCCACCGATGCAGACCCACCCGAATTGTCCTCCTTCTCGTTTCCCACCACACCAGCATGTCCTGGGGAAAAAATCCAATAGGCGCTCTCTATTTATATTGTTGAATGTAAGCCTGCCACTCTTCCCGAAGCTTGCCTGTCTTCAAGAGAGTGACCTCCCGTGGGGCAAGATGGTGTGAAACCTATCTGTCCGTTAGGGCGAAATGTATTTTGTTTTGCTTTGTATTGTTCCGGCGGTGGAATGCCTCAACGATTTCAAAGGATCAAAGAATGTCATTACCTTGCGTTCCCACTAGTGCCCAGTCATTGACTACGCTTATGTCAAAATTATCAGCAGAACTAATGTCATCATTACATGGTTTGGCACAGAGGAACGTGGCAAGAAAGTGACCAAATGCCTCAACAGATTCCAGAGATAAAAGGCTTTCTGTTACCTGCCAGACGGAAAGATGCCAAATCTGTCTATAACAAGGACATTCTCCAGTACACAGTGTTGCAGCAGATACTTGTACACAGAACTGACAAGCAGTCATGGCGTACGAGTTTGTATAGCCACAGGTGAACACAGGATGCGAGGCAAGTAACGCCCACCAGCTTTCCCAGTGAACTTTCAAGATTTCATTCTTGTAGCAACAGTCCTGTTTCCAGATCATCGTCACCTTGTGTTCCTACTAGTGCCCAGTCATTGACTACAATTGACTACAAATTTCCTCATGGTGTGCTGATGCCGCTGCCCTTGTCAACCCTGCAAAGGCATCGGTTACATGGTTCTCCCTAAACAACCATATTGTGAACACAGACCTGCCAGCAGTAAGAATGGATGGGAGCATTTTGAGTAGAACCCAGTCAATGACATATCTTGGCGTGAGGCTTGATCGTAGCCTGTCCTTCAGAGATCACGTCGATTATGTCATAACGAAAGCTCGAAAAGGTTTGTCAGCAATGAGAGCCATGGCGACTGCCAATATCGAGCGAAGACTGCTAATCCTTCTGTTCCGAGAACTGGTGCTTTCACGCATCGGGTATGCCCTGGCCATCCTCACTGTCAGCCCTACACAGATTGGAAGACTTGAAAAGGTACAAAACGAAACCATGCGCATCATTTTGGGCTGCACGAGAGACACCAGCTGTGTAGCAATGAGATACCTCCTTGACTTCCCGACAATGGAACACAGGATAAAGATCTGGAGAGTTCGTGCATAGTTAAAAATAAGTGCAGATGAGCAGCACCCTCTGCATGACGCTATATTCAGAGAAAAGGGTGACAGGCTAAAGAGGGGCAAATCATGGATGGGTCGGGTGGAAGATGTCGTTAGACAGGTCTGCAGTCTTACCAGTATAAACCCCGGCAAGTAATGGATGCCGATGCCTCCAGCTTTTAAGTGCACTTTCTCCTGCATTATCACACTCGACAGACGGTGCAGAGAGCAGAACCCTGCCGCTGTCAATGCAGAGGTTCAACGCGCTCATCTATGAACACTCAGATAGCCCCGAAGTGCTCATCTGTACAGATGGATCTGTTGTAAAGAAGCAGAAAAGTGCGTGGAAATTTACAGCCCGTTCAGCGGGCCGAACCTTTCAAGAATCCAGTGGTGCCCACTCTATGACCACGAGCAGCATGACGATGGAGGTGATGGCAGTTACACAGGCTTTCATTTGGCTGGAATCACAGCATTATACCAACGTGTGTGTACTAATTGATTCAATGAGCATGATTCAGAAGGTCGAAGCTTGATCTGTACGTAGACAGTGGACTGAGTCGCTGCGGAAGTCTGTTGTCCGTAAAGTCACCTTCATCTTCGTCCCGAGACATGCGGGAGTCGAGGGAAATGAACGAGCTGATAAAACTGGCTGGCTCTGCACCCCCTGTAGATGGCCAGCCCATGGATCGTGCCGATGTTATTAACGTCCTCAAAGATATGGGGAGAACAGAGGACTTTGACGTCAGTGAATCCACATGGCTGTCCAGGATGAAAGATTTGGGAGTAAGAATCGGCACGGCCAGACGCGAGAGGTACATCGGGAAAACGAGGTGCCTCGTCAACTAACACAGAACTGGCACTATTAGCCACCGGACGCTGATGCATATGCTGGGGGTGGGGGGGGGGGAGGTCTGAGCACCTATGGACCTATCCGGGGTGCAATGGAGATACCCCATCTAATAACTGATAACTGAACTGATCTGACTACACTTATGCCAACCTTATCAGCAGAACTAATATCATCATTACCTGGTTTGGCACAGAGGAACGTGGCAAGAAAGCGAACATATAGAGGCGTGTCTTGGTGAACATCAGAGCTGCCTATCGCTAGTGGGACCTTGGCATCCGTTAGATATCATGAGAAATCCATTCAACTGACTTTCGTGTAGAGGACGAAGACGCAGCAAAGAAAGCAACTAACCTTAATGTCATATCCATTGTGTCTGCCACAATTCTACACAGATTATGCTGTGCTATTACCATTGTTATGTCGTTGTGTCAGTACTACTGGGCTTAATGTGAAGTACACAATGACAGTTCTGTTCCAAACAGTGACGCACCAATATTGAAAACAATGGATGGTTTGGACAAAGATGCATGTTACAATGTCATTGTTATAATGACATCTGTGACCCTGCGATGGGTTTGTTTGGTCCTGGGTGTCACTTTGAGAATGAGGCGATCACAGAATGATACCACTGGTCATGATGATTTACAGGATACATGTCTTACACTGAGAAGGTCACATCCACACAGGACAATATGGTTTGGGGTGTATTTTAAACACATTAGTCCGTGTGTGCATTTCATAGTAGCACGGGATAACTGGGGGTACATATGTGGAAACACAACTGTATTCCTTGTGGATGTCAACACAGTGGCATCATACATGAACAAGTTCACCATTGAGGGAGCTATAGCAGCTGAAGTGTGTTCCCTGTTTATCGTTGCTGTAGATATGTTGCCTTAAAGCAACGTTCAGTGCTGATATCAGATTATTATTCATCGTGTTGTCACTTCCTATTGGATGTAGATATGTAGCCTTAAAGCAACGTTCAGTGCTGATATCAGATTATTATTCATCGTGTTGTCACTTCCTATTGGATGTGGTTGGAGACTCAGGGAGTGATGATCACACATGCAGCCATACGTGGCCATTTCCAGCGCGGAGGATGTGCTGCACAGAATGGTAATATACAACTTTGAATTTGAAATGCAACACTTGGGTATGTACACTTCTGGATATGTACACAGACCCAAAGGAACGCCCGAGAGTCGATTATATTCCCCTGATGTCTGACAGTGCGGTGAATAGTCTGTTAGTCAGACACGACGCTTTAACTTATGAGTGGTATGATCGCTTACTCTACCTTTGTGAGGTGCAAGCTTACAGCCACGGAAGAGCTGATGTAGTTGCTACTAAGACTGTAGACAACAAAGGTGTAAAAGGTGATGCGTCAGCTGGTGACTCACAGTCATAAGGAACTTCCAGGAGACTTTTTCTGACCTCGTCTCTGAAGACTAACTCCTGCTGCTCAGGAGATCACCAACTCAGCGTGGCGGTGTAAATTGTAGGGAGTGCAACATTTGTGGAGATGGGTTTTTTGCCAACAGGGGAAAGAATGGATAGTTGCTCAACATGTTCAAATATTATGGGAAACAGTTTGTAGCGGTTATTGGCAGAGAAAATTGACAATGAAGATATCATCTGGGCTTTCTCCGTGGACTAACACAGGAGTGTGCAGTGATTTTGGCTGTGTATTGTATTATGAACTATTTGATATTTGTTAGATATTGTGTGTTAATTGTTTGTTGTTCACCATATATAATAAATATACATTTATCTAATGTGATCGCCAGGAGGGTTGAAGTGCTAGAACCTCTTTTCCTCCGGTAGATGGGGCCCATTAGTTTTACAGCAGATAAAACTCCCAAGGTTAAGGGGGACCGAGGTGCCGAAGACTGAATGGCCACGGGTGAGCTGGTCGTGAACGTGGAACGTCTGGTATGCGCGCCGGGCGGCACCAGGCGTGTGGACTCCTGCGGGCATATCCTGGCGCTACCAACGTTGACGGATAGTTCCTTAAGGCCATATGGTACCTGAGCGTTGCTGCAAATAGGGATATAGTCAAGGGTCATAGACTAAGACGAGGCAGGTCCTAGATGGCACACGCAGAAGTTTCTATACGTCAGGTTTGTGATCTAGAGACCATCAATCGTGAAAAAGAATAGGTTGAAGTTCCGGAAGACAGGACGGACTGGCACAATGTAATAGTAATACTGGGTCGTGAGTGCATAGAATGGGCAGCGGGCCGCACTGAGTTTGAAGTGCAACAACTGATCCAGCGTAACACACATTAAGGTGACATAGTCATTTACACCGATGGATCAGTGGTGAGAAACAGTCGTACTGGTTGGGGTTTTATTGCAAAGGCTAATGGACGAGTCTTGAAAAAGGAGTCTGGCATGTGAGACTACGATCTCGAGCATGAGAATTGAGGTGGAAGCAGTAACAGCGGCAATCCGGTGGCTAGAGGAGATCACTGCAACACACATTGTCTTCATCACAAGGAGTATGCTTAGTAAAGTGGAGGATGGAATGTTTCGTGTGGAAAGGCTCACCACGCTTTAGAGGTCACAAACTGTAAGAATAGTATGGATGTTTTGCCCTGGCCATGCGGGAGTGCAGGGGAATTAACAGGCTGATAGGCTGGCAGGAATACACCACTTGGTGGTCGATTACCTATGGACAAGGGAGAGGTGGTCTTGCGCCTGTGGGATTAGGTGGAGAAGGTGGAGAAACAGATTGAGAACCCGTATGTGGAAAGGATGAGATTGCGGGGGATTGGCAGGGGTTCTGGTAGAGTCTCGAAACTGAGAGCGAAGACCAGGAGAACTTTTAATCAGATAGCGGTGGGAATTTAATAGTATGTTAAACGAGGGTACGGAACACATATGGGAATGTCCTGAGTGCGGTTATGTCGGTTCTTAACTCAATTCAACTCAACACATTCGAGAGTTAGTTTACCTTATCCTGTACGTTCGTTGATTATTTTCCTTTATCATGTGCCTTCGATGATTAATTTTCCTTATCATGTGGGTTCGATGATTATTTTCTCGTATCAGTTACATTAATTTTTGGGAAAAAGAGGTGTTTCCAAGGCACCAGGGCCGTGTTATATACTGGCCAAGACCTATTGACGCGTCCTCGTCGAGCGTCCTGGGCAACAGGTCCCTTCGGGGTCCTGGCTAAAGTCAGTAGGATCGCCGATTCCTCCGAACTCGGAGAGTGTCTGCCTGTACGGCGAGGAACCACCAGTCTGCACACCAATAAGCCAGACATGGGACAACGGATACTCACGCAAACCTCAGGTCTGTATGACATCACACTGATGTTGGACAACAGGATGCCTTCATCCGACATACAGGACTTCGCGTTGGAGCTCAAGCCAACGAACACAAGCAAGCAAGCAAGCACATTAATATTTTTTTAGGGATCACTGTTCATCAGGAGCAAGAGCCGACCGATGAGACAGGCGAACGTCAGGCGAACCCACTACGACATTAGAGGTACACAGATTATGATTTGGAGCCTTCATGTAGGTTGCCAACTCACAACCCTTACATTGAGTGTTCTGAGAACTGGGGCGGTCACAGTAACATCAGATCTCGGTGTATCATTTTATAGGGAGCCACGTCGCATCCGGGATCGTCTTCTATGTCTTATTTTCTTGTTTTTTTTTCTCCTTTTCCTCCTGCTTCTCTTTCTCTTCCTCTTCCACTTCGTCTCCCTAAATTGATGCTGCTTCTTTACATTACAAACGGCTCATATATTCTCTCCTTTGATCCCTTGGTCGTCCATTAAAGTTAATGCTGATTTCCGTTGTCTGTTAACTTCACTATAAGCTGATCCTCATTTCTGAACCACTTCCGCCGCGTTATCATATCTTTGACGGTTATCTTGGCCGAATGAATAAGAGCACTTGTTCTAAAACATCCTGTGCGCTGATCCGAGGTAGTGGGTTCAACCACTACACCTGTCAGTTAGACTAAAATGTTCACTTCTCGTTCTTAAATTGGGGACGTAAATCACAAGCATCTCTGAAGTCGGAGTGGGTTCACCTAACGGCGAGAGACACTGGTAATAGGGACAACTAATCCACAACGACTTTCTCCGTAATCCCGTTTATCCACGTGAGCAAACTCAGCTAAGCGAGAATCGGTAGCGGTTCTCGTCACGCCCGTTACTTCCGGAATATGTGAGCCAGCCGCTCTGAATGCAGTGGCAAACCACTTAGCGTAATCTTGCCAAGAAATCAACAACAGCGGTAAAATGCTAGAGTTGACAGCGATGTCCTGTAATAGGATAAGGGGGGGGGGGGGAATCCCATCTCATCTCATCATGTTCCTCTTGTACCTTGCGGTGTCGAGGTGAAGTATAAACTTCGTGAGAGTGCCCGGTTATGGGCTTCGTATATCGACATTCCCATGGATTCTGTTATTCCCTCAGTCCAACGTTTACGTGGTCGGCCTCTTCCTCTGTTTCCATCTGGTCTGTACATCATTGCTTGTTGTGGCATGCTGTTGACTGGTAGCCTACTTGCATGGCCAAACCATTTGACTTGCTGCTTTCTAATAAAATCTAGAGCAGCTTTAACCCCTACTTTAGTCCTGATTTCTTCATTTCTGATCTTATCTCTTCTTGATACGTTGAGTATTCTTCTCAGAAACCTCATTTCTGTTGTTGTGATTTTTCTTTTCTCTTTTTCTGTCATTGTCCAGGTTTGGCATTGGTAGCAGAGAGTTGGTAGGAAGATTGTGTTGTAAAGTGCTTTCTTAGTAGTTATTGATACATGTTTGTTCTTTAGTATTGGAGCCATTTGTCCAATGAGTTGATTTGCCTTATTGCACCTATTTTCGATCTCGTCTTCTGATCTGCCATTTGATGATATTATACTTCCTAGGTACTTGAAGCTCTTTACTTGTTTCAAGGGATGTTCGTTTAGGTGAATTGTTGCTGTTTGTTCTTCTTTAGTTATAGTCATTACCTCTGTTTTGCTTGTGCTAATTTTCATGTTATGTTCCCTACACATTTCGTTTAGACTATTCATGTGGTCTTGTAATTCAGCTTCTGATTTTGCTATTAGTGCTTGGTCGTCCGCAAACAGGAGTTCTCTAATGGTTAGATTTGCAGATGGTTCTTCTTCTGTGTTCTCGTCATGCGGTATTCTTGCTGTCTCTGCTTGGCTGGTTTCTTTACATATGTTGTCTATATATGTTATGAACAAGAGAGGGGACAAGGGGGGGAATCCGAATATGTAAAATGAGTGTAAGTGGTATTTGAAAAATGGGGAGGAACGTAAGGCGGGGAACTGAAAGCAATGGAGATGTGATGGTGGTCCGAGAGTGAAAACTAAGAAGAAGAGCCCCGATGGATGTCCGTGCAATGTATGAGTGGGTGCCAGTAAAAGGTTGGCCACATTGGACGAATGTACAGAACAATGATGTGCGCACTAAGTATGATGGTGTTAATAACGAAACTCATTTCCAGTGCTTCTTTATGTGTGTACCAAGAGAATTCTAAAGTATGGGTGGATTTGCTCCCCCTCTTTTTACGTACCACTCCACTCATTTACCTAGGATCTATAGCTGGCTATATAAGAGTTTTTTTTTTTCATATCCTTTACAGGACATCGCTGTCAACAGCAGCATCTTTCAGCTGTCTGTTGATTTCTTGGCAAGATTACGCTCAGTAGTTTGCCATTGCTTTCTGAGCGGCCGGCTCAGTTATCCCGCAAGTCACCAGCGGGGGTCGAACCGCTCCCAGTTCTCTCCCGCTACGAGACTCTGCGTGATAAACGGGATTACGCAGAAAGTTATATAAGAGTATTAAGGTGAAATTCATGTTAGTATCACAGCCTGAGCCGGTCTCCCTGGCGTAGGTGTTAAGGACGCTGTTCGTAATCCTGTATACTCTCGTACGAAACACAGCTGAGCGAGATACGACAGCGGACAGCGTCGTGTTGGTTGCTTACTGGGGTATGCAAGCCGGTCGTTCAGAAAGCGATGGCAAACTACTGAAAGTAACATTTGCCAAGATATCAACAGCAGCTGAAAAATGCTGGTGTTGACTGCAATGTCCTGTAAAGGATATGCAAAAAAAAAATTTCAGCTTGGGATTCTGAGATAAGTAGCACAATTTTGTTTTTCTCATTTTCATATTCTCTTCATTGTTGTCATTTTTTCCATTCTTCTCTTCCCATTCTTATGCCTTAATGTAGTCACTGGGGGATCTTCTCGGTGATTATATGTTGTGTTTTGTATATGTATTTGTTTGCTGATGAAGGCGAGTTGCCGCGAAGTCCTCTGTTTCATCATTCTGTTCTGTAAAGTTGCATTACTTTATTTTGTATACATTTCCACAGCGTTACCGCAGTTCCACTAAATGTATTCATACTTGAAGTAGTAGCACGTATATTGACTACACTTGTGTTCAAAGCGAGCAGCGCAACCCTCCCCCACCTCCCCCACCCCGAAAAAAAATCACATCTTTGTGTGCTTTCTCCTCTAAGCATTCATGTTTATTCTGATAATTCTTTTTCACGCGGTTGTTAAGTGATAAAGTGATAACAACCCCGCAGAGGACACGCACGACAAGGGGTATCTGACTGTCAATACTAGTATCCATTCCCAGAATGTTTCGGCCCTTTACCTTAATCTCAAATGTCCTCAGAATCTTCCGTCTTGTGAGCTGCCGAAGTGTTTGCAAGAGATTATCTTTACGTTCAGACAGCAAAGGCAAATTACTGAACGTAAACTTGCCAATAAATCACAATACTCACGTAGGATGCGTAGAAGCTCAGTGTTTGTTTGCAGAGTTCAGCAGAGAGCTTTTTCCTGATGGGTACAGCACACATGAACACATTAACTGATTCAGTGCTGAAGGATAATAATGTGATCTCCCATTTGGTCAGAAGAACGATATATCGTCACACTAATGTCATCGTGTTGTTTTATTTTGTGGTTAGTTAGTTGAATATCTTTTACAGGACGTCGCAGTCAGCCCTAATATTTTTTGGCTGTTTGTGATTTCAAGACAAGTTAACTTTCAGTAGTTTACCATTGTTTTCTACGACCAGCAATAATAGCATTGTATGAAAATCAGCGGAAGGCGGTCTTCTTAAAAAAACAACGCCCGCAGCTGTGTCTCGAACGCGGTATGCGGGATTACGAATTGCGTCAGTAACGCCTTGGCCACAAAGCCGGCATCTCCCGCAATTTCAATGCTCAGTGAATGTAAATGTACAATATAATACTTGTTCATTTTATTTTGTACCATGTTTGATCCAACCCTACCTTTTGTTTGGCTCTGAATCAGTTAATAAACAAAGCACAACATAAAAGACAAGAAATATGTAGCCGACATCCAACGAGATTACCACACAGAATTAAACACCTCATTGTATGAGACACTTTTTGGAAATAATGAGATTTTAATTTGCAGTGAGAAAGAACAATTTAAAACCACATCAATTCATTTTGAATAACGTGTAAAAATACTACATGTGTAAAAATAAAAAACGTAAAAATCAGGCAGTTCACAGGGTTAGCTGCATACAGAAGTTGAAAACACTAAAGTAGAACACGAGTTTAAATATTTCAGCAGCGCTTTTTCACACGACATAATATTTGACACGGCGATGGACACAAAAGTGACGGTTACTAAATAAATGTGGAATAGTATCAGTCATGTTTACTTAAACAGCCGCAGATTACAATGGAATTCAAGCAACAAAAAAGTGCATTATTGTTACTGCTGATGTTTATATGTTACTTACACCATGTCTTTATAGTTTACTTGCACTGTATGTTTATGGATTACCAACACTATATATGTATATGGTACTTATACTATATGTTTATAGTTTACATCCACTATATGTTTATGGGTTACTTACACAATATGTTTATGGGTTACTTACACCATATGCTTGTATTTTACTTATACCATATGTTTATAGGTGGTTTATACCATGTGATTATAGGTTGTTAATACCATATGTTTATAGGTTACTGGCAGCATAATTTTATAGGTTATTGGCACCATATGTTTATAAGTTACTTACACAATATGTTTATAGATTAATTCAACCATATCTTTATAGGTTACTTACACCATATGTTTATATGTTGTTTATACCATATGTTATTGGTTACTCCTTACATCAAACTTGTACTATTGCTACGAGTACAATAATTTTTTAATTCTTTACATCCCAAGCAGCTGTTAACTATTAATATTTATATCCCAAGCAGCTGTTAACTATTAATATGTATATCCCAAGCAGCTGTTACTATTAATATTTTTATCCCAAGCAGCTGTTACTATTAATATTTATATCCCAAGAAGCTGTTACTATTAATATTTATATCCCAAGCAGCTATTACTAATTATATTTATATCCCAAGCAACTGTTACTATTAATATTTATATCCCAAGCAGACGTTACTATTAATATTTATATACCAAACAGCTGTCACTATTAATATTTATGTCCCAAGTAGCTGTTACTAATTATATTAAAAAAACAGCTGTCATTATTAATATTTATATCCCAGAAAGCTATTACTATTAATATTTATATACAAAACAGCTGTCACTATTAATATTTATATACCAAACTGCTGTCACTATTAATATTTATATCCCAAGCACTTGTTAGCATTAATATTTATATCCCAAGCAGCTATTACTATTAACATGTATATTCCAAGCAGCTATTATAATTAATATTTATATCCCAAGCAGTTGTTTCTATTAATATTTATATCCCTAGCACATTTTACTATTAATATGTATATGGCAAGCATGTGTTATTGTAAAATTTATGTCCTAAATTGTTGTCACTGTGAATATTTCTATTCCAAGCAGTTGTTAGCGTAAATGTTTACATCCCGAGCAGTCGTGTTTGAAATAGTTAAATCCCAAGCAGTTATTTCTGTAAATATATATATCAAAACCAGCTTGTACCTTAAAAGCAGTTTGTACCGTAAATATGTATATCCCAAACATTTGTTACTGCAAATATGTATACTCCAGGCAGATGTTATTGTAAATATGTATATCACAAGCTGTTGTCCCTGTAAATATGTATATCCCAAGCAACTGTTAATGTAAATATGTATATCCCAAGCAACTGTCACTGTGAATATGTATATCCCAAGCAGCTGTTAATGGAAATATGTTTATCCCAAGCTGTTGTTACTAACGTAAAATTTGCCCAGGAATCACGAACAGCGAAAATGCTGGGGTTGACTGCTACGTCCTGTGAAGGACATGCAACTTAATTTTTTTTAATATGCTACTTACACCATGTGTTTATAGTTTACTGACACTATATGATGTTTTTCTATTTTTTTTTGCATGTCCTTTGTTACAGGACATCGCTGTTACCACCAGCATTTGACTGCTGTTGGTGATGTTTTGGCAAGTTTGTAGTTTGCCATTGCTTTCTGAACGACCGGCTCCCATACCAATTCGTTAAAACCCAGTGCAACGCGGTATGCTGCCAAATCGTGCGCAACTGTTTCGAACGCGGTTAAGCGTTATTACGAACCTCGTCCATAGCCTTCGCCACGGAGCCCGTCATTTATGGCTTACTTACACTATATGTTTATATGTTACTTACACCATATGTTTATAGATTAATAAAAGTATACATTTATATGTTACTTATACTATATGATTATAGTTTACTAACACCATATGTTTATTGGTTACTCCTAACATTATATGTTTATAGTTAACTCCTTACACATCATATTTATAGCTTATTCCCTACAACATATATTTTCTACACACACATAACCCCATACCCTGCCTTAAACAATGGTTACTTTAACCCAATATATCCACCAACATGTTACTGTAACTCCCTACAACGAACGGTACCATTATGTTCAGGCCAAAACAAGTATTACTTTACAGTAAAATTCTCACCCGCCGGGCGTTGATTGGAGGCCGTTGGCAACATAATTCTTATCATCTCTTGAAGTAACATTACTAACCTATCTGTTCCGATTTTCGGATACTGATTTTCTGACCTTCTGTGAGAAAGAAGTCAAACCTTTACTGATGTTACAATAATTGTTTACTTCTTTACATCCCAAGCAGCTGTTACTATTAAGATTTCATTGGCACCTTTCCGTCTTGACAGACGATAGTTTGGTACATTGTGCTTCAAAAAGGCTTAATAACTACGATCCATGGCGGTGGCGAGTGTGGCTGGTAAGGCCAATTCTTGCTACAAATGTTTGCCCACAGTAGGTGCATGTGAAAACATGGTCATTTCCACCATTTTGCACCATCTTACGTCTCTCACGCTCTGTGTTTGCTTTATCTGCAATCATTTTCTCCTTTGTCTTTATTCCATTTCTGATAGTTGCCCTCCATGCAACACGTTCAGCGGCGACGTGCTCCCATTGTGCCAAATTAAGATTTATATCCCAAGCATATGTCAGTATAAATGTTTATGTCCCAAGTAGTTATTACTGTGAATGTCTATATTTCAAGCAGTTATTAACGTGACTGTTTATATCTAAAACCGTTGTACCTGTAAATAATTATAATTCAAGCAGTTGTTAATGAAATATGAATATCCAGAGAAGTCGTTACTGAAATAGTTATAACCCAAGCAGTTATTTCTGTAAATATTTATACCAAAAGCAGTTGGTGCTGTAAAAGCAGTTGGTACTGTAAATATTTATGCCCCAAGCAGTTGTCACTGTACATATTTTTATCCTAAACATTTGTTATTGTAAATATGTATATCCCATGCAGTTGCTATTGTAATATTTACACCCCAAATAGTTGTTACGGTGAATATGTATACCCAAAGCCGTTTCTATTGTAAATATGTATATCCTAATCAGCTTTTGCTGTAAATGTGTATATCCTAAAGAGCTGTTACTGTAATTATGTATATCCTAAGAAGCTGTTACTGCAAATATGCATATCCTAATCAGCTGTTACTGTAAATTTGTATATCCTGACAGCTGTTACTGTAAATTTGTATATCCTAAATAGCTGTTACTGTAAATATGTATATCATAAGTAGCTATTACTGTAAATATGTATATCCTAAACAGCTGTTAGTGTATATATGTATATCTCAAACAATTATTACTATAACATTTAATTCTCAAGCAGTTGTTACTACAAGTATGTCACTCCATGTTGTTGTTACTATATATATTTCCTTGGTTTTTCTGTCCGTCCGTGGTATTATTAGTATTTTCCTTAGAAACCATGTTTCCACTGCCATAGGTGTTTCCCAAATTGTCTACTTATTACCGCCGGCACCATGGAAAAGGGATCACGGACACAATTCGTAATCCCGCATACTGCGTTCGAAACACAGCTGTGGGAGATTTGCCAGCAGATCGCCTTGCATTAGTTTTCATAAAATGGCATGAGTCCCGATCGTTCAGAAAGCAATGGCAAACTACTGAACGTAAACTTGCCAAGAAATCACGAACAGCCAAAAATGCTGGGTATAACTGCAACTTCCTGTAAAGGAGAAGCAGCTAACTTTTAAGGTATTAGCTACCTAGTGACTCATTAGTTGCAATATTTGATTTCCACAGCTCCTTGATAAAAGTGTCATTAAAAGATTAGATATTGTTACATTGTGTATACAATTGTCTGATTTCCTTTACAAAAAAATACAACATACATGGAATACTATATATTTACAATGTTTGATTACGGCAACTCCTTAACTCTCTTATTATAAAAGTGTAGACACGCTTACATTGTGTATAAAAGGTTCTGATTTCCTAACAATTAAATGCAGTGTGAAAAACATAGAATACTATATTCTATTCAATACGGGGTATTCTGACTAACAAAAAGAGGAGTGAAGTTTGTCCAAGCGTTCTCCTGTTATAAAGCTTACCGATGACTACACATTACACACGCTACGAGATTGCAAGAGAATCACGGTAAATTCCTGTGATAATAGCAGAAATCATTACCAATCTTGCATTCCCCGCTTGGAAAGCTCATGAATATGAACGGGATACCTGTATTGTTTGACTAACGGGATGGAATTTATCCACCTCCAGCCCCCAATTCAAACTACTGAGCGTAATCTTGCCAAGAACATCAACAACAGCTGACAAATGCTGGTGTTGGTTAGCAACGTCCTGTAAGGCAAGGGTTATGCAACTTTTAAAAAAAATGTCCCCAAATATTAATGTAGTACTGGAATTAGAATACAGTACACAGCTCAAATCGTTAAGATCGGTAAGATAGTACAGTTAGAATCGATAGGATAGTACGGTAAGAATCGGTAAGATAGTACATATCATGGCCAGAAGAGAATGGTGGGCAGGGAATGACCTGAAGATCTGACAGACACCCAGTTCTCAGAGGAAAGGCCAGGCAAACACATAATCAGACTGCAATTGGTACCATCACTATTGGGACTCTTCGTTGGTTGTTGAAGATGATGAATGTCCCGAGTGCCATGATACTGTTTCTGGACATATTGGCTAGATTTTTTAATAATAATAATAATAATAATAATAATAATAATACTCAGGCAACGATGCCAACAGCAATATGTAATCTGTAAAATTAAGACCCTTTTTTCACGCCTGAAGGGATATTGGTGTATGGTGCTAACCCTATATTTTATTAGCCCAATCGGCAGCCAAAGGGTAAGGTGGTTTATATTACTGCTGTCCGCCTTTATTTCTCATAACATTTCCTAGCACCAACTGTAATCTGAATTGAACCAGAAGCTTATGTAATTTTATTTTAGATTTTCCACCTCGATGGGATTTGAACAGCTGACCATCGACACAGCAGGCAGGCTTGTTGACTACTGCGACACCACGAATTTTAGAGTCAGTATGACTTTTTATAAAATGATACAACTATGTTGAGAGCTGGCAGTGCTGTGGCTCTCGAATCTCTCATGGTAAGGAATGTATTCGTTGATTACGGACAATTTAATCGAAGGTTCAGGAAGTCCGTAACAGCAAACTGGTGATTGATTTTGCATTTGGAACTGGGTCGTCTTAGTCTCGTTTTCAGTTTGAATGGTCACCTGACCGACGTGATCGTTCCTCTGCGCCTAGTATTGGCATCATATATAAAGGGACATTGTGCTTACTAGAACCACTACGAGCATCCGGTTTTACGATTGTGGTTATAGGATCACCGATGTTTCCCTGTTGGTCTGCGAGAACGCTCACAAATGATCCAGTGATCTTGGGCGTTTGTGCCGAAGATTTGCGAGATCGGTAACACACCCCGGATGTAATAATCATGGCGCCATTGTCAAGATGTTTGTTGATTTCTGCATCAGAGGATGTTTCGCCGTTGGTGGAGCCGGAAAACATGGCGGTGTTGAAGTGAGAGAAACGTGATGAACTCATGTTGATATCAATCCCAAGCTCTTCTGGGTTTTTTTTTCTGTAGGTGCTATGGTTCTGTAGAGAAAGAAAGATCGAGAATGTCATATGCAACTTCAGTAAATATTGTATACATAGTGATGCGTGTATGGATTTGTGTGTGTATTTTTTTTTTTTTTTGCACTCGCTCGCTAGTTTTGAACTCAAGCGTATTCCATGCACGCGGTTTATACTAGCATTGGAGTGAATTTTGTGTGTGGATTAGCTTTCTTATCACCAGTGTTCCTCGCCATCAGACGAACCCACAGCGAAGTCAGAGGTACTTGTAATTTACGTCAATGAAGTGAAGTCAACATTTTAACCGGTGTAGGGGTTGAACCCGTTAATCTGGGCATCAGTGCACTGGATGTTTCAGAACAAGAACTCTTATCTATTCGGTCATGCTGACCTGCATGCGTGTATGTGTTTGTGTGTATGTGTTTGTGTGCGTATTTGTGTGTATGTGTGTGTGTATATTTGTGTGTGTATGTGTTTTGTGTGTGTGTCTGTTTGTATGTGTGTGTCCGTGTGTGTTTGTATGTGTTTGTTTGTCTATGTTTGTGTGCATGTGTGTGTTGTGTGTTTGTGTGTCTGTGTGTATTAGTATGTGTTTGTTTGTGTGTCTGTGTGTGTTTGTATGATGTGTGTTTGTATGTTTGCGTTTGTGTGTATTTGTATGTTTGTGTGTGTGCTTGTATGTTTGTGTCCGTGTGTGTTTGTATCTGTTTGTGTGCCTGTGTTTGTGTGTGTGTTTATGTCTGTTTGTATGTGTGTGTTTGTATGTCTGTCTGTCTGTGTATGTTTGTATGTTTGTGTGTGTTTGTATGTTTATGTTTGTGTGTATGTGCATGTTTGTGTTTTGTGTGTGTATTAGTGTATGTTTATATGTTTGTGTTTGTGTGTATAAAAACAGCGACTGCATACAACACTGGTGAATGTAATCAAGGTAAGACACTTAACTGATTCTGCCCCAAAGGATAATATATCGCCAAATGTAACTACCCATTTAGATAGATTGAATCAGCAAACAACGAGAAGTGTATTGTGAGCTTTACTAGAACGCGATTACAAGAAACAAACTGTACGTTGCAGCAAAAGCCTTCGTCAGCACAGAACAAACAAACACAAATAGACACACAAATACACGAAAAACACTACATGAAAATACAAAGGTTACTTATCTGAATACTGGATTGGTCGAATGCGCCTTAAGCGCTTACCGTTTGATGTGAATTGAAAGAATCGGATGTATGGTTTAAACGGGTTAATGGGCAACAGGTATTGGCTTAGCCGCCCAGTGGGAGGCATATGGGTGGGGGTGGGGGGGGGGGGGGGGACACACCCATGTGAGCGAACGGTGAAAAGCGGATTAGCAGTGAACTATAGCCGGCTCTGTGGCGAAGGTGAAGTAAGCACTCCCGCATACCGCGTAGGAACTACAGCGGCATGCGCTTGGAATGCAGTCCACCCTACTTTGGTTTGCATAGAATGGCATGAGTGCCGGTAGCTCAGAAAGCAATGACACGCCTCAGAACGCAGACTTGCCAAGAAATCACAAACGGGAAAAGTAATGTTGGAGTTGATTGCTACGTCCTGAAAAGGATATGCTGCCACGTTTTTGTAGTTGGCTATACAACTTCTGGGATGGAAAAGGGAGGAGGGGAGGTTGGAAGTTAAATGGAACAATGTTGGACATTGAGGCCGCATGGGGAGAGTGAGCCCAACTGGAAGATGAGGCAGTTTTCCAATGCCTTACGATCACGTTCGTGAGATGCGCACGATTTGAGCGCCGTGACCTGATGTCTGCCACGCCACGCCACCGTGGTCAGAACTGTTAAAGTGTGTAGATACTAGCAAGTGATGAATGCTCACACAACGAAAAACAGTGTCAAACTGAGCAGAAGGACGCGTGGGTCCCTAAATTAGCAGCGAGGTCATGTGGGCACGCCGACAAAATCCGAGGCACCCGACGGAAACCGAAATAGATTTTTCGCGGAAACAAATCGACGAATACCGAAACCTATAATATCCGAAATCAACAAACACCGAGGTTTTACTCTCTCTCTTTCTCTCTCTCTCTCTCTCTCTCTCTCTCTCTCTCTCTCTCTCTCTCTCTCTCTCTCTCTCTCTCTCTCTGTGTGTTTGTGTGTGTGTGTGTGTATGTATGTGTATGTATGTGTGAGCGTATGTCATTGTGTGTGCGCGCGTGCGCGGGTAATTGTGCTTTTATGAGGATAACAATGTAACTAAGTAAGCAAGTAAGGCCTCTTTAACATGATGTGGGCCTACTGGGTTTATGGTGCTAGCCCCTTATAGTATAGAGCACTGGGCAATCAATGGGTGACGTGTTCAATATAACACCAATCACCTTTGCCTCCCAACACATGTCCTGGAACCCATTTTAGTCTGTGTCGATCTGAGAGCCCAGGCATTTTTTTTTTTTTAAATTCGTGTCTAAGAGAGTTCAAACCCACGGCTACCTAGTAGGCAGGCAAGCGGTGGATAAATAGATATATGCAATTTGTAAAGATGTGTATGCATCAATTGAAGAATGAACGAAAGAGTACATGAATGCACTAAGCGATGTGGGAGAACTACAGCCAAAATAATAAGCTTAAGCAAATAAAATATTTACCTTCAAGAGCCCTCAATTGTTTGGGCTCTGTTTATCACTGATTGACTTGAAACTCCTAGTTAACAGCGAAAGAAAATCTCAGCACCAATTCAAAATGAGTATCACATAAAGGATAATCTCCTTTTATATTCTGCTGATTGCATTGTAACTATTTATATCCATGAGGTAATGTCCCTCCACGCAATTGTTCGACCACTGCCACGTTGAATTCCCGATTTCCAAAGAAAGCAGAAACCATTTGTTCGTAAATGAAAGACATTTTTCTTCCTCATTCACAGACGTTGGTGATTATGTTTCATTCTCTTCGTTGATTATCTGATCTTCTACTCTATCTTTGATGAGTAGCTTATCTTCTACTCTATCTATGATAAGTATCTTATCTTCTGCTCTACCTGTGTTAACCATCTTATCCTCTGCACTACCTTGAATGTTATCTTATCTTTGTTCTACCGTTCATAATTATCTTATCTGTCTGCTGTATCTTCGATGATTATTTTATCTTTAGCTCTACCTTCGATGATTGTAATATATCCTGCTCTTATCTTCTGCTCTACCTTCGATGATTGTGCTGCATCCTGCTCTACCTTCGATGATTGTGCTGCATCCTGCTCTACCTTCGATGATTGTGCTGCATCCTGCTCTACCTTCGATGATTGTACTGTATCCTGCTCTACCTTCCATGATTATTTTATCTTACGCTCAACTACCGACGCCCATACAATCGGAATCAACGCAACGTAGTCTAATTCCCAATCGTCTGCAGCAAGTTTTGGAACCCTCGACTAGTTATTTCGGGGAACTGTGAAATGTATTCACTGGCCCTGAACAACAGTGCCGGCCACTGCTGCGAGGTTTTATTATATACAATGAGAGTATGTGTGACTCCCGCGAGAGACAGAGAGAGAGAGAGAGAGAGAGAGAGAGAGAGAGAGAGAGAGAGAGGGAGAGAGAAAGGAAGAGAGAGAGAGGGAGAGATAGAGAGAGGGAGAGAGGGAGAGAGAGAGTGAGAGAGAGAGGAAAGATAGAGAGAGAGTGAGAGAGAGTATGAGATAGAGGAGAGTAGGGAGAGAGAGCGCGAGAGGGACAGAGAATGGGAGATAGAGTGAGAGAAAGGGGGGGGGGGTGAGGGAGAGAGAGCGAGAGAGAAAGTGAGAGAGAGCGAGAGAGAGATAGAGAAAAAGAGTGAATGAGTATGAGAGAGAGAGGGGGAAAGTAGAGGAGAGAGAGCGAGAAGGGGGAGGGGAGAAAGAGAGAGTGTGAGAGAGATAGAGGAGAGTGAGAGTGTATTGTGAGAGAGAGAGGGAGAGAGAGGGATAAAGAGGGGAAGAGGGTGATAGAGGGAGGGATGTGAGAGTGGGAGAGAGAGTTGTGAGAGAGAAACAGTGTGTATGTATGTGTGTGTGATGTAGAGAGAGAGGGGGAGAGAGAGTGAGGGAGGGGGAGAGAGTATGTGAAAGAGAAAGAGAAGGAGAGAGAGATAGAGATAGAGAGAGATGAGTAAAGTGAGTGAGAGAGAGAGAGAGAGAGAGAGAGAGAGAGAGAGAGAGAGAGAGAGATAACAGACACAGTGTACATAGCTTACAACGAACTCAAACACAGTTAACAGAATCACGTCGAAGGGGTGAATTGGATAGAGCAATAACAAAAAAATATATCTATAATACTAAACTACCGTTAAAAACATATGTAAAAATAAGCTAAACAACAAGACATGGCAGTGGACAAGTGGTTTCTGAGGAAAATACAAAGAGTACCATAGACCAGGGGTACGCAAACTATTTGTGCGTAGAGCCACATTGAAAATGTAAAGTACTGGGGGCCGCATATGTATTACCTTTCCCTCTCTTCGGTTGTTAAATTGTATCCGAAATCGGAATGTTTTGTTTGATAATGTCTTTTTAAACTGTACTCCTTGAAGACAGCCACTGACTCACAACACAACAAACAAACTGATTTGCTAACAACTGTAAAATTCAACATAATAACATAAAAATAAAGTAAAACTTTTTATTTCTAAATGCCCTTAGGGGCCGCATAATATCAGTTGCTGGGCCGCATGTGGCCGGCGGGCCATAGTTTGCCCACCCCTGCCATAGAAAATATCCAAGAGGATATTTATAGTAACAACAGCTTTGAGTAGCATAGTTACAATAACAACTGCTTGGGAATTAAAAGATATATAGCGACTTTCCTCAAGAGCGGAACAAACAGATATAAAGGGGAGAAAAATATAGCGACTTTCCTCAAGAGCGGAACAAACAGATATACAGAAAAAAAATGAAACAATAAATGTATTTATTTTATTTTATTTTATTTTTATTTTGCATATCCCTTACAGGACGTTGCAGTCAACATCAAGATTTTCAGCTGCTGTTGATGTACTAGGCAAGATTACGCTCAGTAGTTTGCCATTGCTTTCTGAGCGACCGGCTCACATGCCCCGTAAATTACCAACGTGGCGAGAACCGCCACTGATTCTCGCGTAGGCAAATGTATAGTAGCTAAGTAGTCAGGGCTGCCTTTCATAGTAGCCTGTGATCCCTAGAACATAGAAATCCACGATCATCCTTACAGTAGCCAGTTACCTACGCGATCTCGTTTATAGTAGCCACGTAGCCCTTGACACTTTATCGTAACCTGGTAGTCCATGAGGGAGCCACCATGGCACAGCGATTAACACACACACGCTTGCCGTACGGTGGTGTGTGTTCGAATACTTTTCGAGGCGAGCATTAATGTTCATCTACCTAGGCTCCTGAGTTGGCACAGCCTAAACTACGTAACAAAAAATTATCCTGCGAAATAAAGAAGACCTGTCTGATAGGAAGCTATGCGAAGAGGCAAAAGTAAAATGGCTTGAGGAAAATTGCAAGTAAATTGAAAACCAACACGACACCCGGAATACCAAATTAATGCACAAAAGAATTAATGTTATCACTAACAAGAAAACACATACATCAACGGGTTGCCTAAAAACCAAAGATGGCAAAATCATAATAGAAAAAGATCAGATTTTGCATGCGTGGTCAGATTATGTGAAAGACCTTTATGATGATTCAAGAGAAGAACAATATGAACATCGCAATAATAATGAAGGACGAGCAATTTTGAAGATGGAAGTTCAGAATGCTCTTAATCATATGAAAACTGGTAAGACCCCGAGTACAGATAACATCACAATAGAAATGATCAAAGCCTTAGAAGAATATGGAATAGACTAAGTCACCAGACTGCTGAAGGCAAAAAAATACGATACTGGAGATATATCTCCTGAATTATGAATTCTATATTTACTGCAATCCCGAAGAAATCAGGAGCCTTGGAATGCGATCAACATCGAACAATTAGTATAATGAGCCACGTCACGAAGATTCTGCTGAGAATTATCATGCACATTGTTAGGAAGAAAATACAACCTGAAATAGGAGAAGAACAATGTGGGTTTGTGGAAGGCAAAGGTACAGTAAATGTTGTGTATATACTGAGAACAGTAATTGAAAGTTCCATAGAAGTAAACAAAGATCTATATCTTTGCTTTATTAACTACACAAAGGCTTTCGATAAAGTGAGACATGTCGACATGATAAGGATGCTTGAAGATTACAAATTGATGGAAAAGACCTTAGACTTGTAAAAAACATATACTGGAAACAACAAGCTGCCATCAGAATTAATAATAATGTAGGTCAATATCAGCCTATTAAAGAGGTGTGAGACAGGGATGTGTAATGTCTCCAGTTCTTTTTTCCCTGTACAGTGAAAATATTTTCAGAAATATAGAAGATATGGAAGGAATCAACATTGGGGAATGATGCATCAATAACATTAGATAATCAGATGATACAGTCTTGATTGCAGACAATGAACAGGACCTGCAACATTTAGTAGATGCTGTTGTTGCACACAGTGAACACCTAAGGTTAGAACTGAATGATAAGAAGACAGATTATGGTCGTCACTGGGAAGAAGGAAATACCACAATGTGATATACGAGTAAATGGGCATATTCTTAAGCAAGTGAATCGATACAGTTATCTCGGCACAGTCATAACATCTGATGGGAGATGCCTTGAAGAGATTAGAACAAGAATTGCCATTGCAAAGGTAGCCTTTTGCAAGATGAAAAACATACTGACCAATAAAAAGATATCAATTGAAACGAGAAAAAGAGTGTTGAAGTGCTACATAGAACCTATACTTTTGTATGGATGTGAAGCGTGGACAATAAGCAGTCAAGCTGAAAAGCAGCTGATGGCTGTGGAAATGTGGTTTCTGAGGAAAATGCAAAGAATACTATGGACAGACAGAAAAACCAATGAACAAGTCCTTCAAGAAACAAATGAAGATCGTAAACTGATTAGAGACATTAGACGTAGACAGTCAAAAATTTGGACATGTTATGAGAAGAAATGACTTGGAGAACTTGGTGACAACTGGCAAGATTAAAGGGAACAGACCAAGGGAAGACCGAGAAGTAAATACCTGGATGGCTTGGCCACGTGGCATGGTCGAGACAGGAACACAGAGCTGATCCACGACTCTGGTGATCGAGTGAGATGGCAGAACATGACCGCCCACGCTTATCGGCATGGCACATGATGGATGGATGTCTGATAATGACAACATCAAGCAGTCAAATCCGGTTGATCACGCTGGTGCTGGATATGACATGCCGTTCTGACAGACAATATTTTATTAGATTGTGCTTTAAGAAAAATATAAGCATAATAACTACAACCCATGCGGGAACAATGGATGGAAGTTATACCTCTCCACAGCAAACAGCCTGAGCTGAATTGTAGAGACCACGTGTTGCCCATGCAGCTTGATCCCTCTCTCGGCCTGCCTAGTTTACTCCAGAGGAAAGGTAACAACAATACATCTGGAACAAGACACTTCCCTCAATCATTATTTTTTCTAGTTTTTCATGGGCTTTCACATATGCAAAATATATCATTGTCTACATTACTGTTTCTCTAAACCAATATTTGTCAATGTTCATCTCTTGTTGGATAGAACTGTCTGTTCTCTTCTCCGCCTAATTAATTTAATTCTCTTCTGTAACATCGAATTCCCATCACGGGAGACTTATGTTAAATTGACCCCGGCTCCCAGTCGATCTAGCCTACAATGGGTACCTGGAAACATCATGATACGTGAAATGCGACCGACGTGAAATTGACCACATCGCCCATCGATTTCCAATTGATCTATGAAACTAAGGAGGACAGCACCAGATACCCAATGCTTCTCATGACGTTTAGAAAGGTACTTTACTAAGTAGTTACTCCTTTAAAAGTCGCTTAAAAGTCGACAGGGTCGACTTCATTCCACCCGGTTTTTATCCCATATGGTTCAGTCTCTTTCCGCAGCGAGCTGCCGAAAACGTCGCACAAAGCACGAACTCCGTAGCTCCATCGACGGCACTCGGGAGTCTCCGAAAAAAATAATTGCACTCACGAACCGCTGGACGTGGCCCGGAATCGAACCCACAACCGACGCAGTTTAAGTCAGACGGCTTGACTACTTCGCCACGGAGACTCTCTGCTTGTAAACGGTATGTGCTTATGTAGGCTGGTGTGTACATTTCCGCTGATTCGTTTGCCACAAATACGTGGCACACATGTCATTTGTGACATATCCATGTGGCATATATGTGATTGTTGAAGTACTCAAGTTTGTCCCACATATGTGATTGTTGAAGTACTCAAGTTTGTCCCACATATGTGATTGTTGAAGTACTCAAGTTTGTCCCACATATGTGATTGTTGAAGTACTCAAGTTTGTCCCACATATGTGATTCATAAAGTACCCAAATTTGCCACACACATGTGATTCGTGACAAACCCATTTTGTCAAACATCTGTGGCACACATGTGATTCGTGAAATATTCACGTTTGTCCATATGTATGATTCGTGAAGTACCCAAGTTTGTCACACATATGTGATTCGTGAAATATCCAAGTTTAACATATGTGTGGCACACATATGTGACACATATGCGAAGTACCCAAGTTTGTCATACATATGTCATTCGTGGTATATCCATTTTTGTCACACATATGTAGTACATATGTCATTCTTGGTATATCCATGTTTGTCACACATTTGTAGCACATATATCTTTCGTGGTATATCCATGTTTGTCACACATTTGTAGCACATATGTCTTTCGTGGTATATCCATGTTTGTCATACATATGTAGCACAAATGTGATTCGTGACATATCCATGTGCGTCACACATATGTAGCAAATATGTCATTCGTCTTATATCCAAGTACATATGTGATTCGTGACATATCCAAATTTGTCACACATGTGTGATTCGGGAAATAAAAATGTTTGTCAGACATATGTGATTAATGAAGTACCCAAGTTAGTCACATATATGTGGCACATATGTGATTCGTAACATATCCAAATTTGCCACACATATGTGGTTCGTGAAATACCCAAGTGTGTCAACCAACACAAATTGACATAACTAAATAGCCCCTACACCGTTCAGACTAAAATGTTGCCTTCCTGTCCTTGACTTGGGGACGTAAATTACAAGTTCTTGTGATGTCGGAGTTGGTTCACCACAGGACAAGGGACACTGGTAATAGGGAAGGCTAATCCATACTAAAAGTTCAATCCAGTGCTACTAGAAGTAGTGTGCATGGACTACACTTGAGTTAAAAACGAGCGAACGCACAACACAATTTCCCATTTGTGTTGTTGATAACAATCATGAGTCATCTGCCTGTCGAAGTTCATATATATATATATATATATATATATATATATATATATATATATATATATATATATATATATATATATATATATATATATATATATATATATTCTCTCGATTACAAGGAGACCATATTGTTTCTTGTAAACGTGTTGTCAAATATCCTTCATGATTCTTCTTTCAATACACACGTTAAGCAGACAAGGGGACAGAATGCAGAAGCGGAAGAGTCAGACCGAGAGAAATGACTGTTGACCTTCTCGGGCGGTGGCTTAGGAGTCTATCAGCAATATTATTTATCCAAAACACCAAGAACTGAGAGATCTGTGGTGAGACATAAAGGTCTACGCCGTTTAGTAACCCATACGATGGAGATGATTGTTACAACCACTAGTTCATGACTGCAGTGTTTTTGTTTGTGATTTCTTGGCAAGATTACGTGCAGTAGTTTGCCATTGCTTTCTGAACTACCGCCACCCATACCATTGTATGGGAACTGAAGTAGGGATGTATGCTTCCAAATCACCCGTCGCTGTGTTTCGTACGCGGTATGCGGGGTTACGAATTGCCCCTTCGCCATAGTCATTTTTAAATTTTAAAAAAGCTGAAAACTTTTGTGTAAACGTTATTGGAAAAATAACTGCAAATAAATAACCTCGACGACCTCAGGGAAAACATACAGGACTAAAACAGTCGGCCTACTACATGGATTTGATCCTACTTCGTTTCCGTTATGGCCAACTTGTTTGCCCACAGCTGGAAACATATTTCTCTTGTTATTTAAGATTATGAATAACGAGGACACAAACCATATATAGTACGATTTATTGCCTGGCACATTTCGCTGCATCTCGTCAGGTACTTGTGTCACACAACGTAGAGTAAAATAATTAGATTCATCGTTCAAGCTGAAATATGTAAGATTAAATGTATGTAAAATTACTTCACCCGCCGGGACACGTCACAGGGAATTCCCGATAGCATCACCGTTATTCCCGTGGATGTGGAAACCTAAACTTTCGGGTTAATTACGTGGCAGAGCGCCTTGGCGCGAAACATTTGTAGACGGTGTTGCTTGGTTACCTCGGAGACCGTTTAATTAACATGAGAAATAATTGCATCGGTATTGATCAAGGCTTATAGAACTAACTCTGTGGCGAAGGATATTACAAATGAAATTTGTAATTCCGCATAGTGCGTTCGAAACACAGCAGCGGACGATTTGGCAGCAAACTGCCTTGCGTTGGTTCCCATACAATGGGATGAGTGCGGTCATTCAGAAAGCAATGGCAAAATACTAAACGTAAACTTGCCAAGAAATCACAAACAGCCAACCAAAAAAGCTGGGGTTGACTACCACGTCCTGTAAAGGATGTGTTACAAACTTTATAGAAGTAGAGGAGAGATGAAGTAGAGATCAGCGGACACAATAGACAATATAATGTTTGAAAGCTATATTGTGCCTAATTGCATCACATGAGATAGAAGGCTGTGAGCAGACATGATCACCAACGCCACATGTGACCACACAAGGATTCAAAACTGTCGCCTTTAAAACGACGCTTGTTTATTCGGGGAGTCGCTGTCGATGCTGACATTTACACAATTGGGTCGGTCGTTCGACACGTGAGAAGTTCATGAGCTTTTACGGCTCAGGCTGGAGGGAGAATTGTGAAAGAAGATTCTGGTGTGGCAGTCTCTGGGGCGATCACAGCTGGCAAGGATTAGTTTCGTTTTCGTGCTATGGCATGCGGGTGTACAAGGAAATGAGCAGACTGACAGGCTTGCAGGTGAGGTTATTGTGGAGGGCTTAAAGAGGTGTGGCCAAACAAGAACACTACGCAGGAAGCCAAAGAAGATTAATAAACCAACACAGAACTGGCGTCGTTAGCCGCTACACGCTGCGGGATTTGCTGAGGAGAGAATCAGAGCACTTATGGACTGAATTGTTCGATGTGCAATGAGGATGATCTGTCGACTAACAAACTGACTGTCGTCATTTGGAGATGTGCCTATTGCTTTCATTGTGAATAGACAGACACACAGACAAAGGGGCCTCGTCAACCACACAGAATTGGCACTATTAGCCGCCGAATGCTTATAAATATGTTGGGGGGGGGGGGGGGTCTGAGCACCCAGGGACTTGTCCGGTGTGCACGGCTAATACCCAAAAAGATAACAAACAACAGATCAGGGAAATAAGCGATAATTTTCTTGTGACAACATTTACGGGAGATAATCAGTGTATTTTCCTATTTCCGATTTTAAAGAGCACGTAGACTGTCGTTCAGAAAGCAGTGAAAAATACTGAACGTAAAACTGCCTAAGAAATCTACTGGAGTTTATTGCAACATCCTGCAAAGGACATACACCATTTTAATTCATAAAAGCATGCTGAACTCTTACCCACTGACCTTTGAGGTGCATAACTAGGTCTATCGAAATACTGTGTAATGAACATCGATGAATGTGGTTGAATAAGAACAAGAAGTTATTATTACTGCAATTCAGGTGTCGTGGGTTGTGAGCATTTGCTGGATATTTGCTCCACGACACTCTTATGTGGTTGGATATGAAACAAGCAGACAGTGGCTGGTGCTGCATCATTCAGAGATGATTGATGCATGATACGGCACTTGTGGTGAAGGCTCTCTGGAAGCGCGTGCACAATGCCGAAGAATAGATAGATTATTATCGTGTAGTCTAGAGTGAATGCGACAGCAGGGCGTGGACAGAGGATCTGGTAGACAGTTGTCACTCAAAGGTAAGGCAAGACGGACATATAATCAGATTCTAACGGGCACCATTAGTGTCGGAACTCTACGCTGGCTGTTAAATATGATGACTGGGTGCTTATGGGAATACCACGGGTGCAATTATGTCGTTCTTGACTCAACTCAACTCAACTTGTTGGCTTATAAATCGTCGAAATGTGGTCATTGCATTATAATACAACATGCACATTAACTGAATCAGCGCCAAACGAAAAGTACGTTTAGACCAAACATAGTTCACAATCAAATGAACACGTATTATAATGTAAATTTCTGTTCACGGAAGACGCCACGAAACAAATCAAATAACACGATGACCCTAGTATAGTGAGATATCGTCCTTCTGTCCAAATGGGAGATGACTTTTGGCGATAAATTATCCTTCGACACTCAATCAGTTAACAACTCTTTTGTCATAACTATGACATATCACTACATCCGCCATAACTTTTTGTTTGGCACAAACCTACTTTTTGTTCTGCACAATGTGTTTATGTGACTAATTCGGTCACAGGATTATTAATCTGAGCCTGGGATGGGCCCTAACTATAACTTTTCTTCTGAGGTTGAATGGGATAGGGGTAATGGAACAAGCATCAATATAATCAAGTGCCCTGCTGACCGGCATTGGCGATCATGCTTCTCTCATCTTTCTATCTCCAGCAGAATATATCAGTTCGCCTGCCGATATATTTCCGTGTTGTAACAAAAGGCTGTTAAGAATCTTTTCTCTCTGGTTTCCTCTATTTCTCTGTCTACAAAATGTTCCTGTTTTCACAACAAATTCTAGTTTTTCTACTTTCATAAGGTGACCAAAATGTCGAATGCTTCTTTTAGATGTTTGTGATAACGTGTCTTTTTTGTTGTAGCCTCTTTCAGAGCGACTTTCTTTATCTCCAATTGGTGCATAGTCACCCCAACCATACCACGTCCAGCCACCCTGTCTCTTGTTATCTCCTGCAGCTGCCTCCATGTCTCCTCAACCAAACCACGCCAAGCTGTCCTGTCTCTTGTTATCTCCTGCAGCTGCCTCCATGTCTCCTCAACCAAACCACACCCCGCCGTCCTGTCTCTTATTATCTCCTGCAGCTGCCTCCATGTCTCCTCAACCAAACCACGCCCAGCTGTCCTGTCTCTTATTATCTCCTGCAGCTGCCTCCATGTCCCCTCAACCAAACCACGCCAAGCTGTCCTGTCTCTTGTTATCTCCTGCAGCTGCCTCCATGTCTCCTCAACCAAACCACGCCCAGCTGTCCTGTCTCTTATTATCTCCTGCAGCTGCCTCCATGTCCCCTCAACCAAACCACGCCAAGCTGTCCTGTCTCTTGTTATCTCCTGCAGCTGCCTCCATGTCTCCTCAACCAAAGCACGCCAAGCTGTCCTGTCTCTTATTATCTCCTGCAGCTGCCTCCATGTCCCCTCAACCAAACCCCGCCCAGCCGTCCTGTCTCTTATTATCTCCTGCAGCTGCCTCCATGTCTCCTCAACCAAACCACGCCCAGCTGTCCTGTCTCTATTATCTCCTGCAGCTGCCTCCATGTCTCCTCAACCAAACCACGCCCAGCCACCCTGTCTCTTATTATCTCCTGCAGCTGCCTCCATGTCTCCTCAACCAAACCACGCCCCGCCGCCCTGTCTCTTGTTATCTCCTGCAGCTGCCTCCATGTCTCCTCAACCAAACCACGCCCCGCCGTCCTGTCTCTTATTATCTCCTGCAGCTGCCTCCATGTCTCCTCAACCAAACCACGCCCAGCTGTCCTGTCTCCATTATCTCCTGCAGCTGCCTCCATGTCTCCTCAACCAAACCACGCCAAGCTGTCCTGTCTCTTATTATCTCCTGCAGCTGCCTCCATGTCTCCTCAACCAAACCACGCCCCGCCGTCCTGTCTATTATTATCTCCTGCAGCTGCCTCCATGTCTCCTCAACCAAACCACGCCAAGCTGTCCTGTCTCTTATTATCTCCTGCAGCTGCCTCCATGTCTCCTCAACCAAACCACGCCCAGCTGTCCTGTCTCTTGTTATCTCCTGCAGCTGCCTCCATGTCCCCTCAACCAAACCACGCCCAGCTGTCCTGTCTCTTATTATCTCCTGCAGCTGCCTCCATGTCTCCTCAACCAAACCACGCCAAGCTGTCCTTTCTCTTGTTATCTCCTGCAGCTGCCTCCATGTCTCCTCAACCAAACCACGCCAAGCTGTCCTGTCTCTTATTATCTCCTGCAGCTGCCTCCATGTCCCCTCAACCAAACCACGCCAAGCTGTCCTGTCTCTTGTTATCTCCTGCAGCTGCCTCCATGTCTCCTCAACCAAACCACGCCCAGCTGTCCTGTCTCTTGTTATCTCCTGCAGCTGCCTCCATGTCTCCTCAACCAAACCACGCCCAGCTGTCCTGTCTCTTATTATCTCCTGCAGCTGCCTCCATGTCTCCTCAACCAAACCACGCCCAGCTGTCCTGTCTCTTGTTATCTCCTGCAGCTGCCTCCATGTCCCCTCAACCAAACCACGCCCAGCCGTCCTGTCTCTTATTATCTCATGCAGCTGCCTCCATGTCCTCCTCAACCAAACCACGCCAAGCTGTCCTTTCTCTTGTTATCATCCTGCAGCTGCCTCCATGTCTCCTCAACCAAACCACGCAAGCTGTCCTGTCTCTTATTATCTCCTGCAGCTGCCCTCCATGTCCCCTCAACCAAACCACGCCAAGCTGTCCTGTCTCTTGTTATCTCCTGCAGCTGCCTCCATGTCCCCTCAACCAAACCACGCCAAGCTGTCCTGTCTCTTATTATCTCCTGCAGCTGCCTCCATGTCCCCTCAACCAAACCACGCCCAGCCGTCCTGTCTCTTATTATCTCCTGCAGCTGCCTCCATGTCCCCTCAACCAAAACCACGCCCCGCCGTCCTGTCTCTTATTATCTCCTGCAGCTGCCTCCATGTCCCCTCAACCAAACCACGCCCCGCCGTCCTGTCTCTTATTATCTCCTGCAGCTGCCTCCATGTCCCCTCAACCAAACCACGCCCCGCCGTCCTGTCTCTTATTATCTCCTGCAGCTGCCTCCATGTCCCCTCAACCAAACCACGCCCCGCCGTCCTGTCTCTTATTATCTCCTGCAGCTGCCTCCATGTCCCCTCAACCAAACCACGCCAAGCTGTCCTGTCACGTGCTATCTCCTGCACCTCCCTCCATATCCTCTAACATTTTCTCTTCTCTGTCAGTAATGTTCTACTCCGTGTGATTTTCGTTTACCTTGAGGATTCCCGACAAATGAGTGTCTGATTACAGTGCCTGTCAGCGACTTGCTCGCTACAGAGTTCTCAGGACTCCCCTACTTTTGCACCGCACGAAATAACAACTCGTGACATTTGCAAAAGGAATGGCAATTTATTTAGAGCTGACAATTTAATGGCTCTGCGAGCGGTATGCTTCATGATCATTATACAACATGAATGCAATGAAGTGGTGAGAAATGATGCTAGTAATCACCAATCTTAAATCTACAGCCTAATATTTGACTATTGCCTAGAAACTATAGCATTTGTCAAGAACACGTCTACTCTCTACCGTCTCCAGTCGGGTCTGTCCACACGCTACACATTGCGTGGACAAGCACGGACGCTGTCCCCTCCGTGCAGTAGCTAGTCTTGCGTGCATGGAGTCCCAAGCACGCTGGCTTGTGAGCTAGAGTAACTGGGCACTTCACGGTTACTCGTAAGGCCAAGCTTCCCAATGGCTTGGGGAAAGCCCTCGCTCACTTGTACGTATTGGCCCTTGTCTGACACAAATGTGTCTCCTTGTGAGGCTATTTATAGTGCTGGTGTCTCTCCTGTCTGGTGTCTCCCTACTAGACTTGTGTTAACTCTTATCACCTCTCTAAAGCCTTATTGGAGATCCTGACAGTGCCCTCATAGTCTCTTAGTAGTGTGTCCTATCCACTGCCAGCGTCTTTTCCTCGCCTTTTGTTTCACTGAGATTTGTTTAGTTCTCTCCATGAGTTCTGCATTGGTGATTCTGTTATACCATTTCCATTTTTAAAACGATTAGACTACTCATTTTGGCTGACCAAGGAATTGTCAGCATTCTTCTGTAAAATCAAATTACTAAGCCCTCGAGAGTTTATTTGCTTGTTTACTAAATGTCCTTCATTTGAGCCATTTTTAAAAACTATTTATTTGTGTTGAGTTGAGTTGAGCTAAGAACTGACATCACTGCACTCAGGACATTCCCATACGCACTCCGTCCATTCGTTCAACAGCCAGCGAATAGTCACACTACTAATCGTTCCCACGCTATCTGATGTAAAGTGCTCCTTGTCTTCTCTCACAGTTTTGAGATTCTACCAGAGGCCCTGCCTATCCCCAACAATCGCATCCCTTCCACATTCTGGTTCTCAATCTGTTCCCCCACCTACTCCACTTGGTCCCACACGCGCACGACCACCTCCCCCTTGTCCATAGGTAATCTACCACCAAGAGGTGCATTCCCTGCACTTTTATCAAATGCAGTTTTTGTTTCTAAACAATCAGCCGATTGTACCATGCCGATAGGGGACAGAGAGAGAGAGAGAGGGAGAGACGGAGGGAGGGAGAGGAAGGGAGACAGGGTGTGAGGAGAGAAAGAGGGAGAGAGGGCGACAGAGCGGGATATATGACAAGAGAGAAGGCAGAGAGGGCGAGAGAGAGAGAGAGAGATAGGGGAGGGAGAAAGAGAGAGGGGAGACAGAGGGATAGAGAGAGGGGGAGATAGAGAGTGAGGGAGAGTTGAAGTGACAGGAAGAGTGACAGAAACAGGGAGAGGAGGAGAGACTGACAGGTAGACAGACAGAGAGAGAGAGAAGAGAGAGACGGACAGACAGACAGACTGAGATGAGACAGCATATAGAGACGCAGAAAGACAGACGGAAAATGGAGAGACAGACAGAGAGATGGATAGACAGGCTGAGAGAGGGAGAGAGACAGGGAGAGAAAGAGATAGGGGAAACAGATAGACAACTAAACAGATAGACAGACAGATAGACGGACAAAGATCACAATGTCTGCTCCAAAAACAGACCAGGAAGAAAGCACTAACGATTGCTGGTAGAAAAAAAAAAAAGACATTGGAAGGACATTGCTCTTAAACAAGCACATTGCAGCACCCGTAACAAATTTGAAAACCGCTAAGGTCAACAACTTCTTTCCGTGCCTGTAATCTCTGCACCATGTAGTTTGTTGACGGTTTAGTTCGGTTATTGTCAGTGGCCATAACAAAGGTCATTTCCGAGAGTTGCGATTCTGTTTCCGGTTCGTGTATTGAGGTGTTTGAGTGACGTCCCCACTTAATGTAATGAATACATCAGGCGTGCTTTATTTTGGTTTTTCAAACTCATATGGCAATTTTAAGCAAATGTGTAGGATTAATCAGTGGCGTAGCCAGTTGTGGGTGGGGGATACCTCTCTGCCTGTGCCATATTTTTCAAACGAAGTGATTATACGTAGCAAGCTGCTAATAACGCCTCCCCACGGGGAGTGTTATTCACAGTCGCAGCTGGTCAAGTGACGCTTACTACCGTCGATACATTCGAGGAATACTAACTGGGATATCTTGGGGGCCAGTGCATTTATTACTCACAGATACACAGATATAATTGCAGATATAATAGAAGGCAGTAATATAATAACGTATAAGGCAAGCAAGTGCTATTGTGTAATGTGTTTATTGAAATAAAGAATCAAATAAATTGAATAAGTTGTCGACTACTTCCGGTTGAGTATGTGGTGGGCTGCTAGGCCGATTGATGAATCCGGAGGGCCCTCACTGTCGTCGTAGTACATCTATATCTTGTGCTACTTGTCTTATCTTGTAACTTTCAATATTATTAGCAGCGTACTGTGTAGAATGCTCAGTAAGGCCTGTCATTCGCATTTCCATCCATCATGTGCCATGCCTGAAAGTGTCGGCGGTCATGACTCGCCATTTCACTCGATCACCAGAGTCCTGGATAAGTTCAGTGTTCCTGTCTGGACCATGCCATGTGGCCAAGCCATCCAGGTATTTTCCTCTCGGTCTTCCTCTTGGTCTGTTCCCTTCGATCTTGCCAGTTGTCACCAAGTTCTCCAATTCATTTCTTCTCATAACATGTCCTAAAAATTTTGACTGTCTACGTCTAATTTCTCTAATCAATTTACGATTTTCATTTCTTTCCTGTAATACTTGGTCATTCGCATATTCTGAAGCGATTATACGTCATTCGCTCTGCGAATAACGCTCAGTATTATTCGCAGCGCGTTGCGAATAACGCCTCCCTTTTTAAAAGTGACGCCTTGTTAACTTACGTGATGAGAACCATCCTAGGTCGTTTTATGTGTAATGGCACCGTTTAATGTTTTGTGGTGAGTTTTTGTGTGTGTTATGGCGCCGTTTTATGTGTGTCTTCGCGCGCTATTGATGTGTCGTTGGCCCCTTTTATATGTGTTGTGACTCCTCTCAATATGTGATACGCCGCAGTGTTGTAGCCCTGTGTTATATGTGTTGTAGCCCTGTGTTATATGTGTTGTAGAGCTGTGTTATATGTGTTGTAGCCCTGTGTTATATGTGTTGTAGAGCTGTGTTATATGTGTTGTAGCCCTGTGTTATATGTTTGTAGCCCTGTGTTATATGTGTTGTAGAGCTGTGTTATATGTGTTGTAGCCCTGTGTTATATGTGTTGTAGAGCTGTGTTATATGTGTTGTAGAGCTGTGTTATATGTGTTGTAGCCCTGTGTTATATGTGTTGTAGAGCTGTGTTATATGTGTTGTAGCCCTGTGTTATATGTGTTGTAGCCCTGTGTTATATGTGTTGTAGAGCTGTGTTATATGTGTTGTAGCCCTGTGTTATATGTGTTGTAGAGCTGTGTTATATGTGTTGTAGAGCTGTGTTATATGTGTTGTAGCCCTGTGTTATATGTGTTGTAGAGCTGTGTTATATGTGTTGTAGAGCTGTGTTATATGTGTTGTAGAGCTGTGTTATATGTGTTGTAGAGCTGTGTTTATGTGTTGTAGAGCTGTGTTATATGTGTTGTAGCCCTGTGTTATATGTGTTGTAGAGCTGTGTTATATGTGTTGTAGAGCTGTGTTATATGTTGTGTAGAGCTGTGTTATATGTGTTGTAGACTGTGTTATATGTGTTGTAGAGCTGTGTTATATGTATTTGTAGCTGTGTTATATGTTTGTAGAGCTATGTGTTATGTGTTTGTAGATCTGTGTTATATGTGTTGTAGCCGCTGTGTTATATGTGTTGTAGAGCTGTGTTATATGTGTTGTAGCCCTGTGTTATATGTGTTGTAGAGCTGTGTTTATATGTGTTGTAGAGCTGTGTTATCATGTGTTGTAGAGCCTGTGTTATATGTTATGTGTTTAGAGTCATGTGTTATATGTGTTGTAGAGCTGTGTATATATGTGTTGTAGAGCTGTGTTAATCTAGTGTTGTAGCCCTGTGTTATATGTGTTGTAGCTGTGTTATATGTGTTGTAGCCCTGTGTGTATATGTGTTGGAGAGCTGGTGTTATATGTGTTGTAGAGCTGTGTTATATGTGTTGTAGAGCTGTGTTATATGTGTTGTAGCCCTGTGTTATATGTGTTGTAGAGCTGTGTTTATATGTGTTGTAGAGCTGTGTTATATGTGTTGTAGAGCTGTGTTATATGTTGTGTTGTAGAGCTGTGTTATATGTGTTGTAGAGCTGTAGTTATATGTGTTTGTAGAGCTTGTGTTATATGTGTTGTAGCCCTGTGTTATATGTGTTGTAGAGCCTTGTGTTATGTGTTGTAGCCCTGTGTTATATGTGTTGTAGACCTGTGTTATATGTGTTGTAGAGCTGTGTTATATGTGTTGTAGAGCTGTGTTATATGTGTTGTAGCCCTGTGTTATATGTGTTGTAGCCCTGTGTTATATGTGTTGTAGCCCTGTGTTATATGTGTTGTAGCCCTGTGTTATATGTGTTGTAGCCCTGTGTTATATGTGTTGTAGAGCTGTGTTATATGTGTTGTAGCCCTGTGTTATATGTGTTGTAGAGCTGTGTTATATGTGTTGTAGAGCTGTGTTATATGTGTTGTAGCCCTGTGTTATATGTGTTGTAGAGCTGTGTTATATGTGTTGTAGAGCTGTGTTATATGTGTTGTAGAGCTGTGTTATATGTGTTGTAGAGCTGTGTTATATGTGTTGTAGAGCTGTGTTATATGTGTTGTAGCCCTGTGTTATATGTGTTGTAGAGCTGTGTTATATGTGTTGTAGAGCTGTGTTATATGTGTTGTAGAGCTGTGTTATATGTGTTGTAGAGCTGTGTTATATGTGTTGTAGAGCTGTGTTATATGTGTTGTAGAGCTGTGTTATATGTGTTGTAGAGCTGTGTTATATGTGTTGTAGAGCTGTGTTATATGTGTTGTAGCCCTGTGTTATATGTGTTGTAGAGCTGTGTTATATGTGTTGTAGAGCTGTGTTATATGTGTTGTAGAGCTGTGTTATATGTTTTGTAGAGCTGTGTTATATGTGTTGTAGAGCTGTGTTATGTGTTGTAGATCTGTGTTATATGTGTTGTAGAGCTGTGTTATATGTGTTGTAGAGCTGTGTTATATGTGTTGTGGCCCTGTGTTATATGTGTTGTAGAGCTGTGTTTTATGTGTTGTAGAGCTGTGTTATATGTGTTGTAGAGCTGTGTTATATGTTATGTGTTGTAGAGCTGTGTTATATGTGTTGTAGAGCTGTGTTATATGTGTTGTAGCCCTGTGTTATATGTGTTGTAGAGCTGTGTTATATGTGTTGTAGCCCTGTGTTATATGTGTTGTAGCCCTGTGTTATATGTGTTGTAGCCCTGTGTTATATGTGTTGTAGAGCTGTGTTATATGTGTTGTAGAGCTGTGTTATATGTGTTGTAGAGCTGTGTTGTAGCCCTGTGTTATATGTGTTGTAGAGCTGTGTTATATGTGTTGTAGAGCTGTGTTATATGTGTTGTAGAGCTGTGTTATATGTGTTGTAGCCCTGTGTTATATGTGTTGTAGAGCTGTGTTTTATGTGTTGTAGAGCTGTGTTATATGTGTTGTAGAGCTGTGTTATATGTTATGTGTTGTAGAGCTGTGTTATATGTGTTGTAGAGCTGTGTTATATGTGTTGTAGCCCTGTGTTATATGTGTTGTAGAGCTGTGTTATATGTGTTGTAGCCCTGTGTTATATGTGTTGTAGAGCTGTGTTATATGTGTTGTAGCCCTGTGTTATATGTGTTGTAGAGCTGTGTTATATGTGTTGTAGCCCTGTGTTATATGTGTTGTAGCCCTGTGTTATATGTGTTGTAGCCCTGTGTTATATGTGTTGTAGAGCTGTGTTATATGTGTTGTAGAGCTGTGTTATATGTGTTGTAGAGCTGTGTTGTAGCCCTGTGTTATATGTGTTGTAGCCCTGTGTTATATGTGTTGTAGAGCTGTGTTATATGTGTTGTAGCCCTGTGTTATATGTGTTGTAGCCCTGTGTTATATGTGTTGTAGAGCTGTGTTATATGTGTTGTAGAGCTGTGTTATATGTGTTGTAGAGCTGTGTTATATGTGTTGTAGAGCTGTGTTATATGTGTTGTAGCCGCTGTGTTATATGTGTTGTAGAGCTGTGTTATATGTGTTGTAGAGCTGTGTATATGTGTTGTAGAGCTGTGTTATATGTGTTGTAGAGCTGTGTTATATGTGTTGTAGAGCTGTGTTATATGTGTTGTAGAGCTGTGTTATATGTGTTGTAGCCCTGTGTTATATGTGTTGTAGAGCCTGTGTTATATGTGTTGTAGAGCTTGTATTATATGTGTGTAGAGCTGTGTTATATGTGTTGTAGAGCTGTGTTATATGTGTTGTAGAGCTGTGTTATATGTGTTTGTAGAGCTGTGTTATATGTGTTGTAGAGCTGTGTTATATGTTGTTGTAGAGCTGTGTTATAGTGTGTTGTAGAGGCTGTGTTATATGTGTTGTAGAGCTGTGTTATATGTGTTGTAGAGCGGTGTTATATGTGTTGTAGAGCTGTGTTATATAGTGTTGTAGAGCTATGTTATATGTGTTGTAGGAATGTTTATATGTGTTGTAAGCCCTGTGTTATATGTGTTGTAGAGCTGTGTTTATATGTGTTGTAGCCTGTGTTATATGTGTTGTAGAGCTGTGTTATATGTGTTGTAGACCCGCTGTGTTATATGTGTTGTAGCCTGTGTTATATGTGTTGTAGCCTGTGTTATATGTGTTGTAAGCTGTGTTATATGTGTTGTAGAGCCTGTGTTATATGTGTTGTAGCGTTGTAGCCCTGTGTTATATGTGTTGTAGAGCTGTGTTATATGTGTTGTAGAGCTGTGTTATATGTGTTGTAGAGCTGTGTTATATGTGTTGTAGAGCTGTGTTATATGTGTTGTAGCCCTGTGTTATATGTGTTGTAGAGCTGTGTTATATGTGTTGTAGCCCTGTGTTATATGTGTTGTAGCCCTGTGTTATATGTGTTGTAGCCCTGTGTTATATGTGTTGTAGAGCTGTGTTATATGTGTTGTAGAGCTGTGTTATATGTGTTGTAGAGCTGTGTTGTAGCCCTGTGTTATATGTGTTGTAGAGCTGTGTTGTAGCCCTGTGTTATATGTGTTGTAGAGCTGTGTTATATGTGTTGTAGCCCTGTGTTATATGTGTTGTAGAGCTGTGTTATATGTGTTGTAGCCCTGTGTTATATGTGTTGTAGAGCTGTGTTATATGTGTTGTAGCCCTGTGTTATATGTGTTGTAGAGCTGATGTTATATGTGTTTGTAGAGCTGTGTTATATGTGTTGTAGCCCTGTGTTATATGTGTTGTAGAGCTGTGTTATATGTGTTGTAGCCCTGTGTTATATGTGTTGTAGCCCTGTGTTATATGTGTTGTAGCCCTGTGTTATATGTGTTGTAGAGCTGTGTTATATGTGTTGTAGAGCTGTGTTATATGTGTTGTAGAGCTGTGTTGTAGCCCTGTGTTATATGTGTTGTAGAGCTGTGTTATATGTGTTGTAGAGCTGTGTTATATGTGTTGTAGAGCTGTGTTATATGTGTTGTAGCCCTGTGTTATATGTGTTGTAGAGCTGTGTTATATGTGTTGTAGCCCTGTGTTATATGTGTTGTAGCCCTGTGTTATATGTGTTGTAGAGCTGTGTTATATGTGTTGTAGAGCTGTGTTATATGTGTTGTAGAGCTGTGTTATATGTGTTGTAGCCCTGTGTTATATGTGTTGTAGAGCTGTGTTATATGTGTTGTAGAGCTGTGTTATATGTGTTGTAGAGCTGTGTTATATGTGTTGTAGAGCTGTGTTATATGTGTTGTAGAGCTGTGTTATATGTGTTGTAGCCCTGTGTTATATGTGTTGTAGAGCTGTGTTATATGTGTTGTAGAGCTGTGTTATATGTGTTGTAGAGCTGTGTTATATGTGTTGTAGAGCTGTGTTATATGTGTTGTAGAGCTGTGTTATATGTGTTGTAGCCCTGTGTTATATGTGTTGTAGAGCTGTGTTATATGTTTTGTAGAGCTGTGTTATATGTGTTGTAGAGCTGTGTTATGTGTTGTAGAGCTGTGTTATATGTGTTGTAGAGCTGTGTTATATGTGTTGTAGAGCTGTGTTATATGTGTTGTAGCCCTGTGTTATATGTGTTGTAGAGCTGTGTTTTATGTGTTGTAGAGCTGTGTTATATGTGTTGTAGAGCTGTGTTATATGTTATGTGTTGTAGAGCTGTGTTATATGTGTTGTAGAGCTGTGTTATATGTGTTGTAGAGCTGTGTTATATGTGTTGTAGCCCTGTGTTATATGTGTTGTAGAGCTGTGTTATATGTGTTGTAGCCCTGTGTTATATGTGTTGTAGAGCTGTGTTATATGTGTTGTAGAGCTGTGTTATATGTGTTGTAGAGCTGTGTTATATGTGTTGTAGCCCTGTGTTATATGTGTTGTAGAGCTGTGTTTTATGTGTTGTAGAGCTGTGTTATATGTGTTGTAGAGCTGTGTTATATGTTATGTGTTGTAGAGCTGTGTTATATGTGTTGTAGAGCTGTGTTATATGTGTTGTAGAGCTGTGTTATATGTGTTGTAGCCCTGTGTTATATGTGTTGTAGAGCTGTGTTATATGTGTTGTAGCCCTGTGTTATATGTGTTGTAGAGCTGTGTTATATGTGTTGTAGAGCTGTGTTATATGTGTTGTAGAGCTGTGTTATATGTGTTGTAGCCCTGTGTTATATGTGTTGTAGCCCTGTGTTATATGTGTTGTAGCCCTGTGTTATATGTGTTGTAGCCCTGTGTTATATGTGTTGTAGCCCTGTGTTATATGTGTTGTAGAGCTGTGTTATATGTGTTGTAGCCCTGTGTTATATGTGTTGTAGAGCTGTGTTATATGTGTTGTAGAGCTGTGTTATATGTGTTGTAGCCCTGTGTTATATGTGTTGTAGAGCTGTGTTATATGTGTTGTAGAGCTGTGTTATATGTGTTGTAGAGCTGTGTTATATGTGTTGTAGAGCTGTGTTATATGTGTTGTAGAGCTGTGTTATATGTGTTGTAGCCCTGTGTTATATGTGTTGTAGAGCTGTGTTATATGTGTTGTAGAGCTGTGTTATATGTGTTGTAGAGCTGTGTTATATGTGTTGTAGAGCTGTGTTATATGTGTTGTAGAGCTGTGTTATATGTGTTGTAGAGCTGTGTTATATGTGTTGTAGAGCTGTGTTATATGTGTTGTAGAGCTGTGTTATATGTGTTGTAGCCCTGTGTTATATGTGTTGTAGAGCTGTGTTATATGTGTTGTAGAGCTGTGTTATATGTGTTGTAGAGCTGTGTTATATGTTTTGTAGAGCTGTGTTATATGTGTTGTAGAGCTGTGTTATGTGTTGTAGAGCTGTGTTATATGTGTTGTAGAGCTGTGTTATATGTGTTGTAGAGCTGTGTTATATGTGTTGTGGCCCTGTGTTATATGTGTTGTAGAGCTGTGTTTTATGTGTTGTAGAGCTGTGTTATATGTGTTGTAGAGCTGTGTTATATGTTATGTGTTGTAGAGCTGTGTTATATGTGTTGTAGAGCTGTGTTATATGTGTTGTAGCCCTGTGTTATATGTGTTGTAGAGCTGTGTTATATGTGTTGTAGCCCTGTGTTATATGTGTTGTAGCCCTGTGTTATATGTGTTGTAGCCCTGTGTTATATGTGTTGTAGAGCTGTGTTATATGTGTTGTAGAGCTGTGTTATATGTGTTGTAGAGCTGTGTTGTAGCCCTGTGTTATATGTGTTGTAGAGCTGTGTTATATGTGTTGTAGAGCTGTGTTATATGTGTTGTAGAGCTGTGTTATATGTGTTGTAGCCCTGTGTTATATGTGTTGTAGAGCTGTGTTTTATGTGTTGTAGAGCTGTGTTATATGTGTTGTAGAGCTGTGTTATATGTTATGTGTTGTAGAGCTGTGTTATATGTGTTGTAGAGCTGTGTTATATGTGTTGTAGCCCTGTGTTATATGTGTTGTAGAGCTGTGTTATATGTGTTGTAGCCCTGTGTTATATGTGTTGTAGAGCTGTGTTATATGTGTTGTAGCCCTGTGTTATATGTGTTGTAGAGCTGTGTTATATGTGTTGTAGCCCTGTGTTATATGTGTTGTAGCCCTGTGTTATATGTGTTGTAGCCCTGTGTTATATGTGTTGTAGAGCTGTGTTATATGTGTTGTAGAGCTGTGTTATATGTGTTGTAGAGCTGTGTTGTAGCCCTGTGTTATATGTGTTGTAGCCCTGTGTTATATGTGTTGTAGAGCTGTGTTATATGTGTTGTAGCCCTGTGTTATATGTGTTGTAGCCCTGTGTTATATGTGTTGTAGAGCTGTGTTATATGTGTTGTAGAGCTGTGTTATATGTGTTGTAGCCCTGTGTTATATGTGTTGTAGCCCTGTGTTATATGTGTTGTAGAGCTGTGTTATATGTGTTGTAGCCCTGTGTTATATGTGTTGTAGAGCTGTGTTATATGTGTTGTAGCCCTGTGTTATATGTGTTGTAGAGCTGTGTTATATGTGTTGTAGAGCTGTGTTATATGTGTTGTAGAGCTGTGTTATATGTGTTGTAGAGCTGTGTTATATGTGTTGTAGAGCTGTGTTATATGTGTTGTAGAGCTGTGTTATATGTGTTGTAGAGCTGTGTTATATGTTTTGTAGAGCTGTGTTATATGTGTTGTAGAGCTGTGTTATATGTGTTGTAGAGCTGTGTTATATGTGTTGTAGAGCTGTGTTATATGTGTTGTAGTGCTGTGTTATATGTGTTGTAGAGCTGTGTTATATGTGTTGTAGCCCTGTGTTATATGTGTTGTAGCCCTGTGTTATATGTGTTGTAGAGCTGTGTTATATGTGTTGTAGCCCTGTGTTATATGTGTTGTAGAGCTGTGTTATATGTGTTGTAGCCCTGTGTTATATGTGTTGTAGCCCTGTGTTATATGTGTTGTAGCCCTGTGTTATATGTGTTGTAGAGCTGTGTTATATGTGTTGTAGAGCTGTGTTATATGTGTTGTAGAGCTGTGTTGTAGCCCTGTGTTATATGTGTTGTAGAGCTGTGTTATATGTGTTGTAGAGCTGTGTTATATGTGTTGTAGAGCTGTGTTATATGTGTTGTAGAGCTGTGTTATATGTGTTGTAGCCCTGTGTTATATGTGTTGTAGAGCTGTGTTATATGTGTTGTAGCCCTGTGTTATATGTGTTGTAGCCCTGTGTTATATGTGTTGTAGCCCTGTGTTATATGTGTTGTAGAGCTGTGTTATATGTGTTGTAGAGCTGTGTTATATGTGTTGTAGAGCTGTGTTGTAGCCCTGTGTTATATGTGTTGTAGAGCTGTGTTGTAGCCCTGTGTTATATGTGTTGTAGAGCTGTGTTATATGTGTTGTAGCCCTGTGTTATATGTGTTGTAGAGCTGTGTTATATGTGTTGTAGCCCTGTGTTATATGTGTTGTAGAGCTGTGTTATATGTGTTGTAGCCCTGTGTTATATGTGTTGTAGCCCTGTGTTATATGTGTTGTAGAGCTGTGTTATATGTGTTGTAGCCCTGTGTTATATGTGTTGTAGAGCTGTGTTATATGTGTTGTAGCCCTGTGTTATATGTGTTGTAGCCCTGTGTTATATGTGTTGTAGCCCTGTGTTATATGTGTTGTAGAGCTGTGTTATATGTGTTGTAGAGCTGTGTTATATGTGTTGTAGAGCTGTGTTGTAGCCCTGTGTTATATGTGTTGTAGAGCTGTGTTATATGTGTTGTAGAGCTGTGTTATATGTGTTGTAGAGCTGTGTTATATGTGTTGTAGCCCTGTGTTATATGTGTTGTAGAGCTGTGTTATATGTGTTGTAGCCCTGTGTTATATGTGTTGTAGCCCTGTGTTATATGTGTTGTAGAGCTGTGTTATATGTGTTGTAGAGCTGTGTTATATGTGTTGTAGAGCTGTGTTATATGTGTTGTAGCCCTGTGTTATATGTGTTGTAGCCCTGTGTTATATGTGTTGTAGAGCTGTGTTATATGTGTTGTAGAGCTGTGTTATATGTGTTGTAGAGCTGTGTTGTAGCCCTGTGTTATATGTGTTGTAGAGCTGTGTTATATGTGTTGTAGAGCTGTGTTATATGTGTTGTAGAGCTGTGTTATATGTGTTGTAGCCCTGTGTTATATGTGTTGTAGAGCTGTGTTATATGTGTTGTAGAGCTGTGTTATATGTGTTGTAGAGCTGTGTTATATGTGTTGTAGAGCTGTGTTATATGTGTTGTAGAGCTGTGTTATATGTTATGTGTTGTAGAGCTGTGTTATATGTGTTGTAGAGCTGTGTTATATGTGTTGTAGAGCTGTGTTATATGTGTTGTAGCCCTGTGTTATATGTGTTGTAGAGCTGTGTTATATGTGTTGTAGCCCTGTGTTATATGTGTTGTAGAGCTGTGTTATATGTGTTGTAGAGCTGTGTTATATGTGTTGTAGAGCTGTGTTATATGTGTTGTAGCCCTGTGTTATATGTGTTGTAGCCCTGTGTTATATGTGTTGTAGCCCTGTGTTATATGTGTTGTAGCCCTGTGTTATATGTGTTGTAGCCCTGTGTTATATGTGTTGTAGAGCTGTGTTATATGTGTTGTAGCCCTGTGTTATATGTGTTGTAGAGCTGTGTTATATGTGTTGTAGAGCTGTGTTATATGTGTTGTAGCCCTGTGTTATATGTGTTGTAGAGCTGTGTTATATGTGTTGTAGAGCTGTGTTATATGTGTTGTAGAGCTGTGTTATATGTGTTGTAGAGCTGTGTTATATGTGTTGTAGAGCTGTGTTATATGTGTTGTAGCCCTGTGTTATATGTGTTGTAGAGCTGTGTTATATGTGTTGTAGAGCTGTGTTATATGTGTTGTAGAGCTGTGTTATATGTGTTGTAGAGCTGTGTTATATGTGTTGTAGAGCTGTGTTATATGTGTTGTAGAGCTGTGTTATATGTGTTGTAGAGCTGTGTTATATGTGTTGTAGAGCTGTGTTATATGTGTTGTAGCCCTGTGTTATATGTGTTGTAGAGCTGTGTTATATGTGTTGTAGAGCTGTGTTATATGTGTTGTAGAGCTGTGTTATATGTTTTGTAGAGCTGTGTTATATGTGTTGTAGAGCTGTGTTATGTGTTGTAGAGCTGTGTTATATGTGTTGTAGAGCTGTGTTATATGTGTTGTAGAGCTGTGTTATATGTGTTGTGGCCCTGTGTTATATGTGTTGTAGAGCTGTGTTTTATGTGTTGTAGAGCTGTGTTATATGTGTTGTAGAGCTGTGTTATATGTTATGTGTTGTAGAGCTGTGTTATATGTGTTGTAGAGCTGTGTTATATGTGTTGTAGCCCTGTGTTATATGTGTTGTAGAGCTGTGTTATATGTGTTGTAGCCCTGTGTTATATGTGTTGTAGCCCTGTGTTATATGTGTTGTAGAGCTGTGTTATATGTGTTGTAGAGCTGTGTTATATGTGTTGTAGAGCTGTGTTGTAGCCCTGTGTTATATGTGTTGTAGAGCTGTGTTATATGTGTTGTAGAGCTGTGTTATATGTGTTGTAGAGCTGTGTTATATGTGTTGTAGCCCTGTGTTATATGTGTTGTAGAGCTGTGTTTTATGTGTTGTAGAGCTGTGTTATATGTGTTGTAGAGCTGTGTTATATGTTATGTGTTGTAGAGCTGTGTTATATGTGTTGTAGAGCTGTGTTATATGTGTTGTAGCCCTGTGTTATATGTGTTGTAGAGCTGTGTTATATGTGTTGTAGCCCTGTGTTATATGTGTTGTAGAGCTGTGTTATATGTGTTGTAGCCCTGTGTTATATGTGTTGTAGAGCTGTGTTATATGTGTTGTAGCCCTGTGTTATATGTGTTGTAGCCCTGTGTTATATGTGTTGTAGCCCTGTGTTATATGTGTTGTAGAGCTGTGTTATATGTGTTGTAGAGCTGTGTTATATGTGTTGTAGAGCTGTGTTGTAGCCCTGTGTTATATGTGTTGTAGCCCTGTGTTATATGTGTTGTAGAGCTGTGTTATATGTGTTGTAGCCCTGTGTTATATGTGTTGTAGCCCTGTGTTATATGTGTTGTAGAGCTGTGTTATATGTGTTGTAGAGCTGTGTTATATGTGTTGTAGCCCTGTGTTATATGTGTTGTAGCCCTGTGTTATATGTGTTGTAGAGCTGTGTTATATGTGTTGTAGCCCTGTGTTATATGTGTTGTAGAGCTGTGTTATATGTGTTGTAGCCCTGTGTTATATGTGTTGTAGAGCTGTGTTATATGTGTTGTAGAGCTGTGTTATATGTGTTGTAGAGCTGTGTTATATGTGTTGTAGAGCTGTGTTATATGTGTTGTAGAGCTGTGTTATATGTGTTGTAGAGCTGTGTTATATGTGTTGTAGAGCTGTGTTATATGTTTTGTAGAGCTGTGTTATATGTGTTGTAGAGCTGTGTTATATGTGTTGTAGAGCTGTGTTATATGTGTTGTAGAGCTGTGTTATATGTGTTGTAGAGCTGTGTTATATGTGTTGTAGACGCGTGTTATATGTGTTGTAGCCCTGTGTTATATGTGTTGTAGCCCTGTGTTGTATAGTGTTGTAGAGCTGTGTTTATATGTGTTGTAGCCCTGTGTTATATGTGTTGTAGAGCTGTGTTATATGTGTTGTAGCCCTGTGTTATATGTGTTGTAGCCCTGTGTTATATGTGTTGTAGCCCTGTGTTATATGTGTTGTAGAGCTGTGTTATATGTGTTGTAGAGCTGTGTTATATGTGTTGTAGAGCTGTGTTGTAGCCCTGTGTTATATGTGTTGTAGAGCTGTGTTATATGTGTTGTAGAGCTGTGTTATATGTGTTGTAGAGCTGTGTTATATGTGTTGTAGAGCTGTGTTATATGTGTTGTAGCCCTGTGTTATATGTGTTGTAGAGCTGTGTTATATGTGTTGTAGCCCTGTGTTATATGTGTTGTAGCCCTGTGTTATATGTGTTGTAGCCCTGTGTTATATGTGTTGTAGAGCTGTGTTATATGTGTTGTAGAGCTGTGTTATATGTGTTGTAGAGCTGTGTTGTAGCCCTGTGTTATATGTGTTGTAGAGCTGTGTTGTAGCCCTGTGTTATATGTGTTGTAGAGCTGTGTTATATGTGTTGTAGCCCTGTGTTATATGTGTTGTAGAGCTGTGTTATATGTGTTGTAGCCCTGTGTTATATGTGTTGAGATGTGTATAAGAGACCGGTGTTATATGTGTTGTAGCCCTGTGTTATATGTGTTGTAGCCCTGTGTTATATGGTGGTAGAGCTGTGTTATATGTGGTTGTAGCCCTGTGTTATATGTGTTGTAGAGCTGTGTTATATGTGTTGTAGCCCTGTGTTATATGTGTTGTAGCCCTGTGTTATATGTGTTGTAGCCCTGTGTTATATGTGTTGTAGAGCTGTGTTATATGTGTTGTAGAGCTGTGTTATATGTGTTGTAGAGCTGTGTTGTAGCCCTGTGTTATATGTGTTGTAGAGCTGTGTTATATGTGTTGTAGAGCTGTGTTATATGTGTTGTGCTGTGTTATATGTGTTGTAGCCCTGTGTTATATGTGTTGTAGAGCCTGTGTTATATGTGTTGTAGAGCTGTGTTATATGTTGTTGTCAGCCCTGTGTTATATGTGTTGTAGCCCTGTGTTATATGTGTTGTAGAGCTGTGTTATATGTGTTGTAGAGCTGTGTTATATGTGTTGTAGAGCTGTGTTATATGTGTTGTAGCCCTGTGTTATATGTGTTGTAGAGCTGTGTTATATGTGTTGTAGAGCTGTGTTATATGTGTTGTAGAGCTGTGTTGTAGCCCTGTGTTATATGTGTTGTAGAGCTGTGTTATATGTGTTGTAGAGCTGTGTTATATGTGTTGTAGAGCTGTGTTATATGTGTTGTAGCCTGTGTTATATGTGTTGTAGAGCTGTGTTATATGTGTTGTAGAGCTGTGTTATATGTGTTGTAGAGCTGTGTTATATGTGTTGTAGAGCTGTGTTATATGTGTTGTAGAGCTGTGTTATATGTGTTGTAGCCCTGTGTTATATGTGTTGTAGAGCTGTGTTATATGTGTTGTAGAGCTGTGTTATATGTGTTGTAGAGCTGTGTTATATGTGTTGTAGAGCTGTGTTATATGTGTTGTAGCCCTGTGTTATATGTGTTGTAGAGCTGTGTTATATGTGTTGTAGAGCTGTGTTATATGTGTTGTAGAGCTGTGTTATATGTGTTGTAGCCCTGTGTTATATGTGTTGTAGCCCTGTGTTATATGTGTTGTAGAGCTGTGTTATATGTGTTGTAGCCCTGTGTTATATGTGTTGTAGAGCTGTGTTATATGTGTTGTAGCCCTGTGTTATATGTGTTGTAGAGCTGTGTTATATGTGTTGTAGAGCTGTGTTATATGTGTTGTAGAGCTGTGTTATATATGTTGTAGAGCTGTGTTATATGTGTTGTAGAGCTGTGTTATATGTGTTGTAGCCCTGTGTTATATGTGTTGTAGCCCTGTGTTATATGTGTTGTAGAGCTGTGTTATGTGTGTTGTAGCCCTGTGTTATATATGTTGTAGAGCTGTGTTATATGTGTTGTAGAGCTGTGTTATATGTGTTGTAGCCCTGTGTTATATGTGTTGTAGCCCTGTGTTATATGTGTTGTAGAGCTGTGTTATATATGTTGTAGCCCTGTGTTATATGTGTTGTAGCCCTGTGTTATATGTGTTGTAGAGCTGTGTTATATATGTTGTAGCCCTGTGTTATATGTGTTGTAGAGCTGTGTTATATGTGTTGTAGCCCTGTGTTATATGTGTTGTAGAGCTGTGTTATATGTGTTGTAGCCCTGTGTTATATATGTTGTAGAGCTGTGTTATATGTGTTGTAGAGCTGTGTTATATGTGTTGTAGAGCTGTGTTATATGTGTTGTAGCCCTGTGTTATATGTGTTGTAGCCCTGTGTTATATGTGTTGTAGCCCTGTGTTATATGTGTTGTAGAGCTGTGTTATATGTGTTGTAGCCCTGTGTTATATGTGTTGTAGCCCTGTGTTATATGTGTTGTAGCCCTGTGTTATATGTGTTGTAGAGCTGTGTTATATGTGTTGTAGAGCTGTGTTATATGTGTTGTAGAGCTGTGTTGTAGCCCTGTGTTATATGTGTTGTAGCCCTGTGTTATATGTGTTGTAGAGCTGTGTTATATGTGTTGTAGCCCTGTGTTATATGTGTTGTAGCCCTGTGTTATATGTGTTGTAGAGCTGTGTTATATGTGTTGTAGCCCTGTGTTATATGTGTTGTAGCCCTGTGTTATATGTGTTGTATCCCTGCTGGTTTATATGTGTTGTAGAGCTGTGTTATATGTGTTGTAGAGCTGTGTTATTATGTGTTGTAGAGCTGTGTTATATGGGTTGTAGCCCTGTGTTATATGTGGTTGTAGCCCTGTGTTATATGTGTTGTAAGCCCTGGTGTTATATGTGTTGTAGAGCTGTGTTATATGTGTTGTAGCCCTGTGTTTATATGTGGTGTAGAGCTGTGTTATATGTGTTGTAGCCCTGTGTTATATGTGTTGTAGAGCTGTGTTATATGTGTTGTAGAGCTGTGTTATATGTGTTGTAGAGCTGTGTTATATGTGTTGTAGAGCTGTGTTATATGTGTTGTAGTCCTGTGTTATATGTGTTGTAGAGCTGTGTTATATGTGATGTGGCCCTGTTTTGAATGTGTAGTGGCCTTGTAATGAATGCAAATTTATATGATAATACTTGTTCAGTTGATTTTGAATCATGTTTGGTAAAAACCAACTTTTGTGTTTGCCACTAAATCAGTCTACAAGGTGTGGACTGCACCTGGCCCTGCAGCCAGCGGAGTTAGGATCGGCTAGCTTCTCCCAGAAGGGGTGAAAAGTGAAAATTAGTAGCCTGCCGATGACCCGCAGACTACACAAGTTAACCTCACCTCACTGTGGTGTAGACCAGGAAACCATGACCCCAGGTGCGCTGGCTCGCCGGATGGATGGACTCCCCTTGGTCATATTTCTCTGTCCTAAACCTGCGACTAGCCTAGCAAGCCGGCAGGAGATTTTCAAGCTGCTCGTAGAAAAACTAAGAAGCACAATCTCACCTACATGGATATAGACCCGGCAATGTTAAAGAATACATGAAGCCGATAAATGGCACTCTTCCGTTGTTTATACTTGACCTCGACACCGCAAGGTACAATAGGAACAGATGAGATAAGATGAAATGAGATGAGACTGAATCACCTAATCCTCGTTGTCACCTCTGACGACTTGCTTGTTTGCTTCCCTAGTCTGTCCCGACAACGCACGAGTAATTGTTCATGTTGATTAACCTTTCCTGTGTCACAGGTAGGATTATGTAAATTGAGACCAGTCTTGGTAATCTGAGTCAGAAAGAGTTACGTAGATGGTAATTTGAAATAAATAAAATTGAAGAGGCTACAACTCGGGGCCACGACATATATTACACGGGAACACAACACATCTAACACGGGGCCGCTGCACATAACAACATGCCGCGACACATAAAACGGCGATATTCGATAAAATACGACGTCCATGAAGCATACAAACGATACATAATGACTTTCATCGCGTAATTTTTTTCAAAAATATGTCTCATTTTCTTTCTTCAGATAGAAAGAAACACCGCAAACGCACGGCAAATTGCTTAATAGAGAATCAGAAATATTAACCAGTTTTTGTGGAGACGAGTCTTGGTTTTATGATAATATTTATTCACATAAACATTCACAAGCAACCATTAACCTTTTGCGGTTAGCCTTGCTCGTTTGATGTCAAGTATGCTGACTCGTCTGATTGTCAAGTATCTTCAATAATCTTACGGCAGCTACCGTAATATAGTGTCGGCTTGTTAGATTAGAAAAGGGTATGTTGGTCTGAGCTTTTTGTATTAGGGAATAGTGAATTGTCCTATACCTGCGACTGGCCTAGCAAGCCGACAGGGGATATTTATACTGCTCGTAGAAAAACTAAGAAATATACACGGACTTACCCAAATGGATATTACCTGGCAATGTTAATGGATTACGAGATATATCAGCGATTTAAAAAAAAAAAATAGGTACAATGAACGTCTGCGGTTTTAACTGTAAAGAAGAAGAACTTATAGACACAATGGAAGAGAGGAATGTTAGACTGATGGGAATAGCGGACACCAGAATAAAGGGGAAAGGATGCAAGAAGATCAACGACAGTCACACGTTTGTCTACTCTGGAGTGGAACAGCAAGAAAGGGCAAGACACGGTGTGGGAATATTCATCGAACCACGGCTAGCAAGAGGAATACTGGGAATAAAATATATACCAGAAAGAATCATAACAGTGAACAAACAATTATAACATATGTACAAATATACTCACCGTGTAATAAAAACACAAATGAGACAAGAATGCCAGGAATTCTACGAATACATAAATGACGTGCTAAATAAAATAGATAAGCAGGACAACATCATAGTTATGGCAGACTTCAATGCAAGACACAACAGAGCGGGCATAGAAAAACATCTCGGGGCATTTGGAGACCAACATAATGAAAGATATGATAACGGAAGTAGACTGGTAGAGCTATGCAACCAACACCACCTCTGTATAACCAAACACATTCTATAAACACAAAGACTCACAAATATACACCTGGTATAAATGGAACGATTTAGATACCAAAAGCCAAACTGATTTTTAAATTAACAAGAAATAACAGAAAGAGAAATATATTAGATGCAAGGGCAGTGCCCAAGTTAAGTATAAACACAGACCACAAAGCAGTCGTTGCCACAATAAGAACCATCAGAAGAAGAAAGCAAAGACCAGGAAAATACATGCCATGCGAATCAGTAAAGGACGAGGCAGTGGGGGAAAATTGTGAGATAGAACTAAATTAAATCTTTGTAAAATTATCTATATAAAGAAAAATAGTGGAAGAAGAATGGGAGATGTTCAAATCAAGAATTTTAAATACTGCAAAAATAACAGATGCCACCGAAGAACTAGAGCCAGACATACTGAAAGAAAAAATTATAGAAACCGTCAGATTAGTCCACATTGAACAAATCACCGGGACAAGATGAAATACCAAATGAACTAATTAAAGCAGCAAGAGAAGTAGGAACAGCATGGCTACATAGACTATTCAACCACTTTTGGGTAGAACCACAGACACCACGAGACTGGAGAAATGTCATAATTATCTCAATTTGAAAAACCAAAGGAGCAAAAGAGACTGCACACAATACAGAGGCATTTCCCTTTTGAGTCAACAACAACAAAATTTATTTTGAAAGGATTAAGAATTGGGCACATAGGCACGTCTAACATTCTGCCCTTTTATCACCCTCTTTCATACATTATACCATTCACACATCATTCAAAGCTAACTGAAAACAGCAACAATATAAAAGATATGCATTATAAAGGCATGTGGAAAAATTAAAAATCAATACTACACGACTCAGTAATAGTAATAACTGGTGTGGCACTTGTTATTAGCTATGTGGCATATACTGGAATGCCAAAAGGGGACTGGCTGTCATACTAGGGTTTTATTATAATTATTACTTCTATTATTAAGGGGGCAAGTAATCGTACTGAGATAGTGTTCAAATAATTTGCGATTATATGTATAGGGATTGGTGATGTCTTTTATTTCATATGGAAGATTGTTCCACAGCTGAGCTGCAGAGTACGTTAAGCTTGTTTTGTATAAGTCTATCCTAGGCTTCGGAATGTGTAATATATTTAATCGTTTACTGTGTCTAGCATTATATTCAAACAATGGCCAAAGGTAATTTGGGGCATTCCGATGTAGGATTTTGTGAATTAGTTTGGCCTTATTGAAAAGCAGACGTTTGCGGAGTGGTAGTAACTGAAGGCGTTTATGCAGGCTAGGATTGTCAGTTAAATGTTTGCTATAAATTAAACTCATGGCCCGTTTCTGGAGTGAGTAAAGTCGCTTGGTGCTTGAATTGGAACAACCGTCCCAGATTGTAGAGCAGTAGTCAAAATGTGTCTGTATGTGAGACGTATAGAATATTTCCCTTGTGTCCTCATCAAGGAAATTTTTAATTTTGGCGAGTTGGTAGACTTTTTTCGCTGTTTGTTTAGCGAGCGCTTGAACGTGAGGATTAAATGTTATGTTTCTATCAATGATGAAGCCTAATGTTTTGTGCTCAATTACACTTTCTACTGGCATGTTATCGATGTGAATTTATAGTGATCTGTGTGAATTTAGAGTCTGAAGTCTTTGTCTGGTTGTTAATAACATAGATTTTGTTTTAGTGATGTTAATTTGCATACGGTTCGCATAGCTCCACCTAACTACATTATTTAATTCTTGTTGCAAAGACGACTCCAGCAAATTACTGCTTTCAGCGTTTGTATACACTGTACAGTCGTCTGCAAATAGATCGCAGGACGACGAAAGATGCAAAGGTAGATCATTAATATATATGGCGAATAATAGAGGGCCAAGAATAGAGCCTTGCGGTACTCCAGTATTGAAGGTAGTGGTTTGGGACAGAGATTTATTGTATGATACTACTTGATTTCTGTTTAACAGAAAAGATGTTATTAGCGTCACAACATTAGGGCCAATTTTTATTGTCTCTAGTTTTTTAATTAAAATGGCATGGTCTATCATATCAAATGCTTTTCTGAAATCGATAAACACAGCTCCACATAGATTGTTGTTATTTATATTCTGGTGCCAATTTTCTGTCATGTTTGTTAGGGCCGTATGGCAAGAATTTTTTTGATCGAAATCCTGATTGACTGTCAACTATAAGCTTGTTGCGATCTAAATACTGTAATGTTACCTTATGGATGTGCTTTTCTAGTGGTTTAGATAGTGATGATAGTAAAGAAATGGGTCTATAATTATTCGGGAGACCATTGTCCAATGAACCAGATTTAAGGAGATGATACACTTTAGCGATTTTGAGAGCTGATGGAAAGTGACCTTTGGTGAGACACTGATTATATACATAGGTTAGTGATACACAGATCACTGGCGCAGCACAGCGGAGAATCCGACTGCTGATTCCATCTAACCCAGATGAGTTTGTGTTTTTTAGTTTACTGAGGTAAGTGAATACTTCAGTGACTGTCATTAGCGGTATGTCAGAAAGGATATCTCGGGGGCATCTGGTCTGGCAAAACGATGACAGTAAAGATAAGTTGCAAGGAGAATTTGGTATTGTAGCCTTCAACCGATCTATGTCATTCTGAAAAAAAGTTACTGAATTGGTCGCATGAAATAGAATTTGATGGTAATGAATTTGAGTAGTTATGCTTGTTTGTCAAGGTGTTAATTGCCTTCCATATATCCTTACTATTTGTTTTATCCATTACTAAGTTGTTAAAGTAATTTTTCTTTTCTTTTCGTAAGGTATATTGAACTTTGTTTCTAAGAGTACGGTATGTGCTGAGATCCCGCTTTTTATGTGCCTTATCTCTGTCTCTCATAATTTCAAGAATTTCCTGGGTGATCTAAGGTGGTTTGACCTGATGATTTACTCGAACTTCCTTGATTGGCACATGTCTATCAAACACATCAATAAAGATCTTCATCCAGGATTCCAGAGCTTCATCCGGGTCTGGAAGTTGATAAACATTGTTTAGAGGTGAACTGAGCAAGTCCTGTAAAAATGCGTTTTGGTTGAAATTTTTGTAGCTTCTATATTTTACAGTTATGTGTTTATGTTTAGGAGTTTTCCTTTTTTAGACCATGTGCAGCATATTGGGTAGTGATCTCTCACTGCACAATTGGGCACGGTGCTTTCTATGATGTTGTCCGAGCAAGTTACATAAATGTGGTCTATAAGTGTTGAAGATGAGTTTGTTACTCTAGTATCTTGTTTTACTATTTGTTGGAAGTTGTATGATGCAATTATATTTCCCCAAATTATATGGCATTTGTTGGTGTCAATGTTAAAGTCTCCGAGTAGTATAATTTCCTTCCCGGAAGCGAAAACCACATCCATCATGGTAGTGAAGTTTTCGTACCAAATGTGTCCAACCCTGGGATTTCGATAGAGGTAGCCAATTATCAGGGGTGTGCGGTTTCGAAGTTTTAACTCCAACCAAATACATTCTATTTCGCAAGTTTCAAAGTCTAGCCTACGGTGAACATTTAGTAGATTAGAAACATAGGCTAATATGCCTGTCTCTTGTTTCCTACAGGGATCTCTTCTAAAACTGTGTACCCTTTAATAGAGATGTCCTCATCTGAAATGTTTTCATTTAGTCTACTTTCACTAAGGCCGAATACATGACAATTGTGATTAAGAATAGAAGATAACTCTGGCAGCTTGTTGAATAAGTTGCATATGTTTAAGTGTCCAAAACGTATTCCTGATTTATTGAGCCAATGTTGCCACTTCTCAGACATTTCACCCAAGAAGTAAGTGTAAAATAGTCAAAATTTGGTAAAAATACAAGATCATAAAAATACACAATTACATTAACCTTAAAATACCAGTAATAGAAATCGATATGTAAATGACAATATTATAACGATATAACTAATGAGACCAACACGTATAGTGCAAATACAGAACAAAAAGAATTAAAGCGTATGAACATACATCAATTAATTAGCTCGAACTACTTCGCAAGCTATGTAACCAGCTGCTATCCGAAAGAATGAATGAATTACTATACAAGTCAATGTTCCTGTTTAAAGTTGGGTATCTCACACGGAAGATAAAACGCTAAACAGTAAGCAGTTAAAGTTCAAGGAGGAAGCTCTTTTCCTGGTATATTGCGTATAGGGCTCAGTGTTTAATACGTATCCAATCTTACAGGTCTGTATTGTAGAGACATCATAAAAACTTGATTCAGTGCGGCCGGACTAAATTGCATCAAGTGTAGCAGTTCTGGATTCCAATGATGCAGAACCTGTTGTTGTATGATAGGTGGCCCATTTTTGGCGTAAAGTTCTGGGCCCAAATGATGCGGAATTTCCTGCTGTCTGCCCATTTGTGGCGTGAGGGGGCTGTGTCAAAGTGTTATTACTGCCGTGTGTGTGTGTGCCGATGTTTGCAACGCAGGCTCCTTGCAGGGGAGGGCAGGAAAACTATTGTGGTAGTTATCTCCTTCCCGTGCTAAGATGGGGGTAGGAAGGATGGGTTGGTTTATTCTTGGTAGCATGTGTGATTCTTGAGTGGCCGGAGGTCGGGGGTCAGATGTCAGCAGACGTTTACCTGGTGAAATGGGGGAGCTTCGGTTGGCCTGGGTTGGCCTTGGTTCTTCAGAAATCAACGTTTTTCGCATTTGTGTGTTGGTCAGGTTTTGTGCCCTTTCAGGATAGTTAATGTTCTTTGCAAGCAGACTAGTTCCTTATGTGGACGTCTGTATTTGGTCTCTGTACAATCGGTTCTTTGGTGCTCCTGTCTGTGATGTGAAGAAGGGTGTGTTGTTGATTAAGTGTGCATGATACCGATTGCAAAAAGTCTCTAGGGTGTTATTGTTTATGTCGGCCAATCTACGTTGAGAGCCATAACTTGGTGGTATGATGGAGGAGAACAAAACTGTAGAATTTGGGAAAGTGTAACGTAGTAAGTCAAGTAGTGTTCTTAACTGAGAAATTGATATACTTTGGTTTTTCATAGTGCCATGTATTCCTATATGAATCGTTGTCTTTTTAATGGCGGTATTAACCTCCAGATTACGTATACTGTTTGTTAGTCTTTCTACTCCTGCACCTGGAAGCTGAATTGTTGCGGCTTTCTCTGTGTCTGATAAGGACATGCGGTCTCTGTAAATTCCCCCAATCAAAGAGTCGCCAATTATCACGTGGGTGCAGTCAGCCGGTGTTTTCTGTGTATGTTGGGTTCTGACACGTCTTGCACGCTGTTTCTGCCATTGATGACAATCCAGCTGTAATCTGTCTTCTTGCAGATTATCAGCTGTTTCTTGAATGTGGGCGTATTCTCTCGACAATGTTCTGTCATCCAGGCTGTTCTTTGATAGTTGCTCTTGTAATGCTTCAAATCTATTACTGACCTTTACTTCGATAGGATATGTTGAGTGCTGTTGAGCAACATTTTCTATTTGCTGATGTGTTTTGGTTGGCTCAGTAATTGATTCGCCTACGACTGGTTCTGTTACTTCAAGACTATCTGCGTGTGCTGCCAGATCAGTAGTGGGCGAGTGTTGTAATGTCTCAACGGTGTGTTTTAGTTTAACATTTTCTTCTCTCAGGAGAGTCACCTCTGACTTGAAGTTGTTATAGTCACTAATGATCGTGGCGATCTTGTTTGTGTTGTCAGAGGCGGCATCTAAAAGTACTTTCAGGTCTGACTGTAACTTTTTAATATGCTGCTGACAGACGCACGAGTGTTGGTTAGTAGCTGGGCTATCATCTAGTACCGATGGTCCAACCTCTATTTGATTCGAATTTATTTCATTCGGTTGTATATTGTCTTCTACACACATACTCATCGGGTACTCAATGGCTAGCAACACTGGTCGGTTAGAAGTTTCATTCGTGTTGTTGCTGTGCTGAGTCATGGTTTGTTGGACTATGGTGTCATTATGGTTTGATGCTGTGATGGCTACAGCTTCAGATTGTGTAAGTTCGCCAGCCACTAGCATGCTGAGATCGGCAGGTGTGTTTAGTGAGTCACCTATAAGTTTTTGTGCTGTCTGTTGAATTTCGACGAAATGAGTCAAGAGCCATTCAGACATGACGTCAACTTCCCCATGGGCAAGCACACTGTTTTTCGAGTTGTAGAGGTGCAATGTGTGTAACGAAGCTGATACTTTGATTTCGACTTGAGCGCCGTGTCGGTCCACCCTGTACTCAACATGGTCGCCCTGATAATGTTTGATCAGGCATGTTCGAAATGCCTCATAATGCAGAGTATTATTGAAAGTAATGGAAATGCATTTCCCGTCGTTCATGCGCTTGACAGAAAGTGATGGAGAGCCAAAGCAATTCTTTAACTTGCTTTTCACTGCTTTCTGTTTGTTTAGTGTGTAGTTCTTAGTTCTCGTAGATCTTAATCTTAACCCACATCGCCCAAGTTCTGCCGCTACCTCCATCACAGAAGCTTCCCCCTCGTCAAGCATGGCTACATAGTGTATTTTCGCCCGCAAGTACACATTTTAGCAGCCCTCGCACTCGGTTTAAATTCCAGTGTTGTGATTGGCTAGTTCAAGCTATCACTGACGCTTCTCCGTTTCGTGAATAGTTTATCCATAGTATTGAATACAACATTATTAGGATTCATATCCATCACTGCACATTTAACAACCTTAACACATTTTCAATAGTTAAACGGCATTGTTGTGATCACAATCATATAAAATCCATTGCGCTCTAATGAAGATAGACAGAAAAAATAATCCAAAAAGGAGGAGAGCACACAAACACGTCTGCTGTGTAGCAGGCTGTTGCAAAATCTTTGAGAAAAGATTACGAACTACTATAGAACCTCAGCTAAGCGAAACAACTTGGATTTAGGGAAAACAAAGGATACACAAATGCCATTTTTTTCTCCTAGAAAAATTATGGAAAAATCAATCCAATTCAATGAAACACTCTACGTAGCCTTTGTCGACAAAGAAAAGACATTTTATGGAGTAGATAGAAACAAGCTGTGGGAAATCCTTAAACAATATGGAGTGAGTACACATCTAACAAACCTATGTGGAAGCTTATACAACAACAGTAAATGCATTGTGAAAGCAACTGGAGGACACTCAGAAACCTTCACCATAAGATCTGGAGTACGACAAGGTTGTGTCCTGTCTCCTCTCTTGTTCATAGCATATATAGACAACAAATGTAAAGAAACCAGCCAAACAGAGACCGTAAGAACACCGCATGACGAGAACACAGAAGAAGAATCATCTGAAAATTACACTATTAGAGAACTCCGGTATGTGGACGACCAAGCACTAATAGCAACATCACAAGCTGAATTACAAGACCACGTGAATAGTCTAAACGAAATGTGTAGGGAAGATAATATGAAAATTAGCACAAGTAAAACAAAGGTAATGACTATAACTAAAGAAGGAGGGGAAAAAAACAATCCACCAAACGAACATCCCTTGAAACAAGTAAAGAGTTTCAAGTACCAAGGAAGTATAATATCATTAAATGGCTAATCAGAAAATGAGATCGAAAATAGATGCAATAAGGCAAACCAACTCATTGGACAAATGGCACCAATACTAAAGAATAAACATGTATCAATAACTACTAAGAAAGCACTTTACATTACAATCTTCCTACCAACTCTATGTTACCAATGTCAAACCTGGACAATGACAGAAAAAGAGAAAAGAAAAATCACAACAGAAATGCGATTTCTGAGAAGAATTCTCAATGTGTCAAGAAGAGATAAGATCAGAAATGAAGAAATTAGGACTAAAGTGGGGGTTACAGCTGGGCTAGATTTTACTAGAAGGCAGTTGTCAAATGGTTTAGCTATGCAAGTAGGTTAGCAACTAATAGTATACCACAACAAGCAATGATGTACAGACCAGATGGAAGCAGAGGAAGAGGCCGACCACGTACGATGGATGCAGGGAATAAAAGAGTCCATGGGAATATCGATACATGAAGCCCATAAGCGGGCACTCTCCCGCTGTTTATACGTCATTGGTCTGAGCTTGTTGTATTATGGAAAAGTGTATGTTGGTCTGAGCTTGCTATATAATAAAAGGGAATGTACCTCTCTGCCTTCCCCTCTTAACCACTTAGAGCAGGGGTGTCAAACTCAATAGCTCAGCAGGCCAAAACTCAAATCACAGGTAAGGTTGCTGGACGGACGGGATAATCATTCAATAAGTCGAAAATTACACCTTTTTTAAACATTAATATAAATTAAAACATAAAAAAGTTTTAATAATAAAACATCATTGGTATACACATTTTCACTCTTATGTCAATTTGTCAGAGCACGATGTTTGGCATCTTTTCTTGGCTACAAGTTCGTTTATGTTGGGAGTATTGTTTTGTGTCATTGAGATTCTCATGATGGAATGCAAGTGTTCATCAGTGAGGCCACTCGTGTGATGTTTTGTGAATCTTCATCACAGAAATTAGCTCCTCACACAGATATGTGCTACCAAACATGCTCAAGGTTCGAGCCGCATGTAGACGAAGCCGGGGCATCTCTTCAGGAATGAAACGAGTGACCTGTGCAGGCCTCACAGTGTCGTACTTTGCCTTTAGTGTCCCATTACACTGCAGCTCTATTAACTCCATCTGCAAATTTACAGGTGCAGTTTCCACATCTATGGCAAATGGATTACGAAACAGCTCGAAATTACTTTTCTGTGCTTCAAAGTCACTAAAGCGCCGTGCGAACTCGGCGCGAAGTAAGCTAAGTTTTTCAGCAAAGTGTGCATTGGGAAACACCATAGCGTTGACTTGGTTTAACATTGCCTGGCAACAAGAAAAGTGAGACAGGTTGCATTTGTGCATTTGTGTCTCCCACAAGCGCAGCTTCGCTTGAAAGGCCTTCACTTCATCATACATATCAGTGATAATGTGATCCCGTCACTGGAACTGCAGGTTCAAGTAGTTTAGATGCGTGGTTATATCAGACAGAAACGCTAACTCACATTTCCACTCTTTATCCCGAAATACAGTGGAATCTTTTCCTTCACTGTTCATGAATTGACAGATTTCCTCGATCAGCTGGAAAAAAAATCTACTGAGAACTTTTCCCCGACTTAGCCACCGCACCTCTGTATGATAAGGCATGCCACTGAACGGCGACTGCAAAAAAGACTGCATTTTGGCGGTGATTTAAACCTTTGGCTGATAAAGTTGACGGTTTGTGTTACAATTCTCATTACATCTTCCATGTTGAAGACTTTACCACACAGCAGTCCTTGGTGTATGATGCAGTGATATGCTATCAATTCATCAGTACAGTTATCCTGCATCTTTAACCGCATCCTTCCAACTAGTCCACTTTTTTCGCCACACATCGCCGGTGCTCCATCTGTTGTCGGTCCAACGAGTTTGTCCCAAGGCAGGTTCATGTTGGTTAAACTTTGACATACGTTGTCAAATATGTCTTTTCCTGTCGTTTTCCCATGCATGGATTTCATGTCCAATATTTCTTCTGTAACATTCAAACTGGAATCCACTCCACGGATGAAGATGGCGAGCTGTGCAGTATCGTGTCAGTACTTTTATCGACAGCAAGGGGGAATGCAAGAAAGTCTTTGCCTTTTTCGATTAGCTGTGTTTTCACATCAGTGGCCATCTCACTAAACCGATCTTCTTCTTCTTCTTTTCGTTCATCCGGAGTGTTTTTTCAGATGTGATTGCGGTGTGTCTGTTATGCGCCCTTGGGCCGAAACCCGTAGGCCAACACATCCGACAATAGCGTGCTTTTTTGACCAGGTAGCATTCCTGGGAGACTCTCACTTTTGTGGTGCCATCTACAACCATGCTGGCCAAGTTGGAACGGTCGAAGACAACGGTCATCCCTCAAAGGAAGGCAGGGACAGTCCATAGCATTTTCCGCCATCCAAGGTTGCTTCCATAGTTGCAGGGCCGACACATAACGCCCTGGATCTGGGCTCACCGAGGGAAATCGTCACGTCCTGCTCATGGCTGCTTTAAATCCTCACTTCAATATATTGGTCATTTCGTTTGCCCCGGGCCATTCCCGCACAAACCAGACAGGTTTGCAGACGGTATCCACTCATCGAGTTTTCGGACATGTGCTTGTCGTTGCGCCCGTCAGAGCTGTTCCAGGCACGACAGACATTCGGAAGACTACCTAGTCAGAGCTGTTCCGAACAAGAGCGGCATTCGGAAACTAGGTAGTCAGAGCTGTTCCTAGCACGAGAGACATTCGGACGAGACATTTCACTCGGACGTAATTGCGTAGTGTCAATTTTTAGTTTGCCACCCGTAGGACGACACTTCCGGCTTCCGGCGGGCATTTTTTAATGAGGTTAGCCTTCCTCGGGTTTCGAGACTCTTGTTTCGGCTTCCACACAGCAAGCTTTCGCTTCGGGCTGCCACGTAATGGATTCGCAAGACAGGCGTTCCATTTAGTGTCAACGAGACAGTTTTCCACCTTTGACTACACTCACTCCGTGAGTGTGGTTACAGACTATCGGACGTCTGCGAGACGTGCGACCGAGGTGTTTTTCCACCTTTTGTACTCGCTCACGAGGTAGGCTACATGTGCTGCCGGCTCAGCACATTACCTCCGTGCGTCTGTGGGCGAGTAACGGTCAGGCCCTTTCATCCGGGGATACCTCATATCCCCCAGCTAAGAGCCATCGAACGAATCTGCGCCGAGCATGTAGCGTTCTCAGCACATCATCACAATTTTGATGTAGGTTTGTGTCGGCAAGGCTCTCACTTCCGAGAGTTTATGGCTTAGAGACGTTCAGCCATACACCTCGGATGGGAGCCTTAGAGGTTATGTCCGGACTGAGATTTTAGGGATCGTTTGCCTGATTTTGACTGCTATCCTCAGTCTTACCTGCAGAGCAGCAGGTTGTGTCTCTCTTAGTCTGGTCCCTATCCCACGAGCCGTCCGATATGTAGTTTTCACCCATCGGCAAGCACATGGGGTCGATGGGACACGCAAGCTCCCCCACCACGGCAAGGTGGAGACACATCGGGGGAGACTAAACCGATCAACAACCGTATGTCTGCTAAAGCTTAACTTTGCAAACATCTGCTTTTTGTCTGAACACAAGACGTCACACATTTTCATCATGCAGCGCTTCAGAAACTCTCCTTCTGTAAACGGTCAGCCTGATTTTGCGATCTCCTCTGACACAATAAAACTTGCTTTGACTGCAGCATCAGTTTGTGATTTTGCTTTGGTGAAACACATCTGTTGTGATGTTAGATGCCTCTTCAATTCTCCTACATTCTTCTTCTTCTTTGCGTTCATCGGGAGTGCTTTTTTCATATGTGATTGTGGTGTGTTGTTATGCACCCTTGGGCCTAAACCCGTGTGCATACTCATCCAACTTTTGCGTGCGTTTTTGACCAGGTTAGCATTCCTGGTGGACTCTCACTTTTGTGGTGCCGTCCACATCCCAGCTGGTCAAGTTGGAATGGTCGAAGACTCCACGGTCATTCCTCAAGGGAAGGCAGGAACTGTCCATGGGCATTATCCGCCATCCAGGGAGGTTTCCATGTTTGCAGAGCCGACACATAGCGCTCTGGTGCTGGGCTCACTCTGGGAACAGAGTCCTGCTCATGGCTGCTTTAATTCTTCACTTCAATATACTGGGAATTTCGTTCGCCATGGGGCCGTTCCCGCACAAACAAGACCTGTCTGCAGACGGTACCCACTCAGCGAGTTTTCGATTCGGACATGTGCTTGTCGTTGTGCCCGAAGGACAATATAGTCAGAGCTGTTCCGGGCACGACGGACATTCGGAAAACTAGCTAGTCAGAGCTGTTCCGAAAGTGAAGGACATTCGGAAGACTAGTTAGTCAGAGCTGTTCCGACCACGAAAGACATTTCACTCGGACGTTTTTGCGTTGTGCCTGTTTTATTTGCGCCCTTAAGCCAGCACATCCGACTTCAGCGACTTTTTACGAGTTTGCCTTCCCGGGTTTCAAGGGATATTAGACTCTTATTGTTGTGGTGTCGCCCACATCTAAGCTGGTCAAGGTAGAACGGTCAAAGACATCATGGTCAACCCTCAAGGGAAGGCAGGGGCAGGCCATGGGCATTCCCCGCTGTCCAAAGAGGTTTCCATAATTGCAGAGCCGGCACACATTGCTCTAAGACTAGGCTCACCCGAGGAATTGCCACGTCCTGCTCATGGCTGCTTTAATTCCTCACTTCCACGTATTGGGCATTTTTTTTGCCACTGATCGCTCAAGCACGAACCAGGGACGGACAGACTGCAGGCGACATCCACTCAGAAAGCTTTCACTTCGGACTTCCACATAATGAATTCGCTAGCCAAGCGTTCCGTTTCGTGTTTTTGAGACGTTTTTCCACCTTTGACTACTCTCATTCTATGAGTATAGATACAGACTTTCATCGTAACCACTTCATGCGCCATGGGTGCCTTTTCTACCTTTAGTGTCCACTCACGAGGTAGGCTACATGTGCTGCCGGCTCAGCACCTTACCTTCGTGCATTGGTGAGTGTGTAACGGCCAGACCCTCTCATCCGGGAACCCCTCATATCCCCCCAGTTGAGAGCTTTCGAACAAGTGTCTGTGCTAAGCATGTAGCGTGCTCAGCATCTCACCTCCATTTTAAGGTGGATGATTATCGGCCCGGCTCTCACAACTGAGGGTTAATAGTTTAGAGACGTTCAGCCATATCCCTCAGCTGGGAGCTTTAGAGTATGTGTCCGTACCAAAAATTAGCGGCATCGTGCGCCTTATTTAGACTTTGACTGCTATCCTCGGTCTGCCTGCAGAGCAGCAGGTTGTGTCTCTCTTGGTTTGGCACCTACCTCAAGACCTGTCCGACATGTATTTGTGCTTCTGTCGGCATAGCTCTTGGGGTCACTGGGACAGGCAAGGCCCCCCCCCCGCTACCGTGGCAAGGTGTTGACACATCAGAGGGGGGGGGGGGGGTTTCTAAATTATGTAGCTTCTGCTCTGCATTCAGGCTGTTCAACTTGTCTTGATGTTTAGTCTCGTGGTGCCGTCTCAGATTATATTCTTAGATCACAGCCACATTATCATCACAAATTAGACACACAGGTTTACCGCCAATATCAGTAAACATATATTCAGCCTTCCAGCGGCTTTGAAAGGCTCTGTTTTCAGAATCAACTTTTCTCTTGGTCATTTTAAAGGCTAGCTTTGATTTTATAAGATTGTGCATCTACCGACAGACGATTGATTGATATAAGGTGAGCCATTGCGGGAAAAGGTGATGTAATATCCGGGCATTACACTACTTTCATTTTTTTATTCGACAATCCAAAACGAGCATCTGAACGTTGCTAGATAACTATAACGACGAACACTAACTCACTACACAGCTTTTATTTTCGCTTATTCTGATCGAAGCAAGAACGCTCCCAGGTAGCATATTATTCGGAAGGCTGCTAATTAGGAAATTTGATTTGCACTTAATGTCGTGACCATAAAAAAATATGTTTGCCTAAAATTCTCCCTTGGGCCGAATATATATAAGGGGCGTGTATTTGAAATCCGTTTGTGCCGCACCACTCGTAATTGCGCAAGTTGAACATGATCATGTCATAGTCATGTGATAAGTACTGACCAAGGAATAAAAGAGCAAGTGCTTATCGTCCCATAATGCATAGGTTCTGTTTCTGACTGTTGAGAAAATGGCCGGGTTGATCCAAAATCCGTCCAAGGAAACTCAAAGAGCGGTGATTCAGTTTCTTTCATTTGAAGGATGTCGACCAGTGGACATTCATCGAAGAATGCAGACAGCGTACGGTAACAAATGTGTGTCGAAGACAACAGTGACAGACTGGGAACGAATGTTTCGGAAAGGACGTCACTTCACGACAGATCTTCGACGGCCGGGTCAAGCGCATATTGTTGCAACAGAAAAAAACCATCGCCAAAATTGATGCAGCAGTACAGATGAACCGTTGTCGAAGCATACTTTCGCTAGCGAAAGAATTTGATGTGTCAATTGGGACAATTCAAAAGGAAGTTCGTAAGAAACTGCAATATCGGAAGGTGTGTTCACAGTGGGTACCACGGATGTTGACCGACCACCAAAAAGAGGAACGCATGGGATGGTGTTTGAACCACTTACTGCGTTACAGAGTGGAGGGTGATTCATTTCTCTTCCGCATAGTGGCAGGCGATGAATCATGGTGCCACCACTTTGAGCCGAGCAGAAAAAGAGAGAGCATGCAATGGAAGCATGCTGGAACACCAAAAGCCAAAAAATTCAAGTTATAGGTTTCCGCTGGTAAGGTTATGCTGAGAGCATTTTTTGACCATGAAGGGCTATTGTTGGCCCACTTTAAAGAATCTAGATAGGAGGATATTCATCAACAGTTTCAAGTTATCAACGACTTTCGGTTCACAGTCGGAAGTTGTGGCTCAAGTTCTGTCGCGGAGTGCTGTATCAGAGCTCAGATCAAAAGGTAATGTTGCTTAGTAAGTATAACTCAGAGATTCCCAGCTAGTTATCGCGAGCTACAGTTCTCAAGCCAAGCATTCCCATGGTAACAATGACAATCGCATATTGGTTTCAGTGATCAGTCGCTGTCAACTGCTGTTTCGTACAGACAAGGATCACCAATAGTCTACTGATTCACAAAACGTGTCGTCTGTAGATCAATTATACAAGGGGACCGAAGCTTACGGTGCTGCATAAGTCTCACCAACAAATGCTTATGAAGTGCTAGACGATCTGTGACTCAAGAAGATGTGATTCTTTCCAGGTGGACTATAGAGTCGGCACCAAAATTCCAGAGTTTTCATAGAACGCCCACCTTATACACCTTTGGTCGGTCAGTTGCGGCCAAACGTTTGCCAACCTGCGTGAAACAAGTCGTTAAAGCTACAACACATTCACGACGAGCTGCTAGACTCCCCACGAGTTCATGGGTCTCCTCAATTACGTTTTGAACAATTATATATCGAAATTTGGTCACATCACCACATCTGTGAAAAGTTTCCCCTTAAATAACTATCAAAAGCTCTCAAGCTGACGCTAGGCGCATATCCACAACATGCCTTCTGCGAGAATCCCTAAGCCAGACCCTGACGAGAGCAAATACTCGAACTATCCTGGCACACGGATCTCGGCTCCAGAACCTTGAGGCAGCGTACATGTGGATTTACCACCCTTGAGACACTCTACCCCAGAAAGTAGCTCGATATATGGGAACTTGAGTGGCTCTGTACTGGCCAATGAAAACGCATACTCCTTGAACTTCTCCAGGCTCTGGACAAAAGTGGTGACGAACAATTTGTCTATGATAAACAGTTACGCCCAGGGCAACAATCAATTCTAGGTTACTCAACTCTAGAAGATAAAGATCCGGTCCTATCCTATGATGTTTTCTTTGACGGTCAGAAAGTGTTTGGGCTGGACGATGATAACTTTCATGCCGTGGTCAAATATAAGGATGTGGCAATGATTATGTTTTACGATCCACTCGACCCCCAAACTGACGCACCCTAAGCCAATATAAAAAAAAAGCGGCAAGACATCAAGACAGCGATCAATTTGTAGCAGTGGACTGCCAGCGATATTCCGATCTATGTAAGAGCCTGGTTTTAATTAAAAAATCCCGCCAATGTTCGGAATCCACTCTTTTGGGAAAGTCCTGGGCACCATCCGAGAGACGAGCATGTTCGATGACAAGTCCTTGATACAACATCTGGACATTCTGAATGAAACTCTGGTTACAACTTCCAAGCGAACCTCCAATGCACCCAAGCTGCCGTTTACAGAATCTACATGCACTGTGGCTAGAATATGTGGCTTAAAAAACACAAAGCTAATTCATAAATCCCACCTCATCTATTGACATACGGCAGAAGTCATGTGGCTTGTACTGGTTGGCAGTGTGTATTATGGTCACATGTCGTACTGCAGAGCTCAACGTATATAGTTTAGAGTACTGATTACCAGATTACTGTTGTCGTCACTGCTTCGTTTGGTGACGAGAGATAGGTGTCCATGGTGTGGTGACTTTCTCTGTGTACTTACAATTTGTTAGATTTTTTATTACATTGGTTTTGTTTCCTGTATACGTGTATATACAGTGTTCGCCAGGAATGAGGTGCTGGAATCTCTTGCCCCCGGGTAGTTTGGGCCCGTTAGCTAATAAAGCGGCCAATCTAGGAGATGGAAAACTCCGATTATAAACCCCTAAGTTTAAGGTGGACCGACGTGCCGAGGACTGAATGGCCACGGGTGAGTTGGTCGTGAACGTGGAACGTCTGGTATGCGGGCGGGGCGGCGCCAGGCGTATGGACTCCTGAGGGACATCCCCTGCCCCTTCCCTAGTAAGCAGGCAATGCTAGGGTGACCGTTCATTTTTCCTGCAATATCAAAAATTTGCTTATGGAGTTAATTAAACACGGGAATCGTCGCCTGAGCTACGGAGCACGTGCTCTGCGCTTGACACATCATTCAGTGGCTAGCGAAGAGACAGTGAGGAGGAGAAGGCGAGGAAATGGTGTGAGAAGAAGGCATAGAAATAGGAGGGCAGGCGCCAGGAGAACAAGACGAAAAGTGGAGAGACTAGGTTTCAACCATGTAAGAGTGGGATACTGGAACTGTCGTAGTGCCAGGCAGAGAGGTCCTGTATTGGAGAGGCTAATATATGATTTTGATGTCCTCATGCTCCAGGAGTTAAATACTGATAAATACCATTGCCCTGGGTACGTCAGTTATATAAACCCCACTGGGCAGAAGAGACATGGGCAAGGTCTGCTGGTGAAGAAAGGAGTAAAGCATGTGGCACTTGACTTGAGCCAGTGGAATCACAGTGCAAGAGAGGTCCAGGGTATACAAATGGAGATTGGCGGCCTAAGTTGGAACATCATAAATGTATATGCCACAGTGGACTGTTTTGTCAGAAAGGAACAATGGGACTGGCTTAAGGAATTAGAGGACTTACCAGGTGATAGGCTACTCATATGTGGAGACTTCAATGCGAGAAACAGAGATTGGGACTGTAGTGGAGAAAATCGACAAGGAATAGCACTTGCGGATGCCATGGTGGACTCCGATGTGGTCTGCATAAATGATGGTAGGCCGACTAGAATGGCAATGAGGCCTGGCGATGCAGATACTGCTATTGATTTGGCACTTGTCTCCCAGTCATCAGTCCTTGATGTAAAGTGGACTGTTTTGAATGACCATGGGAGTGATCACATGCCATGCTCAGTCCTGATCTCTAAGTCCAGGAAAGTTAAGGCTGGGAGAGCGCGCAAGACCTTCCGGTATGAGCGGACCGAAAGCCTTCTTGGACGCCTCAGACATGGGGCATGCAACAGGACTGTTAAAACTCCTTTTTTGCAGCCCCCATGGTGGACCCCAGAAGTAGACAATGCGTGGAAAGCAAAGAGAGCTGCAGTGAAGCAGCTAAGGAAATTGCGACAGACACCCCGAAGCTCACGAGAGGAAGTGGACAGAGCGGAAAATGACAAGAAAGACAAGGTGGAGGCTTTCAAGCGATGTGCCTCAGAGGCCAAGAAAGTAAAATGGGAATGTTTTATGAAGGAAATTGGAGGTGATAAAACACTGCATAAATTCTGGAAACTGTACAGACAAATGCAAAGAAAAGATCGGCCGATGACAGTGGGAACAATTTATAAAGAGGATGGGGTACGCGTGACAACAGACAAGGAGAAAGGGGAGGCGTTTCTCCAGAGATTTTTAGAGCAGACCAATCATAATGATACGGATACCAGGGATGCAGTTAGAGTGGAATTATCTGGCACAATAGAGAATATGCCCTATGAAGACATCATACGGGTTGAAGATGTTAAACATATTTTGCAAAAGGCAAAAGACACGGCACCAGGGCCTGATGGTGTCAGGTATGGCCACATGAAGGCTTTGAGCGATGTAGACCTGAAGGAGATGGCCGGCTGCTTTAATCAGAGCATTAGGACAGCATCAGTACCGCAGGATTGGTTGCATAGCTATCTCATCCCTCTCCCAAAACCATTCAAGGATCATTCAAAACTTAGCGGCTTTAGGATCATCACCCTTCAAAATACATTCGGGAAGGTTTTAGAGAAGATAGTCGCTGTTAAGCTGCAGGATTTTTTGGAAAGGGGGAAGCTTCTTCCAAGAGGCCTGGGGAGCTACAGGCCAGGAAAAGATACCTGGTCAAATGCAGCCACCTTTGCCTTTGACGTTTATGAGGGGTTCCAGAGTAGACAGGAAACGATGGCGGCAGCGCTTGATCTCGAGGATGCGTACAATAGAGTTCGCTATGATATTTTGATGACTGCACTTATGGAGAAGGGGGTCAATCCCTGGTTGGTGAACTGGATAGCAGCCGTCCTTCATTCTCGTCAGGTTGCTCTCCGTCTGGGCGCATGGACTTCAGAGCCACATATTTTAACCCCGGGACTGCCACAGGGATCTGCAATCTCACCGGTGCTCTTTAATGTGTATACGAGCACGATTGCATACCTAGAAGCACCAGGGGTTGGAAGAATTCTAACATTTGCAGATGATATTCTTGCATACAGGCAGGGGAGAAATAGGGATCAAACAGCCCAGGAGCTACAGGTGACAGTAGACAAAGTGATTGACTGGTGCACTGAAATGAGTGCTGTTATCAACCCGGAAAAGGCGGCTGTGTTATGGTGCTCTCTGGACAACAGGATTGTGAGAGATGATGCCCCAAGCCTCATGATAGATGGCAGAAGCGTCAACAGAGAGAACAAACTGAAGTATCTGGGAATCACATTTGACAGGAGTCTGTCCTTCAAGGACCATGTGGAGACGGTTGTGACAAGATCTCAAAAGGGACTCAATGCACTTAAAACTATGGCTGCAATGGACACAGAGCAGAGAATGCTCTTCACACTATACCAGCACTTGATCCTCTCAGTGATTGATTATGGACTAGGACTGCTCACTGTATCAAAGAGTCAGCTGGTGAAATTAGAGCGCATACAGAATGAAGCTATGCGGGTCATTCTGGGATGCACCAGAGACACTCCAGTAGTGTGTATGCGTTACATCCTTGGTCTGCCTACTGTTGCTGGTAGGCACAAGGTGATGCAAGCGAAGGCATACCTCAGAGTAGCTGCAGACACAGATCACCCGTTGCATGAGGCGCTGGACGTAGTTAAGGGTCAGAGACTGATAAGAGGGAAATCATGGATGGCTCAGGCGGAGGATACGATCAGACAGGTGTGCCCCTTGGAGAACATCAGGCGAGGAGAGGAGTGGGTCAGAGTGCCAGCCGAGCAGTCAGACTTGTGCAGGGTTATAATCACATTGAGCCGGGAGTGCAGGGAGTGGCCAGCAGGGGCCACGGAAGTGGAAATTCAGCAAATAATTCAGGAAAATTCTCGCCCGGGTGATGTGATTATCTACACGGATGGGTCGGTGTTGAGAGGTAGGAGAAGTGCCTGGGGGTTCTTGGCAAAGACTAATGGTCGGCGTTTGGTGCAGGAGAGCCTGGCGTATGATGATACTACATCTAGCTTAAGAATGGAGGTGGAGGCGGTCAGTGCAGCTTTCCGCTGGATAGAGAACACGATACATACACACATTGTGATTGTTACTGACTCAGAAAGCATGCTGAGGAGGGTGAGAACAGGCAAGCTTCGTGCAGAGTGGCTTGCTTCGCTTCGGAGGTCACGTGTAGCAAGCATCACCTGGATCTTTTCTCCTGGGCATGCCGGTGTGCTGGGGAATGAACAGGCGGACAGATTGGCTGGCTCGGCAAAACTTGGTGGAGTATTGATGTATGACAAAACAGATGTGGTTGCGGCCTTGTGGGAGCACGTGTACACCTCGGAGGAGCAAATGGATCACCATAGTCTGGTAAGAATGAGACAGCGAGGTGTGACGAGGGGATCTGGCCGATGCTCGACGCTCAGAGGAAAGGCGAGACGGACATATAATCAGATTGCTACTGGAACTATTAGTGTTGGAACTCTTCGCTGGCTGCTGAGGATGGGGACGGAGCGCTTATGGGAATGTCCCGAATGCTGTGATGTCGGTTCCTAAATCAATCAATCAATCAATCAAAGAATCTAGTGTCAACATCGACTCTACCCACTACTTGCAAACACTAGGCAAGCTGCAAAAATCCATCAAGAATATACGACCCGGCATGCTTTCTCGCGGTGTGATTTTGTTGCAGGATAATGCTCGTCAGCATGTCGCAAAGATTGTGCAGGAAGCATTAGCAAGGAAGAAGTGGGAAATTCTGCAACATCCAGCCTGTAGTCCTGATTTGTCACCATGTGATTTTCATTTGTTCGGATCTCTAAAAAAAGCTCTCAATGAGCAACGATTTCACACAGATGCAGACGTAATGAACGCGGTAAACACTTGGTTGAGTGAGCAACCACAATCCTTTTTCGCGGACGGCATTCGCCGCCTACCTAAGCAATGTGATGCTTGCCTGAATGCCTACGGCGACTTCTTCTGACCAACCCATGGTACATAATTCATGTAAAATGAATGCTATGTTTAATTCTACCACACCTGTTAATGTTTCTTTCATGCTTTTGTAATAAATACATACATACAACGATTTTTATATATATAGATATAGATATCTATATATATATATAAAAATCGTTGTATGTATGTATGTATGTCCGTCCTTTATGCGTTCGCGAACGGTCCAACCGATTGAGATGAAATTTTCTACACGTTTTCCTTTCATTCCTGTGCAACCAACTGTGATAGTTTTATCTATCAGCTATCAGCTATTACCTTCCTAAAATTTAATTTTGTAATTACATGACTGAACATAAGAAAATATAAAAATATATGACAAAAAGGGATATAACTTTTAGTACCATTGTTATATCTTAAGTTACGTCCCCTGGCTATAGATTAAATGAGTTGATTGACGATGAATTAAATGAGATGCTCCACATAGATAGATAGATAGATAGATAGATAGATAGATAGATAGATAGATAGATAGATAGATAGACAGACAGATAGATAGATAGATAGATAGATAGATAGATAGATAGATAGATAGATAGATAGATAGATAGATAGATAGATAGATACATACATACATACATACATACATACATACATACATACATACATACATACATACATACATACATACATACATACATACATACATACATACATACATACATACATACATACATACATACATACATAGATAGATAGATCCCCGCCAGAGCCTGGGCGAAGCTGGGCCGGACAGCTAATATTTATCATTTCTATCAAGGGGACTTAACCTAGGAAAGGTTATTTCAAGGGTCATAACTTTTAATAACATCACTATTATTTTATGTATAGATTGTTGCATTTATAAACTATTTTAGCCTATCCTTTGAAGTACCCAGCATTTACGTTTAGTAGTTTCAGGTTGCCATTTTTCTTTTGGCCATGTACCATATTTCAATATCCTCTACTATATATGTAGACAATATTTGTTTGTGTGTGTGTGTGCCCTTTATCAGATTCAGATGAAATGCAATAGTTAGTTAAAAATCTAATTTTCTATTTTAGTGAAAGAGAGCACATGGTGTCTGGAAGGACATTCTTAAGTTAATTTTGTGTGTGTTGTTCATACTTTATGCATACCTTACACGCAGCACGCCTGTTAAAATACTGTTAAAATGCGGGGTTTTTTTCCCCCCAAAGATTTATAAACTCTTTGTCTATAGTTATTTACAGGCATATGAGTTATAATAAATAATGATACAATCTTTAAGGCATTTTCATAATTATCATAAAAGTAATGCATCTATTTAAATAGTGAAAATTTTCTAACACATCTTTTTATGTTTTTAAAACCAGTGTTCATTACAAATAATGGATTTATTTTAGATACGTTAGAATTTTATTTCTGTACTTTTTTCGGAGTGGAACTTTTGAAGTAATCGAAGCATTTGTTTTTTCCGTTCGCTTTACGATGAATTAAATGAGATGTTCCACATAGATAGATAGATAGATAGATAGATAGATAGATAGATAGATAGATAGATACATAGATAGATACATAGATAGATACATAGATAGATCCATAGATAGATAGATCCCCGCCAGAGCCTGGGCGAAGCCGGGCCGGGCAGCTAATATTTATCATTTCTATCAAGGGGACTTAACATAAGAAAAGTTATTTCAAGGGTCATAACTTTTAATAACATCACTATTATTTTATGTATAGATTGTTGCATTGTTTTCACAGATTTATAAACTCTTTTCTATAGTTATTTACAGGCATATGAGTTATAATATATAGTGATATAATCTTTAAGGCATTTTCATAATAATTATCATAAAAGTAATGCATCTATTTAAATAGTGAAAATTTTCTAACACATCTTTTTATGTTTTTAAAACCAGTGTTCATTAAAAATAATGGATTTATTTTAGATACGTTAGAATTTTATTTCTGTACTTTTTTTTGGAGTGGAACTTTTGAAGTAATCGAAGCATTTGTTTTTTTCCGTTCGCTTGGCAGAGAGAAGGTCAGTACACAATTAAATGGGTATATTCACGATTTTGTTTTTGTTTTTAAAAAAAAGTTGGCCGCGTGTGTGTCAACACATGCCATCACATGTCATCACATGCGGATAGATAGATAGATAGATACATACATACATTCATACATAGATACATAGATAGATACATAGATAGATCCCCGCTAGAGCCTGGGCGAAGCCGGGCCGGGCAGCTAGTATATATATATATATATATATATATATATATATATATATATATATATATATATATATATATATATATATATATATATATATATATATATATATATATATATATATATATACATATATATATATGTAAATGTTTGTGTCTTTGTGTCTGTCCTTTATGCCTTCGCGAATGGTTCATCCGATTGAGATGAAATTTTCTACAGATATTCTTCTCATTCCCGAGCAGCCAACTGGCATAGTTTGTTAGTTTACAAACACTTATTTACTTAGTAAATTAAAATTAATTAAAATATTGCAAGGGGAATTAACTTAAGAAATGTTATCTCAAGGGACATTACTTTTAGTAGCATTGCTATATTATGTAATTTAAATAAGTTTTGTATTTTTCTCAAAGTTTTATAAAATGTTTATCTACAGTTATCTACAGACATATGCGTTATAATATACTGATAAAATCTTTAAGGCATCTTCAAAGTTTTCATAAAAATAATGCATCTATGTTAAAAATGTGAAAATTTTCGAACCCATGTTTCCCGCAACGGGAACGGGAAAGGGCGGAATATATACTCTCTGTGAATCACAGTCGTATCTGGTATAAACAACGTGATAAAAACTTTAAGGCGTCATCAAAGTTTTAAAATAAAAAATAATGGATCTATTTGAGATACGTGAAAATTTTCTAACCCTGAGCAATATCATCGAAGCTACAATTTTAAGTGTGAAATTTAAAGGAGAAGATGTACTGTTGCCTCACATCCCAATGATTCCAACAGATATGCCATTCGAATTCAAACGTCTGCAGTTTCCTGATAGACAGACAGACAGACAGACAGAGAGACAGGCAGGCAGACAGACAGACAGACAGACAGACAGACAGACAGACAGACAGACGGACGGACGGACGGACGGACAGACAGACAGACGGATAGATAGATAGATCCCCGCCAGGAGCTGGGCGAAGCCGGACCGGGTCAGCTAGTGTGTGTGTGTGTGTGTATACACACACACACACACACACACACACACACACGGAGAAGCATAACTCCATTTTAGAAACTCGTCAATCAAGACGGCAAAGTACCATTCATGCTGTATAACTCTGCAGTATGCACCTGACGAGATGCGGCGTTATATGCCAGACATGAAATCGTGCAACCTTCTATTTGTGGCTTCTATGTTTAATTAGTCCGTGTGCGCCATAAAAGCGCTTACAGTAAAAACAACTTGACTGCGTTCAACTCAAAACACTTGATGATGGTAGTGTCAGTACGATGGCGCTTAATTGTACACTTTTCAAAACTGAAACTAATTTGATGTTTCTGTTGTTTTGACTCAAGTGGAATTTACTCTGTTGCTATTCTGACACTAGGCATATTGAGTATTCAATAGGTTCCAAATAGATTCCTGGAAAATGTGATGTTTTAGAAAACAATTATAATTCTTTATAGCAGGGTCATTTAAATTATGTAGCCATGGAACAAAGTCGTGAGTTCTGGAACATTTTCGAAGGCCAGGACGAATTCCCGGTGCTCAGCGATAATGCTCACGTCTGGTAGTTGCATGGATATGTGTTTGTGTTTATTGTTGGTGGTGTTTGCATAATTACCGCCGTTACATTGTGGTTAGTGTACTTGTGTTAACAGTGCTGGGTTTTCTCCTCCTCCTCCTCCTCCTCCTCCTTCTCCTCCTCCTTCTTCTTCTTCTTCTTCTTCTTCTTCTTCTTCTTCTTCTTCTTCTTCTTCTTCTTCTTATTATTATTATTATTATTATTATTATTATTATTATTATTATTATTCTACATCTTCTTATTTTAATGCTGCAGCTTTTCTCATTTTCCTCCCCATCTTCTTCTTACTCTTCTTCTTCGTATCTACTCATTCTTCAAATATTTTTCTGTTTTGGACGTCATTGCTTTGTGGCTATTTCACAGCGGAGCTGCCATAATTACTCCTTTCGGTGGATACATCCGACTCCTCCCCAGCATTTGTTCACCGGGTAAACATTTCCGCTTTGTTTCATCATCATCATCATCATCATCATCATCATCATCATCATCATCATCATCATCATCATCAAGTGCCCTGCATCTGTGTGAAATCGTCGCTCATTGAGTAGGCGTTCATGGCTCTCCACAGATCTCGGTCTTTCGTTTTCTGGATCAACTCTGCTGCTGATATTTCTCCGTGCCACCGTCTCAATCCATCCAGCATCATTTCTCTTGGTCTGCCTCTGCCTCTCTTCCCCTCGATCTTTCCAGTTGTCACGATGTTCTCTAATGCCTCTCTCCTCATAACATAACCGAAGAAAGATGTTTTTCTCTTTCTTATTGTTGTATATAATGTTCTCGTTTCATTAGCTTGTTTCAGGCCGTCGTTGTTAATTACTCTGGCAGTCCAAGGAATTCGCCACATTCGTCTCAGGAACCACATCTCTGTTGCTTCTAATTTATTCTTAATTTGTTCATTTACATTCCAAGATTCACTGCCATACAGCAAAACTGGTTCTACATAGCATTTCAGCACTCTCTTTCTTACATTCAGTGATAGTGACTTATTGCATAAGATACTCTTCATTTTCTGAAATGCGGCTTTTGCTTGCCCTATTCTGCTCTTAATCTCTGTTGTACATCTTCCATCTGATGTTATAAATGCCCCTAGGTATCTAAAATTATCCACTTGGTTAAGAATTTTTCCTTCTATTTCTATGTCACATTTTGGTGTCACCATTTTCTTTGATATCACCATTGTTACTGTTTTCTTGATATTCAAGGAGAGTCCTTTCCTTGCACTCTATGTTACTAATGTCCAACAATTGTTGTAGGTCGTTGATTTATCCGCCACCAATACTGTGTCACCTGCATAGCGTATATTATTTATATTATACCCTCCAACTAGTATTCCTGGCATCTCTTTGATCACTCTCATTATTACTTCGCTATATAGGGAGAAGAGATCTGGTGATAAGACACACCCCTGTCGTACTCCTAGCTTTATCTGTTCGTGAATACCCTCTTTATTTCCCATTTTAATTGCCGCTACTTGGTTCCAGTAAATATTCTTTATTATTCTTAAATCTATCCCATCAATGTTGATATCTTCCAACATTTAAATCAGTTCATCATGTTTTACTTTATCAGATGCCTTAGTATAATCTATGAAGCACAAATATATGTCTTTCTGTTTCTCTATTGATCTTTCCATGAGTGTCCGTAATGTATATATTGCATTGTTTGTGCCCTTATCCTTCACAAATCCATACAGTTCTTCACTAATTTCCATTCTTATTTTCTTTCTGGTTCTTCTCATTATGATTCTGAGTAGATGATTAGTGATATGGTTTATGAAGTTAATTGTACTAAAATCTTCACATTCAGTTCTCCTGGTCTTTTTGGTATAGCTATAAATACAGATTTCAGCATATCACTGGGTAAATATCCACTGCTGTAAATATCATTCAACATTTTGGTTAATATATCTACTCCAAATTCTCGCAATACTTATAATTCTTCTATTGTGATTTCATCTGGCCCAGCTGTTTTTCCTTTCTTCATATGTTTCATATAGTTAGCGACTTCTTCTTTTAGAATAGATGAACCTTCTAAGTTACTTTCTTCTATTAATTCTTCCCTTTCTCCATCATATAATTCTCTTATATACTCATTCCACCTCTTCATTATAGCGCCTTCCTCCAATAATATCTTTCCTGTTTTTGGTTTCAAACACCCTGTATTTATTCTTATTTTTCTTCCCGTGAGCTCACTGATTTGTCTGTGCATATTTTGTGTATCTTTAATGGCATTTAATTAAATATTTTGACACTGCTCGTTTAACCAACTTTCTTTTGCCTTCCCACATTTAACTTTTATTTCTTTATTTATCTTAGCGTATTCTTCCTTGTCATTTTTACTCTGTTTTCTTTTGTCCATCAGCATTAAGATTTCTTCATTCATCCATTTTTTCTTAGCTATTTGGCTTCTCTCCGGTAATATTTCTTTGCTAGTTTGATGAATGGAGTCCCTTAACATTTCCCATTGTTCATTTATACTCTGTATTTTAGCTATTGCATTGTACTTATTTTACACAATCACTCTGCAAGACTAGGACATAACAGAGTGGGCATAGAAAAACACCTGGGAGCATTTGGAGATCAGCAAAATGAAAGGAATGATAACGGAAGTAGACTGATAGAGCTTTGCAGCCAACACGACCTCTATATAACAAACACATTCTATAAACATAAAGATTCGCAAGTATACACCTGGTATAAATGGAACAATCTAGATACTAAAAGCCAAATTGATTTTATATTAACAAGAAATAACAGAAAGAGAAATATATTAGATGCAAGAGCAGTGCCCAATTTCAGTATAAACACAGATCATAAAGCAGTCGTTGCCACAATAAGAACCATTAGAAGAAGAAGACAAAGAGCAGGAAAATACATGCCATGCGAATCAGTAAACTTAAAAAACCTTAAAGACGAGGCAGTAAGGGAAAATTATGAGAAAGAACTAACTGAACTCTTTGTAAAATTACCTACGGAAAGAAAAACAGTGGAAGAAGAATGGGAGATATTCAAATCAAGCATTTTAATATACTGCAAAAATAACATGCGGAACCACGAAAAAACGCAAAACACGGATAAAGAAAATAACAAGTTGGTGGAACGCAGAAGTAAAGAAAGCGGTAAAAGAAAAAAAGGAAAAATATAAAAAGTGGTTGAAGAGCAAACAGGAATGTGATTACAGAGAATACAGAATAGCGAGAAGACATGTGAGTAGAATAGTAAAGAGGGAAAAACAAAAAGACTGGGAAGAGTATGGAGAAACCCTAAATAAAAACTACAAGGAGGCAACCAGAAACTTCTACAAAAAGATAAGTGCAATGCGAACCAGAGGAGAACCCTTTGACCCAACTGAAATAATTAACAGCGAAAATGGAGAACCAATAAGTGAACAAAAACAGATCCTAATAAGATGGAAGCAGTATTTCGAACAACTTCTCAACATCCCATCAGATGTCACAGGAATTCAAGAGACCTACACAGATGTCACCGAGGAACTAGAACCAGACATACTAAAAGAAGAAATTATAGAAGCCATCAGATTAGCCCCATTAAACAAATCACCAGGACAGGATGAAATACCAAATGAACTAATTAAAGCAGCAAGGGAAGTAGGAACAGCTTGGCTACATAGACTATTCAACCATGTTTGGGTAGAACAACAGACACCACGAGACTGGGGAAATGCCATAATTATCCCAATTTGGAAAAACAAAGGCAGCAAAAGAGATTGCACACAATACAGAGGCATTTCACTGTTGAGTCATACTGGGAAAATATTTTGCAAAATTCTTGAAAAAAGATTACGAACTACTTTAGAACCCCAGCTAAGCGAAACGCAGCTTGGATTTAGGAAAAACAAAGGATGCACAGACGCCATTTTTGCTCTTAGACAACTTATAGAAAAATCAATTGAATTCAATGAAACACTCTACTTAGCCTTTGTCGACCAAGAAAAGGCATTTGATAGGGTAGATAGAAACAAGCTGTGGGAAATCCTTAAACAATATGGAGTGAGTACACATCTAACAAACCTATGCAGAAGTTTATACAACAACAGTGAATGCATAGTGAGAGCAACTGGAGAACACTCAGAACCCTTCACCATAAGATCTGGAGTACGACAAGGTTGTGTCCTGTCCCCTCTCTTGTTCATAACATATATAGACAACATATGTAAAGAAACCAGCCAAGCAGAGACAGCAAGAATACCGCATGACGAGAACACAGAAGAAGAACCATCTGCAAATCTAACCATTAGAGAACTCCTGTTTGCGGACGACCAAGCACTAATAGCAAAATCAGAAGCTGAATTACAAGACCACATGAATAGTCTAAACGAAATGTGTAGGGAACATAACATGAAAATTAGCACAAGCAAAACAGAGGTAATGACTATAACTAAAGAAGAACAAACAGCAACAATTCACCTAAACGAACATCCCTTGAAACAAGTAAAGAGCTTCAAGTACCTAGGAAGTATAATATCATCAAATGGCAGATCAGAAGACGAGATCGAAAATAGGTGCAATAAGGCAAATCAACTCATTGGACAAATGGCACCAATACTAAAGAACAAACATGTATCAATAACTACTAAGAAAGCACTTTACAACACAATCTTCCTACCAACTCTCTGCTACCAATGCCAAACCTGGACAATGACAGAAAAAGAGAAAAGAAAAATCACAACAACAGAAATGAGGTTTCTGAGAAGAATACTCAACGTATCAAGAAGAGATAAGATCAGAAATGAAGAAATCAGGACTAAAGTAGGGGTTAAAGCTGCTCTAGATTTTATTAGAAAGCAGCAAGTCAAATGGTTTGGCCATGCAAGTAGGCTACCAGTCAACAGCATGCCACAACAAGCAATGATGTACAGACCAGATGGAAACAGAGGAAGAGGCCGACCACGTAAACGTTGGACTGAGGGAATAACAGAATCCATGGGAATGTCGATATACGAAGCCCATAACCGGGCACTCTCACGAAGTTTATACTTCACCTCGACACCGCAAGGTACAAGAGGAACATGATGAGATGAGATGAGACTCTGCATTGTTCTTGAATTTCTTCATCTACTTTCAGAACCTCTTTATTAAGTCTAATGTTCCTAACCATTTTTTCCCTCTCTTTAATCTTAATTTTATTTGTCCGCATAGTGGTACATGATCACTATTACAGTCAGCACCAGGCATTGTCTTTACATTAATTAAAGCATTTCTAAATCTTTTATTAATTAGTATGTAGTCAATTTTGTTGCGTATTTTCTTATCAGGGCTTTTCCATGTGTCTAGTCGTCTTTTATGGTGTTTAAACCATGTGTGTCCAATTATCATATCATTGATATTTGCCCATTCTATTAGCCTTTCCCCTCTTTCATTTCTTGTACCTCAATCATACTTCCCCACTACATCTTCCATTTTCCCTTTTAGTACTTTTGTATTAAAATCTCCAAGTATTAGTTAATTATATTAGTTTATTATATTTCCTGTGATCCAGTTTGAGCCATCGCCATTTCTATTTCGTCGTAAAAGTGGTGTATTTCTTCATCACTACTGCTTGTTGTTGGTGCATATACTTGTACAATATTTATATCTATTGGTTTACCTTTGATTTTGACAATAATAACTCTATTTGAAATACATCAGTATCCATTAAGTGACTTGGCTGTTTTTCGTGAAGTATTATTCCTACACCTTTTTCATGTGTATCCCCTCCAGAATAAATTATTGTGTGGTTGTCAGCTATAATTTTGCCCGATCCCTTCCATCTCATCTCACTAACGCCTAGTATATTCATTTTCATGCTTTCCATCTCTCTTAGAACATTGTTCAACTTTCCTAGCTCATTTAATGTCCTAACATTCCATGTTCTACTTTAAATTTATTTATTTTATTTATGATTTTGCCATCAGTAGCTGGATGACGGTCTGGTGTCACCTGTGGCTCATTACTGTCCCTATCGGACGAGGATGTCCTAAGACAGCCATTAATGTCGTTCACTAACTCTGATATATGTTTTGCCATGAAGTCTTGGGAAGATAATGTGGTGGTTTCCCCATGTCTTCCACATTCACATGGTGGTCTTTTACCTCTGCCTTTGACAGCCATTTCCGACTGTAAGGACAAGTGAGTGCCCTGCTCTGCTCAGCTGCAGAGTTGTCCATTTACCCCGGTGGATAATCGGTTCCCAGAGCTACGTTAGCCACACCGTGGTGTTTTTCCCATCCTCTACCGCGAGTAGGTGCAGTTGGGATTTTCCCTTCCTAAAGTTATGACCAAAACTCTCCAGTACTTTTAGAGGACGTAGTTTCATATGATGATCTAAAACCTCAAAAGGGTTCATGTTCAGTAGCCATGTGAATTTAATTGTTACTTGCGATGAATCACACGCGGTGGACATTACAGCCCACTTGTCCAGTTACAACCCAGTTATCCAATTACAACCCATTTGTTCAATTATAACCTTTTTGTCCAATTACCAAAGCACATGTTCGATCGACAATATTTACCCATGACTTGGGGATGGACTCATGAGGTGCCAGAGACTTTTCCACATCGCGATGTCAAGTCGCTGTATGTCTAGGGACCAAGAACTCTTGAGATCCACTGCCAGCTCGGTTCAGGTCTATGAAGACAATTTATCTGTGGCGTGGCGAAGGGGTTACCGACACAATTCGTAATCTCGCATACTCACATTCGAAACACAGTTGTGGGCGATTTGGCAGCAGACAGTCTTACTTTGTTCTTTTTTTTAAAAATGAAATGATAAAGGTGCCGGTCGTTCAGATAGCAATTTCAAACTACTGAACGTAAACTTGCCCAGAAATCACGAACAGCCAAAAAAATGCTGGGGTTGACTACTACGTCCTGGAAAGGACTTGCAACGACAACAATGAGGACGTGTGGCAGAAGTCTTGTGTGGCGTTCCGTAAAACCAGCATAGAGCCCGCTAGTGAGGTACAGGGTATCCCTGTATACCAACACTACATTCCTAACCTTCACTCGGGCCTCTCATCGAAATCACCACACCACACCGTGGCTCGATCTCCAGTTGTGACAGAATTCTATATAAGAAACAGAAGGCTCTGGGGTCGGTACAGCCCTATGAAATTATTTTCAGAATAGTCCGATATTGTTTGGAAATTAAAGTCGAAGTGTACGAAAACTAGCCACTTCACCTCATTATGCCGCGGTCTAAAATATATGAAGGTCTAGCATTAGTATCCTCCATTAAATAACTTGACTATTTTTGCTTGCCCAGATTGAAATGTCTAACTGTGACCGGACATAAGAAAAGAAGTTACCAGTTAAGACCATATGCACGCTTTCTCCACAAAAATTAGGCTTTTACATAAAATAATTGATTACGCCGGCTCTGTGGTAAAATGGTTACTTGCGCAATTCGCGTTCGAAGCTGCGGGCGATTTGGCAGAAGACCGCCTTGCCTTGATATTCATGCAATGGTATGTGTGCCGGTCGTTCAGAAAGCAATGCAAACTACTGAATGTAAACTTGCCAAGAAATCAGTCAAAAATGGTTGGGTTGACTGCGACGTCTTGTAAAGGATATTCAACTAAAGCTTAATTAGTAGCTCAACATGGAGCTGATCCACGACTCTGGTGATCGCGTGAGATGGCTAAACATGACCGCCTACGCTTATCGACATGGCGCATGATGATGATGAATGCTCTTGTGAGTAATGGTGGGCGATGCTCGCGTACGTTGTCCTCTAACAGAAGAATAGATTGGCCATCTAATCCTCCGTGCATCCAGGCCTACCAGATGTGTTGTCGTATTACATTGTAGACCCATATCAGCTTCTTGCTTCATGGCATGTTTTATTAATTATTATTCAATCCGAAGAATGGCATGAACTATTTAATATTCTCAATTTGTGACATGTTATAAAAGATTCTGAAGATAGTGTAGAGGTTTTTCCCTGTCTTCTACAGCCACCTGAGTGATGCGTGACTGCTGCCGTTAACAGCAACTTCTGACTTCCAAGATAAACGAGTATGCTGCTTTAAGTCCAGAGTTGTCCACTTACACCAGTGAATATCGGGACCCTCCCCTGGGCTGGGCGAACCTATCGTGTGCGGCATCCTTCCTCTAGAAATAGCAGGTTCACAGGGGAGTTTCCTTTCGAGAAGTGGAGACAACGATGGAATGTCTCAACCTTTTCAGGACTTAACATAAAGTCCTGTAGCAAGCAAGAGCCTGTCGTGGGTGTGTCAAGTGTTAAGGCCATCAAACTGTATAGGAAAGAGTGCACGGATATATAGGTCAGTCGGTCTTTTCTGTATGGAACATGGAAAGCTTGCATTAAACCTTTGTCCGACCAATCTGATGTTATTGTCACAGTCACACCGCCTTAACCACTGCATCAAGGCACCCCGCCGAAGTTTTTATATCACTACATATATCTTAAAGCAATAGTCTCAAACGATTCTTTCCTAAAGAACAAGTAAGTAACTACCATTAAGAAGAACTATAGTTTCCAGTGCTGACTTTTCTATAGCCATGTCAGCTATATTTACTGACGTCGACAACAACAGCAGTAACAACTACACCAACAACAACATATCTTTACTACAAGTAATGCCTGACAAATTCACCTGGAACCAGTCATATCTGGATGTAACACCCGAAGCCATCAACATACGCAACAACAACAACAACCTATCTCAACGACCAGCAATGTTTGATGAACTCACCTGGAACCAGTCATATCTGGACGTAACACCTGAAACAATCAATATATACAACAACAGCATATCTCTATTACCAACAATGTCTGACCAATTCACCTGGAACCTGTCATACCTGAACGTAACACCTGAAACCCTCAACATGTCGAGTAGAATAGAAACGTGTGTTGGAGGAAACCAGACTGTTGATGAATATCTAGACTGCCTGAACACATCTTTCGCAGAACGCCTGTTGCCTGCTGTTGCCGTGCTAGCTGCGTTGATGGCCATGGGTGTTGTAGGGAATATTCTGGTTCTGTTTATGTACACCTGTAAATCAAAACGAGGGACGGTGACGCTGTTCATACAAGCCCTGGCTGTCTTTGATCTTCTCAGCTGCTGTGTTGCCATTCCAGGTGAGTTGTTAACGGCAGAGACGCAACCAGACTTGAAGACGCAGTGACGCACTGACGCAGTCAAACTTGTAGAATGGCAGTGACGCTTCCAGATTAAGAAGACTGTCGGTGGCGTAACTAGACTAAGGAACTGTCGGTGTCTTAACTAGACTATGGGACTGTCGGTGGTGTAATTAGCATAGGAGACTGTCGGTGACGTAACTAGACTAGGGGACAGTTGGTTGAGCAACCAGACTAGAGGACAGTCGGTGCCGCAACCAAACTATGGGACTGTCGGTGGTGTAACTAGCATTGGAGACTGTCGGTGACTAACTAGTCTAGGGGACTGTCGGTTGCGCAACCAAACTGAGACAGTCGGTGCCGCAACCAGACTAGGGGACTGTCGGTGACGCAGCTAGACTAGGGGACAGTCGGTGCCGCAACCAGACTAGGGGACTGTCGGTGCCGCAACCAGACTAGGGGACAGTCGGTGCCGCAACCAGACTAGGGGACTGTCGGTGTGGCAACCAGACTAGGGCACTGTCGGTGTGGCAACCAGACTAGGGGACTGTCGGTGTGGCAACTAGACTAGGGGACTGTCGGTGCCGCAGCCAGACTAGGGGACTGTCGGTGTGGCAACCAGACTAGGGGACTGTCGGTGTGACAACCAAACTAGGGGACTGTCGGTGTGGCAACCAGACTAGGGGACTTTCGGTGTGGCAACTAGACTAGGGGACAGTCGGTGCCGCAACCAGACTAGGGGACTGTCGGTGTGGCAACCAGGCTAGGGGACTGTCGGTGTGGCAACCAGGCTAGGGGACTGTCGGTGTGGCAACCAGACTAGGAGACTGTCGGTGCCGCAACCAGACTAGGGGACTGTCGGTGTGGCAACTAGACTAGGGGACAGTCGGTGCCGCAACCAGACTAGGGGACAGACGGTGCTGCAACCAGACTAGGGGACTGTCGGTGTGTCAACCAGACTAGGGGACTGTCGGTGTGGCAACCAGACTAGGGGACTGTCGGTGTGGCAACCAGACTAGGGGACTGTCGGTGTGGCAACCAGACTAGGGGACTATCGGTGTGGCAACCAGACTAGGTAACTGTCGGTGTGGCAACTAGACTAGGGAACTGTCGGTGTGGCAACCAGACTAGGCGACTATCGGTGTGGCAACTAGACTAGGGGACTGTCGGTGTGGCAACCAGACTAGGGGACTGTCGGTGTGGCAACCAGACTAGGGGACTGTCGGTGTGGCAACCAGACTAGGTAACTGTCGGTGTGGCAACCAGACTAGGTAACTGTCGGTGTGGTAACCAGACTAGGGGACTGTCGGTGTGGCAACCAGACTAGGTAACTGTCGGTGTGGCAACCAGACTAGGGGACAGTCGGTGTGGCAACCAGACTAGGTAACTGTCGGTGTGGCAACCAGACTAGGTAACTGTCGGTGTGGCAACCAGACTAGGGGACTGTCGGTGTGGCAACCAGACTAGGGGACAGTCGGTGTGGCAACCAGACTAGGGAACAGTCGGTGTGGCAACCAGACTAGGGGACTGTCGGTGTGGCAACCAGACTAGGGGACTGTCGGTGTGGCAACCAGACTAGGGGACAGTCGGTGTGGCAACCAGACTAGGGGACAGTCGGTGTGGTAACCAGACTAGGGGACTGTCGGTGACGCAACCAGACTAAGAGACTAGCGGTGACGAACAAGACTAAAAGACAGGTGATGACGCAATCAGATTCCGAGACTGGGGGTTGTGCAGTCTAGGAGACTGATAATGAGACAATCAGACGAGGAGACTGGTAACAAGGTACTCAGAATTACAGATTGGTAATGACAATGTAATAAAGCTGTACAGTGATACATAAAATTATACAATAATACGGTATGGTATGCACTGAACTTTCACGCATACAATAGGAACTTAAGATATACAGTTATACAATTAGATGCACAGTAATAGAGAAAGATATGCATGTAGGATATACAGTAAGATATACAGTAATATATACATTGATAGAGTAAGATATACAGTAAGGTATAATGTGAGAGAGTTAGATATACAGCAAGATATACAGTAAGATATACAGAGATACAGTAAGATGTACAGTGATAGAGTAAGATATGCTGTAAGATATACAATGATAGAGTAAGATATACTGTAAGATATACAGTGATAGAGTAAGCTATACTGTAAGATATACAGTGATAGAGTAAAATATGCTGTAAGATATGCATAAATATTGTAATACATACAATGATAAAGCAAGACGCACTGTAATATATACAGTGAGAGAGTAAGATATATGTAAGACATATAGTGAGAGAGTAATATATACAGTAAGATATACAGTGAGAGAGTAAGATATGCGGTAAGATATACAGTGATAGAGTAAGATGTACAGTAAGATATGTAGTGTTAAAGTTAGATATGCAGTGATGGAGTAAGATATACAATAAGATATACAGTGAGAGAGTAATATATACAGTAAGATATACAGTGAGAGAGTAAGATATGCGGTAAGATATACAGTGATAGAGTAAGATGTACAGTAAGATATGTAGTGTTAAAGTTAGATATGCAGTGATGGAGTAAGATATACAATAAGATATACAGTGATAGAATAAGATATAACCGCGAAACTGTCAGATAATCAGTGATTTGGACTGAGGGTTACACTGTTCAGGTTTTAGGGTAGTAGTAGCACATAGGAAAAAGCCATCATCTTCCAAACATAACTCCAGCGGTTCTGCTTCCACTGCCTGCAGGAGAAATCATCGATATGACCAACAACTACACGTTTGGGAGTCACTCGCTGTGCAAGATTATGAGAACCGTCAATCTCTTCTGTACTGTGTCATCAGGAGCTACATTGGTGGTGGTCGCCATAGACAGGCAAGTGTCTGCTCTGTGTCATGGTTGTCTGTTTCTTGTCTACAGTCGAAAGTGCCAGGTCTTAGTCAGATATTAATGAGCTAACGTATGATAGTAGACTGCACTACCTGCTTTCCGATAGTGCCGAATGTTGGGCGGCGCTCACCAAACTCGACAGCTACATTGTGCCAACGGCTTCGAGCGGAGGGGTGCAATTGGGAGGGTACAAGTTTTACCCTGATGCGAGGAAATGCAATCTAGAAACTAAATGCCATGGAAGGGCAGATCATGCTCTAAACCTTGGTCGGCAACTGGTCTAGGATCGAAGCTCCGACAGGTGTACAGTTGGAGCATTGCATTGCTGATCCGGCAGCTTCTACAGCTTGTCTTGTTCCAGATGTATTGATGCTACCTTTCCTCTGGAGTAAACTAGACAGGCCGAGAGAGAGAGAGAGATCATGCTGCAATTGCAACACATGGTCTCTAAATTCATCCCAGGCTGTGTGTTATGGAGAGGTATAACTCCATTTAACAAACTGTCGTCTGTCAAGATCACTACAGTCAAAGGCTTCTGGAAGCATCATCATCCAGTGCCATGCCGGCTGGCGTGGACGATCATGCCACTCTACAAATTACGATCTCCGACGTCATGAATCAATTCGTGTGATGACTCCCTTCCTTGCCATGACACAAGACTGTCAAGAATCTTCTCACGCGGTCTTCCTCTATCGCTCTTTCCACAAATCTTTCCGGTTGTCACAACATGTTCCAGCTTTCGTCTTCTCATAATGTGGCCAAACAACGATGGCTTCATTTTTCTGATGTTTGAGATAAGTTGTCTTTGCGACTCAGCTTCCCTTAAAATGTCCTTATTATTGCTCATTTTGGCTGTCCAATTAATTTTCAGTATTTTTCTTTAAAACCACACCTCATTACCATTATCATCACTTTTGTCATTATATCCCTTGCTAAATGGCATAACCGTTCTTGTCTCTCCATAGGTCTTGGTCCTTGACCTCTTATCACGTAATGCCAAATTTACTACTATTTACTTCTATGTTATTTTCGTTGCATATAATGCATATTGTATTGGCGTCGCAGACTGCAGAGCACATACTCCAAAACTGCCCAAATTACATGTCTAGGCAAACCTTCTGGCCTAGAGAGACGACAGTGGAAGATAAACTCTATGGACCGCTGAGTGAACTACAAACGTCAGTTAAATTCATACAAGAGACAACATTGCAGTTATAGACATATTTCAAGCGAACGAAAGAAAAAGAAAATTCAGATTGTGACATTTTCTCTTCTTTCTGTCCATAACCACAGATATAAGAGAATTTGCTGTCCACTCAAAAGACAAATCACACCAAAAGGGGCAACAGTCGTCATATGCATTTGTGCCATATTGACTTTGATAGTGTCTATTCCTACAGCCATATTGTATGGTGGCCGAAGCATTGCCACAGATCTACCATCAGTGAATGGAACGGACTGCTCTATCAGCGACCAGTGAGTACTTAATAAAGCACCTTTAATAATCAGTCCCCTGTGGGTTGTGGATTTCATGTGGAATGTTGTTTTTTTTTCGTCTTTAGGTGGTGGTTTGTGTTGTGAACTGCATGTTCAGGAAAATGGCGGATGGCCGGTTGCGAACTAGATGGTTTGTATTATGCAGTTATGCATATGTAACTGCTAGTTTATGTAGCGGTTGCTGCTTCCATTGACGATAATCTGTAATTCTAATGGCGGACTGATGTTATTCTGGCAGCGGTCTTACGCATGCATGCGTGTGCTTGATGTTGGTTTTGTCGGGATTGCTGTCTGGTTTACTTTTCACACGGGGCAGTGTTATTACGTATGGTACTCACTGGCACGGCAATGGGGCAATTATGGGTGATCGTTGCATTGAAGCAGAAGTATTTGTATACCGTAGCAACAACTTGTAGAGCCACTGTTGCAAATAGATCTGCAGCTAGAAGTAAAAACGTGTATTCTTTTGAATTTTATTTCATTAAGAAAAAATGCATCACGTAATATTACAGATATTCACGATGGTAGGTTTAATGGCGGCGTTGATGATGATTAGTTGAATTGTGATTATTGTTTTTTTTATTTTTGGCTCTCTCGCTTTCAACGCAAGCTCCATTATTTTTCTCTCCAAATTTCCATGACGTTTTAAGTGACCAAAATATTTCAATTGTCTTCTTTTTATCGTATTTAATAGCCAACTTTCTTCAATATTCAGCTCTTGAAGTTTGGATGTATTTCACGAGCTTAATATTGAAGAAAGTTTACTATTAAAGAAGATAAAAGTAAGAAAATTGAAATATTTTGGTCGCTTGAAACTTAGATGATACAATGCATGTTATTCTTATGTCATGAAAGAAAAAGAAAAACAATTATTTTTTCCCCAGGTTTGTCAGCACGATATTTCCCATTGCCCACAACGGCCTGCAGATGCTCCTCTTCCTGGTGGGAGCCGTCACGCTAATAGTCCTGTACTCACTCATCGGCAGCAAGGTCTGCCACCACGTCAACCAACAACAGGTCCGCCGGAAAAGTATTGGTGTTCGCCGCAGTAGATTTTCACCTGGGGATGCGTCTTTTACCTCCGTATACTCGGTAAACACGAATACTGCTTGTCGTGTGGAGTCGGGCATGGCTAGTATTGTCAATGGACGTGAGGCTGCGGAACTTGCAGAACGTTTTCAGTCAACGAATACACAAATGGATGTCACCGTGAATGTGAGGGACATGCCGTGTAGCAATGATAAGGAAAACTGTGTACAGTTTAACAGTAATGCCAGACATGATTGTACAGTTGTCAAAGACCTTACCTGCAGGGATACCAGTTTGTCAATTCACGACACAGACTGCCGGAAAATGGGTGTTAATGTAGTAGAGTGTGGTTTAGAATCTACGACAACAAAATTTCATCCGCTCAAAAATAAGTTTATAGATACATGTAATAATATGTCTGGCAACAATTTAGAAGTAGAATTGGTGAACGATGTTCCAATCGTGATGAATTTGGTAGAAGAAGAGATAAATGAGTTCAAACAGGAAGTAGAACCCGCAGAGGAAAGGCAAATTGTGGAGCGAATTGAGGGAGAAAGTGTTCCAGAACACCACAGAAGCAATAACACAACAAGTGATGACGTGTCTGTGGTAAAGTCCACACTTGAGAGCCACTTAGAGCGTTGCCAAGCTGAAGTATCTACAGACATACTTGTTTCTGCAGCAGGCGTGGCATGTTCACAACGTGACACGTGTTCACAAAATGTTCATGGATTTTCCCAACAAAATGTCACGCCTGTGTCAGCTCAGAACAACGATTTAAAGAACTGTGCTTTGTTGATCGCGGACTCAACAAATGCCCCTGTCGAATCTTCTATAGACTCGTCTTCAACGACACCATCAGATCTGTCCGATGAGTCAACAAAAGGATTTTCAACAAATCCTAACACTAATTCTGAAAGATGTAAGCCCTCTGACCTCATAAATGAAGGCATCGATATCAAGAGGCAACATGATATCGGCAAACAAGACAAGAAGGCATCAGATGTATCGCCCTTACAGTCGGACAATTCAAACAGTAAAAGCACATTACAAGCCAACACTTTCTTCATACAGATCAGCAAATCAACTGAAATAAACTTAAATATAGACGGAAAACAATACAAGAAACAAAACAATCACATCGCTAATTCAAATAATTTAGTTTTTAGACCGAAGACAAAGAAGAAGACGAAGAGTTGTGCACAGAAGCCAGACTATACATCACTTGTCGGCTCCAGTAAAACACCGCTAGTTAGACAAATGTCCAGGACAGCTGGCAGATCTGACGGTCACCTGGACAGGCTGGAGGAGAAAGTCAAAGTTAGAGAAACGGAGCAAACTGGTAAGTTGTGTCAGCTTCGGGAAGTATCGGTACTTGCGTATAATACCATTATTGTTGTATGTGTCGTCAGGGTTCTAACGTTAGAGGGGAGAGCATATAAAACGGCGCCATAACATATAAAACGGTGCCAAGACACTTAAAACAACGCCGTAACATGTAAAACACCGCCTTGACACTATAAAACGGCGCCAGGACACACATAAAACGGCGCCATGTCGCACATAAAACGGCGCCAGTACACACATAAAACAACGCCATGATACGTAAAACACTGCCTTGACACTATAAAACGGCGCCAGGACACATATTAAATGACGCCATGATACATATAAAACGGTCCATGACACATATAAAACGGCGTCATGACACACATATAAAACCGTGCCACGATATATATATAACACGGGAGTAGATAGGGAGACCGGGTCGTCTTGTTGTGGCACCAACCCATACACCGATGATGAAAACAAGAAAGCGAACCTAGAGGAGGACGGGCAGCTGACCGGGGGGAACAACTTGAGACTGCACTTAAACCCTCCGTCTTTGCATACATCGAGTCCTTACAAGGATTGAACATGACCGGGACCAGCCCCGGCGAGAACAACACAAGAAACAACAAGCAGGTAGTAGTGCTAATAGAGAGGGGAAAAAACCGCCCAACCAGGACCGGTCTTTATCAGGACCAGCATAAGACAGAAAGAAAATAAATTTATCCGACGAACAGAGCGGAACCAATAAAACCAGTATGAATTAGGACTAACAGTCCACACAACCACGGATCTCAACAATAACCACCGCTGAGGAAGCAGGTTAGACGAGACCGAATTTGAATTATTTTTTTTTAAAAATTGGAATTGGAATATAACACGGTGCCATAAAATATATAAAACGGCGTCCAAGATAACTTTGATCGCACAAGTGAACTAGGCTACATAAAAAAAAAAAAAAATACTGCACACGAAGAGCGCTTGATCCCCCTGCATACACCTAGCTATGTCATTGAATGTAGGCCCATAACAGATACTGCCGATGTGATGTGACGTAGTAAGCCTTCACAAATTATAGTCCACGACATATGAAGTGAAGTGCCCTTTCTCATCGTCGTTACTGTACAGGCGTTTCTGAAAATGTGCTGGAACCCACTTGTATTGGGCGGGGTCGACCCCAGAGTCGTACTGATAAGGAGGGAAAAACAACCCTGTCTCTTCGGAAGATTGAACCCGTATCGCTGCCTTGGCAGGCAAGAGCTCTAACCACTATACCTCAGCGGCTTTATTTTTATTGTAATAAAAACATTCACTCTGAACTGATTAAGTGTCATGGGATGATAAATCGTCTTAAGCGACGTCCCGTTTCTCCCATGGGCTTGTATATCGCAGAAATGATGTCAACATCTCTGCTACCATATTAACAACCTTGGGGTCATAACTGTCATACACCCCTACTTCCAATTTTCCGCCATCCATTTTTGTTTTGTCCAAACCTACCTTTTGTTTGGTCCAAACCTACCTTTTGTTTGTTCCAAACCTACCTTTTGTTTGATCCACGCCTACCTTTTGTTTGATCCACGCCTACCTTTTGTTTGGTCCAAACCTACCTTTTGTTTGTTCCAAACCTACCTTTTGTTTGATCCACGCCTACCTTTTGTTTGGTCCAAACCTACCTTTTGTTTCGAACTGAATCTGTTCATAGACCGTGTGATGAACACCGTGGAAAAAGCGCAGTTACTTGCACGCTTGCCTGCCGAACCGACGGCCATCTGTTCTAGACCCCACCGAGGCAGGGTTTTGTTACAATGGACCTGGGATCCCAGCCTGAAACTGGTGCTACCAAATGATCTGGGAAGTAAAGACGGTAAAGACCACATCACCCAGCGAGTGCCGGCTGATCCATACAAATATGGGGTTGGCACCGTATACCCAATACGCTTCAAAGCCTGGAAAAGGGTCTTTTAATATCATAAGATACTTGGAGTGACTCAAGGGGGTCTTTTAATATCATGAGCTACATAGAGTGACTCAATGGGGTCTTTTAATACTATGAATTACATAGAGTGACTCAAAAAGGCCTTTTAATATCATGAGCTACATAGAGTGACTATGAGCTACATAGAGTGGCTCACAACATTCATCGAGTTGATGACATCATTCGTGGTGACCGTCGGATACCACTGGATGCTGCTTGCTTGCTTGCTTGTGTTCGCTGGCTGTGAACTCCAGCGCGAAGTCCTGTATGTCGGATGAAGGCATCCTGTTGTCCAACATCAGTGTGATGTCATACAGGACCTGAGATTTGCGTGAGTATCCGTTGTCCCATGTCTGACTTATTGGTGTGCAAACTGGTGGTTCCTCGCCGTGCAGGCAGACACTCTCCGACTTCGGAGGAAACCACTGGATGAACTGTGTTCCTTGTTATCCATTAGCAAAGGCAGTCTCTGTGGCGAATTGGTCAAGCCGTTTGACTCGTGCTCCGAAGGTTTGTGGGTTCAATTCCGGGCCGCGCCCTTCGGTTTACGAGTTAACTGTTTCGGAGACTCCTGTGGGTCGTCGCTAAAAGCTACGGAGTTCGTGCTTTGTGCGACGCTTTCCGCGCTGCGGAAAGAGACCGAGCCATATGGGATAAAACCCGGTGAAATTAAGTCGACCCTGTCGACTTTTAAGCGACTTTTTTTTTTTAGCAAAGGCAGTGCCCATGCCATCATTAAAGACCTGGGTTATTCAAAGGTGTGTGCACAGTGGGTACCCAAAATGTTGATAGACAATCATAAAGAAGAAAGGAAAACCATAGTAATCAACCTCCTACACCGTTACGAAACTGAAGTTGTGGGGTTTTTATCGAATATTGTGACAGGTGGTGAGACTTTGGTTCATTTCTTTTAACCAGAATCCAAGAGGCAGTAAAAGGAATGGCATCATACGACATCGCCGACAAGAAAGAAGTTCAAAATGGCACCATCTGTGGGGAAAACTATGGCCTTCGTGTTTTGGGATGAGAAAGGTGTGATTCTTCTCGACTTCTTGGAACAGGGAAACACCGTGAGTGCTGGCAGTGACATTGAGACTTTGAAGAAGCTTAGAGGGCATCTTCGACTACTTTACCCATTCAAAGATCCGAGAACTGTACTACTGTTGCAGGATAATGCCACGCCACACACCGCTAAACGCACCACTGATACGATTGCAGAATTTGGCTGGACACTGTTACCACATCTCCCTTACAGTCCCGATTTAGGAGCTTCAGACTTCCATCTGTTTGGACCACTGAAGGAAGATCTTCGCGGACATCACTTTGAGGACACCGAGACATTTAAACACGCCTTACGCCGGTGGTTTAGGAAGAGAAGGACACGAATTTTTACCGTATGCTGATACATGGCACCTTGTGAGAAGATGGACAAAAACTTTAACGAATAACGGAGACTACATAAAGACATACATATTTGAAGTACATACTAACGAATAACGGAGACTACGTTAAGAAATGCATATTTGAAGTACATACTCAGGGCTTCATGTCAATGTGAATTATATCTTTTTTGTGTGGGTGGGGAGTTGGGGGGGGGGGCTATTAAATGAAATTAGAAATTACGAGGCATTACTTATTGACCGCCCCTCGTATCTATAATATAGTTCCAATGTTAAGTCGTGGTATTTATATCCCCCATTTGACTGTTTCTCTACAATATAGTTCCAATGTTAAGTCGTGGTATTATGACCCCCATTTGACTGTTTCTCTACAGGCAGCAGACGGACCACGCTGATGCTCCTATTGATCACCATCGTATACGTGCTGTCCTTCCTGCCCCATCTGATCATCATGGCGCTCAAGGCCGTGGACCAGGACATACTGAAAGGACTTGGAACCAGATGGGAGGTGGCCGAGAACTTGCTGATTCGGTCATATTTTATCAACAGTATGGCAAACCCGGTTATTTATAGCTTCTTTTCTAGAAATTTCTTCAGACGATGTAGGGGTTCGAGGAGTGGGTGGTCTAGCGGTTAAGATCAAGATGGTTCACTACAAGGCAGGGGTCCTAACTGGTACCATTAGTATTGGTACTCTTCATTGGCTGTTGAAGATGAGGCCGGAGCGCGTATGGGAATGTCCTGAGTGCTGTGATATCGATTCTTGATTCAACTCAACTCTTCTTTTCTCCCGTTAAATCAAAAGATTGATTTTTATAGGGTAGTACTTTTAGTTAGTTCATCGCCTTTGCAGTATTTATTGGCTGTTTGTGATTTTCATACAATTTCACGTTCAGTAGTCTGCCTAGCTGTGATACGTCGTTACAACAGGAAAGTTGGAAGGGCGGATAGGTAGGGGGAGACGAAGAGAGAAGATGCTAGACAGTTTGACATCATGACATGGAGGAACATCAGTATCAGAAAAGGTTGGCAGCATACCAGTCAGTGGGCTTGATAGACATGATCACCAGCTCCACAAGGCATGGACTATCAGAAGTTTGTCATTGCTTTATGAGGATCACCAGCTCCACAAAGCATGGACTATAAGAAGTTTGTCATTGCTTTATGAGGATTACCAGCTCCACAAGGCATGGACTATCAGAAGTTTGTCATTGCTTTATGAGGATCACCAGCTCCACAAAGCATGGACTATCAGAAGTTTGTCATTGCTTTATGAGGATCACCAGCTCCACAAGGCATGGACTATCAGAAGTTTGTCATTGCTTTATGAGGATCACCAGCTCCACAAGGCATGGACTATCAGAAGTTTGTCATTGCTTTATGAGGATCACGAGCTCCACAAGGCATGGACTATAAGAAGTTTGTCATTGCTTTATGAGGATCACCAGCTCCACAAAGCATGGACTATAAGAAGTTTGTCATTGCTTTATGAGGATCACCAGCTCCACAAAGCATGGACTATAAGAAGTTTGTCATTGCTTTATGAGGATCACCAGCTCCACAAGGCATGGACTATCAGAAGTTTGTCATTGCTTTATGAGGATCACCAGCTCCACAAAGCATCGACTATAAGACGAAGTTTGTCATTGCTTTATGAGGATCACCAGCTCCACAAAGCATGGACTATAAGAAGTTTGTCATTGCTTTATGAGGATCACCAGCTCCACAAGGCATGGACTATAAGAAGTTTGTCATTGCTTTATGAGGATCACCAGCTCCACAAGGCATGGACTATAAGAAGTTTGTCATTGCTTTATGAGGATCACCAGCTCCACAAGGCATGGACTATAAGAAGTTTGTCATTGCTTTATGAGGATCAGATCACCAGCTCCACAAGGCATGGACTATAAGAAGTTTGTCATTGCTTTATGAGGATCACCAGCTCCACAAGGCATGGACTATAAGACGAAGTTTGTCATTGCTTTATGAGGATCACCAGCTCCACAAAGCATGGACTATCAGAAGTTTGTCATTGCTTTATGAGGATCACCAGCTCCACAAGGCATGGACTATAAGAAGTTTGTCATTGCTTTATGAGGATCACCAGCTCCACAAAGCATGGACTATCAGAGGTTTGTCATTGCTTTATGAGGATCACCAGCTCCACAAGGCATGGACTATAAGAAGTTTGTCATTGCTTTATGAGGATCACCAGCTCCACAAAGCATGGACTATCAGAAGTTTGTCATTGCTTTATGAGGATCACCAGCTCCACAAGGCATGGACTATCAGATGTTTGTCATTGCTTTATGAGGATCACCAGCTCCACAAAGCATGGACTATAAGAAGTTTGTCATTGCTTTATGAGCAGCCGAAGCTCGTGCTATTCTTAGTAACAAGTATTAGGGCCTGGTCTGCTCTGCTATGACATTTAGTCTTTAGGTTGCATCTCCTCGCACCAGGATAAGACTTGTATCCTCGCAATTGTGCTCCTCCACCCGAAGCCGTTGGCACAATGTGGGGTGTCGAATTTGGTGAGCGCCGCCCAAAATTGACAGCTAACAGAAAGCAGGTCTACTGTCATACGGTAGCTCAGCCATACCTGACTCAGACCTGACCTAGTCTGTACAGTAAGACTTTGTATTATTATTATTTAAAACTGTATATGTACTTTGCACAACGTTGAGATAAACGCCAGGTTGATTTTCAAAGCAAATCTTACATGCTGTAATATACCATTGCTTTCTAAAAAGAAATGTCAACGTGTAAGTTTACTTAATGCAGGTGTACGCGCAGAACCGCCTACATCACTATCAACGCACCAGAAGTTTAAGAGCGATCGTTCTTTTCCCCTTGGCCACATCGACTTATTATTATCATTTTACAATAATTAACGTTCCCTTCTATCGCATGCTACACACATATCGAATTCATAACGAGGCAGCTTTTCACTACAGATAAGTAACCTTTATATAAATGTGTTTTCATGCATAGAGAAGAACGGGTTTTATATAACAGTCACTACCTACTTTCTGACCTTCAATGATAGACCCTTATTTCATTTGTTATCCATACGGTAATTTCACATTTAAAACAAACACTTTCTGTTAACATAAAACCGACAGGAACTGCCCAATTACTAATGCCTCACAATAGTTGAGCAATCATTTATTATTAAACGATTCCAACCGGTTTCATGCAAACTACAGATAAGTAACCTTTATATATATATATATATATATATATATATATATATATATATATATATATATATATATATATATATATTCATGTAGATTTTGTCACGTGGTTGTATCAGTGAATGTTTGTTGTTTGTGTGCTGACGAAGACTTTAGCTGCAACATGCATTTTGTCACTTGATATTAAAATTATTATTTCCTAGTAAAGCTTACCGATTCCTTTTCTCGTTTATTCACTCATTCTAAATGGGATGTTTGGAAGAGAGATAGAGGAAGCCAGAGAAAGATAATTCAAGTCTTCTATAACAGCACTGACTAAGTGTGGCACGTGAATTGATTTGGCTGGTGATCATGACTTGTGAAGAAGCATCATCACCCACGCCAGTTGACAAGGCACTTGATGATGCTGTGGGAGAGTATACGGTGCTTTTGATCAAGGATCACTTTCATTGCACACGGATATCTCCATAAAGCGCTCTGTTATTACAAATATAAAGCAAAAGGAGAATCTCAACGAACTCTCCACATCACAGGGAGAGAATCTAAACGTGTTTATCAGAATTTGATATGCAGTAAATATTTTTTTATAGGTCTCATCATCATCTCATCTTGTTTCTCTTGCACCTTGCGGTGTCGAGGTGAAGATAGCGGGAGAGTGCCCGTTTATGGGCTTCATATATCGATATTCCCATGGACTCGCTATTCCCTCTGTCCATCGTTAGCAAGCTCAGCCTCTTGGTGGCATATAGCTCCGGCAAGAGCTGCTCAATCTATTTTCGATTTCTAAATGCTCAGAAAGCAATGGCAAACTACTGAGCGTAATCTTGCCAAGAGATCAACATACAGCTGAAAGATGCTGGTGTTGACAGCTAAGTCCTGTAAAAGGATATGCTAAAAAAAAAATGCTGAAGGCCGGTCTCCCTGGTCTAGAGGTTACACAACTTTCTCTGTAATCTCGTAAGTAACGTGACGTTTCGCGAGAATTGGTAGTGGTTCTCTCCGCATCGGTAACTTACGGGGTATGTGAGCCGGTCACTCAGAAAACAATGGCAAACTACTGAGTGTAATCTTGCCAAGAAATAAACAATCAGCTGAAAGATGCTGATGTTGACAGCGATGTCCTGTAAAGGATATGCGAACAAAAAACAATGTCGATAGATTTTTATTGTCCACAAAGCGTATTTGGGTAATCTAAGTTTTCCCCCGTCCGATCCTATAACCCAGGATCAGAGGGATAGGATTATTTTCCTTTTTCCTGACATGGTGATGATTACATGCATCTTCTAAACTAGAGGGAGGAGGAGGAGAACATGAAGAAGACGTAGAAGAGGATAAAACCAGAGGAGTAAGAGGAACAAGAAGAGGAAGAATACGAAGAAGAACCAGAAAAGTAAGAGGAACAAAAAGAAGAAAACGAACCAGAAGAGTAAGAGGTACAAGAAGAGAAAGAAGAACCAGGAAAGTAAGAAGAACAAAAAGTAGAAAAGCCAGAAGAGTAAGAGGTACAAGAAGAGGAAGAAAATGAAGATGATGTAGAGCAGGAGTGGAAGGTATTTTGTCTTTGTTTACTAATTGGACTCTGGATATTTCCCATTACAAGCATAAATAACAATTCTAATGACAACATTAATTTTAAAGATAATAAATGCATAGGTAGAGGTCAGCATGGCCGAGTGGTTAAGCACACTTCAACTTGCTGTGCGTTGACGGCGGTGTAGTGTGTTGAACTGTAACGTCTGATTTAGCAAGCAATGGCAAGCTACTGAACTAAAAATTGCCCAGAAAATCCATCTGGAGTTCATCACAACATCCTGTCAAAGGCCATGCAACATTGACCAACCAAGTACACAAGTGAATGGGCGTGACAATCTGGAAGCACTTACATCTGACTGGAGATCCCTTGTAGAGATCAGATCTATACAGTGACCATTCAGGAGCAGTTACATCTGAAGATGCCTGGTAGAGATTAGATCTATACACAAGTGAATGGGCGTGACCATTCAAGAGCAGTTACATTTGAAGATGCTTGGTAGAGATTAGATCAAGAATTGCCAGGGCAAAAGTAAAGCCTTTTGTAAGATGGAAAACATAAGTAAAGGGCCCTTGTGTACGCCTGGAAGTGTATTAGGTATATGGTGCTGGGCACATATTGTACTGACCAATCAGCAGTAAATGGAAGATGTGGTCTATAGCATGCCAGTCACCTTTACTTCCCACAACATTTGCTGGTACCAACTGTAAACTGGGTCAACCTGGAAGTCCAGGTCGATGTTAAACAATCCCAACCTCACAGTGGATTCGAACAAATAACCACCAGGGTGAAAGGTAAGCGTGCTAGCTACTGCGTTACAAGGGTCTCCAATGGAATTTACTTAGCAATAAAAGGTTGTCAGATGCAGTGAGAGAATGAGTGTTAAAGTATTATGTAGCACCTATATTGTTGTATGACAGTGAGCCATGGATAATAAATTGACGTAGACAAACCTAATGGCAGCAGAAGTGTGGCTCTGGTGAAAATGATTAGAATATATGGATGGGCAGAAAAATGAACGTGACTGTCCTTTAAGAACAGGTGAAAACTGAACATTAGAGAATTTATATGCAGACAGTCAAGATTTTTTGGTCATCTTATGAAGAGATATAAACTTGAAAACTCAGTGACAACTGGCCAATCTGATGGAAAAAGATCATGAGGAAGACAATGAGATAAATACCTGGATGACTTGGCCTTGTGGCATAATTGGGACACAAACAACCAATCTGATCTTCTTCTTCTTCTGCGTTCATCTGGATAGTTTTTTCAGACGTGATTGTGTTGTGCCTGTTTACAGCAGAGCTGCGTTCTTGCACCATTAGGCCGACACATCCAACTTCTGTGGCCGTTTGTTGACTGGATTAACCTTCCTGGTGCAATCTGATCTGATACTTTAGTAATCCGCTTAAACACTCAATGTGCTGATTCCAAGGTAGCGGGTTCAACCCCAACAGAGGTCAGCTGGACTAAAGTGATGATTTCTCATCCTTGACTTGCAGAAGTAAATTACAAGTACCTCAGATGTCGGAGTGGGTTTGCTTGATGGCGAAGAAGGACATTGGTAATAAGGAAAGTTAATTCACAAGCAAAAATCAGTCCAGTGCACTCCCCAGTATTGGAAACTGCTAGAGGTGGTTGTGCGTGTATAGGCTACACTTGAATTCAAAGCGAGCGAACAGGGGTAAAACAAAACAAGAAACAATCTGCTTCCAAATTGCCTGCAGCTGACTTTGATCTTCAGTGGGATTGAACACAGACTACTATCTCGGCAGGCAAACTCAATAACAACTACGAGGGTAAGTTAATAAGTAAGTCACAAATGGCTGTAGAAAAATAACTAAATATGATAACTTGAAACCAGTTTATTTGTATACATACATTGTCCCTTTATTTCTCAACATAATTTCCACCAACATTGATGCACTTATCCTATTGTTTTATCAGTCCTCCCAAACCGGATGCATAGAACTGTGTGTCCGGGAAGGTTAACCCGGTCAACAAATGCCCACAGAAGTCGGATATGTCGGCCTAACGGCGCAGGAACACAGCTCTGCTGTAAACAGGCACAACGCAATCACGTCCGGAAAAGAAAAAAAACTCTGGATGAACGCAGAAGTATAAGAAGAACTGCGTGTTTTGTTTTCATTTACCTCCCATTCCACAGAACTGTGTGACTTACTTATTGACTCATCCTTGTAACTTTTTCTACCCAGCTATGCACCGCTTCACGAACAATCGCTAGGGGCTAAGTCCACTGAAAACCCACCTTGGTGGGAGACATTTCGCGAGTGGCACCAAAGTTGAATGTGAAGTGAAAACGTGGTTTAGAAAACAGAGCATGCAGTGCTATGCAGCCGGTTTGGGAAGACCGATAAGACAATGGGATAAGTGCATCAATGTTGGTGGAAATTATGTTGAGCAATAAATGGACAATGTATGTATAAAAATAACTTGGTTTCAAGTTGTTATCATATTTAATTATTTTTCTACAGCCATTTGTGACTTAATTATTAACTTACCCTCGTATACCATCACGGCTTCAGAAACAATTACAGAACAAAAGTGAAAAAAACACCCACACATACTTACAGAAATATATTTACATATATAAGGATATCGCTTCTCAGCCTTTTGGCTAAGATCAGTGTAGTATCTGTGTGGTCGATTGGATAAGAGCGCTCATTATTAAGTAACCGATGTGCTAAAGCTGAGGTAGGGGGGTTCAATCCCTACACCAGTCAGTTGAATTCTCGTCCTTGACTTGGGACATAAATTACAAGTACCTCAGATGTCAGAGTGCGTTCGTCTGATGGCGAGGGACACTGGTAGTAAGGAAAGCTAATTTACATGCACAATTCAGTTCAGTGCTACTAGAAGTCTGTAAGGACTACACTCGAGTTCAAAGCGAGCCAGCGCAAACAAAACAATATAAATATAAAAGGATACAAAATCACGTTGAGCATGGACCACTACATTGGTAGGCAAGCACAATAACAGCTACACCATCACGGCTTGGGAAACAGTTACAAATAAAGACAAACAACAACAGGAACAGACGTACATAAGGAAATATATTTACATATAAAAGGATAAAAAAATCACATCAATCAGTCATCACAACAACAGTAGGTAAGTATTGTTTACATGACTGGCCCTGTCAACCATGACCCCTCGTATGGTTCACAGTCAATGACTGCACAGTTTTCCATCACATACTGTATAGTTCATCACCATACACATCACAGAGAGATACCACGTCACTATCATCATGTGCTCTACTAATTAGCATACACATTCATGCATCTCCACAGATCTAATTCCTTGTTGTTCTGGATCTTTTCTTTTTCTTTTGTCCTTCACTGCTCTATGCCGTTAGATGTCGCTGGCTTGTTTGATGATTGGTTTACCAACTATGGCTCGCTCGGTCGCTTGGTATAAGGAGATATAGTGGGGTTTTAAGGTGCTGATGACTCCTTCAATCCAACTTTTACATCGCCTTCCCCTGCCTCTTAGCGTTTTCATTTTCATGTTTCTTCTGCTGGTGACACTGGGTTAATTCTCACTAGGTGGCTGTGCCATATAGCGTCGGAGGCATGAGTCAATGATTTATAATGGGATGAAAAAATGGTGGTAGACAAATAAAGTGAATCACCGAGACGCATTTTTACTAGATGACGTCACACGGACTACAGTTACTATAGGCAGGAAAGTTTGACAACATCTTGAAGACGGGCGGTTCTGTTTGTAACACCGAAGTTTCCACAATAATAGCTAATTGGAAAAGTTATGGACACGTTAGGAAATAAGGGCACGATCTAAATAGCAAGGAACAATCGGGAATGAATGCAGAGCGCAGAAGAAATGAAAAGAATTGAGCGCATCATAACTGGCCGAGCAATCAGCAATTAAAAGGTCATGGTGTCACACCAGACGTAACTCAGATAAACGTAATGTAGGTAGCAAATGCGATGGCCCACAGGCAAGTTAATTGTCATTTGGTTATGAATTTGGATAGTCTCGGATTCAGCAGTGAAATAATATATTTCAATAATTGTTTATTATAATCTTGGCCAATCCTCCCATCAACATGGGAATGGTCATATAATCATTTGTTATAATCTGTCTGACCGAACAACACTATTAAAGTTTATTTGGATGTGGATTGCCAGTGTTTCTGCCATCAGTATTGTTAACGTTTGGGTTTTGGCTTCCGTTGAGCTGCTGCCATGTTTTGTGTGAATGATGAGCGCGAGTGGAAGAGAGGAACATTCTATTAGACATTATAAGAAACAAACATTACAGCAGGCTGAACCAGTTAAGTCTTTGTCTATCAATGAATTTAAAAACTGGTGTTACTCCAACTGTTTTATAGATCTCGTTTCTAATATAGTCCTTTCTTGATTTGTATGCTGCTTTTCTTGGGCATCTCATTTCACAAGTGGTGAGTTTTCTTCCTTGTTCTTTAGTTAGTTCCCATGTTATATAGCACAACATTGGGATACAAATTGCATTTCTAATGTTCTTCTTAATTTACATGGGGATAGCTGGATGTTTCAGGATGGGTGTAATTTGATATGTAACATTACTGGTTTGTTTAGTTTTTGTCTCTATCTTTCCATCAAATTTGCCATCTGATGTAAAGGTGCTCCCAAGATACTTTAATTTGTGTACTTCTTTTAGCCTTTACTCGTTTACCTGCATGATAATTTCATAATAGTCTTTACTTATATTCATAACTTCTGTCATTTCAATTTCGTTAACAATATTCCTTCACACCATCATCTCAGCCCATCCAGCATCATTCTTCTAGGTCTTCTCCTGCCTCTTCAACTGCTACTTCCAGCCACCACGATGTCATCCTATGCCTCTATTTTTATTATATGTCCAAAGAATACCACCTCATTATATTTGTATATATGTTCTACTGTCATTATTCTTTTCCAGGCAATCATTGTTAGTTACTCTGGCGTTCAAAGGCGTTTCATATATATATATATATCACATCCCCACTGCTTCCAAATTCTTCCTAATTTGTTCATTCATGTTCCATGATTCACTACCATAAAGCAGAACAGGTTCTATATAACATTTCAGTAACTTCATTCTGACATTCAGTGATAACAACTTATTTCATTTGTTACACCTACAGTAATTTCAAATTTAAAACAAACTTCTTCTGTTTACATAAAACTAATCGAACCACCTAATTGCCTATACTACTGAGCGTAATCTTGCCAAGAAATCAACAATCAACTGAAAGATGCTGATGTTGACAGAGATGTCCTCTAAAGCAGTTGTCCTCAACCTTTTTTGGCCCGTGCCCCCCTTCACCATATTTTCAGAAAGTCATTCCCCCCCCCCCCTCCTTTTCATATTTCCTATCTAAAAATCCCCCCACCCCTACACAGTATTCGTAAAAATGGAAGGTAAATTTAATAGCATATACTAAAACAAGTCTAGACATCCACATAAAACATGATTTGTGGGTCTACTTACTTTATAAAATGAATTTTAGAAGGATGAGACATACATAACTGTAAAGTACGAAGGGAAAAACAATATCAAGTAATCGGTTCTTGATATTAACGCGATCTTGAAATGGTCTTCATCCCCCCCCCCCCCCCCCCCCCCCCCCCCCCCCCCCCCCCCGAACCCTAAAAAAATTTCCCCTGGGGGGGAGGGGGGAATTCCCCACCGGTTGAGAACCACTGCTCTTAAAGGATATGCAAACATTTTTTTTAATTGCCTATGCCTCACAATATTTGAGCAATCGTTTCTTGTTAGGCAGTTCCAACTGGCTTCATGCAAACAGAAAGAGTTAGTGTCAAATTTGAAATAACTGTGGGGATAACAGTTGCTCCATATTCAAACAATACCTATCAATATGTATTTTAATTGCATCAACTAACGTATTATTCATTTTATTCACTTCATATGATACATAACTCTACATTATGCGCCTGATGAGAGGTAGTGATATATGCCAGGCAATAAATCATGAAACATATGGTTTGTGGTTTCTGTATGTAAATTCACCAAGTGAATACACTATTTTCAATCAATCCTGCAACATATGGTTTGTGGTTTCTGTATGTAAATTCACCAAGTGAATACACTATTTTCAATCTCTGATATTTTGATGAAGTTAGTACTGCTTATATTATTATTTGTTGCTCAGCTGTCTAAACTTTCCACATAAATCTTTCCGTCTCCCTCTTCCTCTCTTATCAAATATTTTCTCACATAAAGTTAATTTCTCTATTCCACTTCTATTAATATGTCCCATTCATTTCATTCATCTTTTCTGTATGGTTTCAATGAGTGGTCTGGCAATGCCTGCAAGCTGTAATACCTCTTCAATGAGTGGTCTGGCAATGCCTGCAAGCTGTAATACCCCTTCAATGAGTGGTCTGGAAATGCCTGCAAGCTGTTAATACCTCTTCTTTGGCTGGGTAGATTACATTTATCATCATCATGAAGCTGGCGTGAAGCAGACATAAGTCACCAAGAATCTCCAGCCCTCTCTGACCTCTGATACTTTGGTGAAGTTGGCACTGCTCATATTAGTTGGAGTGTTTTTGCTTCTGGCTATGGTTTGCTATGCATTTCCCTCATTTTGGTATAGTAGTACATGGTACTATAGCCCAGCAACTGAATTAAGTGCGTGGAGAGACACTGTGAGATGTTGATTTAATGTGGAATGCTTTTACATCTATCCCTGGTGGTTTTATTGTGAACTGCCAACATATTATTGAGGCCGTAGTGCATGGGGGATTAAAAACAGTTTTAAAAGACAAGAGGACTGACTTCATTGCTCTGGATTTAACCCCATATAGCTCAGTCTTTTTCCACAAGGCGTTCTGCTGACAGCATTGCACAAAGCACAAACTGTAGCTCCAGGAGTCTGCGGGAAAACTGAACTTATGAACCGAACAATGTGGCCCAGAATTGAACCCACAACCTTATGAGCAGAATGCGTGCCACTTCACCATGGACACTTCCAGTGCATGCAGGAATAGTTGGCCAATGTTTTCCTTCTGCAGCAAATAGCCAGTCAGTTAGTCGACAGATCATCCTCATTGCACATCAAACCATTCAGTCCATAAGTGCTCGTCTCCCCTCTAAGTAAATCCCGCAGAGTGTAGTGGCTAACAACACCAGTTCTGTGTTGGTTTATTAACATTCTATGGCTTCCTATACAGTATTCTTGTTTGGAAACACCTCTTTTAATTTACTGTTCTCGCAGTCTGATCAGAACAGGCATCAAACTCTTGTTCCACCATGCTTATGTCATTACCAGCGTAACATCGTTTACATTACATACAAAAGCTAACATCAAGTGCTGACATCAACATCAATTAACAGCTAACAAAAACAAGTAACCACTTGAGCAAACAGGAAACAATCATTCCTGCTTATGTCTATGTCTGCCTGGCCCATGACGTCGCTGATGAGACCTAGACTGTCTGGGTATTCTGGGCAGAATCAGCTCCTCTCTGTCGCTGCCCCTGTCTGAGTCGTCGTTCTTCATACGCTCCAAAAATCTACGCTGGTGTTGTAAAATTGGGAACAATTCTGTGACAGAGAAGGAAATTAGTGTGACATTTATGCTTGTGGCAAGTTCCTAAATTAGCTTTTTCGTTCTCGGTTTTAGATAGCTGTTACTTAACTCATTCTGTCTTGGGCTGAGACTGTTACTTTACTATATTTTCTCTTTCAGTCTCAGACTGTTTTCTTCTTTAACTCATTAACTCTTTCTGTTACTTTAGTTCATTAACTGTTCCTGTTGCAGTCTCAGATAGTTGTTATTTTAGCTCATTCTCTCTTGGTCTCAGACAGTTGTTGATTTAACTCATTAGTTCTTTCTGTTGCAGTCTCAGACAATTACTTTAACTCACTAGCTCTTTCTGTAGTAGTCTTTTTTAACTCATGGAATCTTTCTCCAGCAGTGTAACAACCAAACTGTCTATTAACAACCAAACGACCTATTAACAACCAAACTTCTTTTAACAACCAAACCTCCTTTAAACAACACCCAACATACCCGCTCGTTTCTTCAATGCCTGGGTGGCTGCAGCCATTTCTGCCTGCTGTATGCTGTGGCCAGTCCCTCTCGCTAGACGCTTGCCACGGAAGTACACAGCCACCACGTACTTGCGGGTGTTGGTTGGCCCGATGGACTTGATCACCCTGCAGACAGCATATGTTATAATAATTATTTCTTCCACTCCTTCTTTCACACATTACCCCCATTGGGGTGTAGACCCCCAATCAACTAATATCAAGCCATCCTATCTTTTGCTATCTCTTACAGCTCCATCCATGTCCCCCTCCCCCACATTTTTCATTTCTGTGTCTAATTCTCTTCTGCATGTGTTTTAGGCCCTCCTCTATTTCATTAACCCTGTGGATTCCAGACTTTCTAGTTAACACACTCTCAAGTTTTCCTAGTGAATGTCCTATCCAGTGCCAGCATCTTTTCCTCACCTCTCGATTCACTGACATTTGTTTAGTTCTTTTCATGAGCTCCACATTGACGATTCTCTCCTACTCTTTTAATCCTTCAATTCAGTGCAGGCAACAATTAATGAATGTTTGTGGTTTATTAGCAATTATTTTATCATAATAATTATCTATCAACATAGAACACTTAGACAAAGGGCATGCTTTGATATTTTTCAAAAAACGTTTGCAGAAAACATTAGACTAATGGTCTTTTAACATGAGCATCTGCAGAAAATGTTGTATGCACTGATGATATATAAACATGGAACATTATATTAACATGAACATCTGCAGAAAATGTTGTATATACTGATGATATATAAACATGGAACATTATATTAACATGAACATCTGCAGAAAATGTTAAACATAATGATGCTTTATAAACATGGAACATTATATTAACACGGATATCTGTAGAAAATGTTATATACGTTGATAACATATAAACATGGAACATTATATTAACAAGGACATCTGCAGAAAATGTTGTAAACACTGATGATATATAAACATGGAATATTATATTAACATGGACATCTGTAGAAAATGTTATATATGTTGATGACATATAAACATGGAACATTATATTAACACGGACATCTGCAGAAAATGTAATACACACTGATGATATATAAACATGGAACATTATGTGTCACTGAAGGTGGAACAATTTTAAACATGTGCAGAAAGTAAATTACAGTGATGATCAATAAACATAGAATATTTGCAGGAGTTTCATGTTTTACTGAGAACTTTAAATACAGAACCAATGAAGAAAGAAAGTGAAACTGATGATCTATTGACATGGAACATATGTAGAAAGTATGTGAAACTGATGGTCTATTCACAAGGAACATATGAAGAAAGTATGTGAAACTGATGGCCTGTCGACATAGAGCATAAACAGTTAAGGAATTATTAAACTAAATCTTCAGAAAGTACAAGAGGAAGTCAATAAGTCATATCAGTCCTCCCAAACCGGCTGCATAGAACTGCGTGCTCTACTTTCTAAACCACATTTTCACTTCACATTTAACTTCGGCGATATTCGCGAAATGTCTCCCGCCAAGGTGGGTTTTCAGTGGACCAAATAGGTGGAAAGTGCTAGGGGTTAATTCGGGGCTGTAAGATGGATGTTCCAGAACTTCCCACATTAGTTAGTTAATTTTCTCCTGAGTTAATCGAGCTGTATGTGGTCTGGCATTGTCATGAAGAAGCAACACACCTCTAGTCAGCAGTCCTGGACGTTTTCTTCTAATTGCATCAGGAAGCATCAATAGAACTTCACAGTATGATTCAGAATTCACATTGTTACCTTTCTTATTGAAATTGGTTAAAAACACTTCTTGACAATCCCAGAACACTGTCAGCATAACCTTCTCTGCTGATGGTGTAACCTTGAATTTTTGGATACAATGCGAAGAAGGATGTTTCCATTGCATTGAAGCATGCTTTGATTCGGGCTGGTAGTGATGCACCCATGATTCATCCCCAGTAACAATCCTGTTCAGCATGTCTTCTCCTTCATCTTCGTTTCGACATAGATGACAGGCCAAATCAGTTTATTTTGTGTTCCTCCTTCAATTGTCTGGGTACCCACCTTGAGCACACTTTCTTAAATTTCAATCGAGCATGCATTATGCTGTATGCTGAACCATGTGAGCACCCTATTGCAGATGCTACAGAGTCTATCATTACTTGCCTGTCACCTCTAATTATCTCCTCCACCCGCTGCACAGATGCTTCTGTTGCAATCTCAACAGGACGACCAGATCGGATTTCACCAACAATTTAATACATCCTTGAGAAAATTTTTCTACCCAGCTATGCACCGCTTTACGGGACAAACATTTGTCAGCATAAGCCGGAAGCATTTCCTTATGAAAGTTCCTTTGCAGGCAGTCCTTTTTCCCACAAAAAACGCACAACAGCACATTGCTCATTGGTTGTACAGTCGCCATTTCGTTTATGCGCTGCACATGAGACACCTAGCGCCACCTGACGAACGAGAATATAAAGTTTGATGTTGCTGTCACCTAATGACACCTGTAGAAAACATCAACTACATTTATCTGCCACCCCACAGAACTGTGTGATTTACTCATTGACTCGACCTCGTAAGTTATACAATTGATTTATAAACACAAGAATATTTACAGAAACTAGAGGTCTATCATGCTCGAAACACAGCTACAGGCAATTTAGCAGCAGACCATCTTGCATTAGTTTTAATAAAATTGTATGGGTGCGGGCTGTTCAGAAAGCAATAGCAAACTACTGAAAGTAAACTTGCCAAGAAATCACAAACAGCCAAAAAATGCTGGGGTTGACTGCGACATCCTGTAAAGGATATGCAACTAACTTTATTTCTATTGTGTGCCAATTAAGCACAAGAATACAGGAACATGGGTCTTTTCTCACAGGGTGGTTATAGCTCTAGGAGATAACTTTGGTAGAACAGTAACCAGCCAGTTAATGACAAAACAGAATAATGGGTCTTTTCTCACAGGGTGGTCATAGCTCAAAGAGCTAACTTTGGTAGAACAGTAACTAGCCAGTTAATGACAAAACAGGATAACGGCACTCACTTGTAGACAGGAATGTCTGGTTCACCGCCTCCAACTTCCCTCAAAGTCAGGCAGCACTGCTGTAGCTGCGACTTGGGATCATTCCAGTCTTGGTTCATGATGAAATCCTGCAGGGATAAGTTTATAAATCAGTACAACACAATCTGCAATGATGGATACAAACTAACCTGTCTTTGTGCACCTGGATGTATGGCTTCAGACATGGTGCTAGAATACAGAGACATCAGCAGCAGGCAGGCATTATAAATACCATAAATATTTGATTATGGATACTTTTCCCATTTTTTCCCCTCGCAAATGTTTGCCAGTATGGCAGGAAATTAGGGCCTACTTTTTACAAGTCTGAATTGCAGAGGGGACTTTAAGATATGGAGCATACGCATGGAATGACCTATTGTAAACATTCCTTATCCTAGAAGGCTAGGAATAAGATCCTCTACCCCAGGATCAGGGGGTATGACATTCAGTGTGCGTGTGTATAAGAGTGTATGTGTGCGAATGTATGTGTGAGTGTTGGTATGTGTGAGTGTATGTGTGTGTGTTTGTATGTGTGTGTGTTTGTATGTGTGAGTGAGAGTTTGTATGTGTAAGTTAGCGTGTTTGAATATGTGTGAGAGAGCGTGTTTGAGTGAGTTGAGTGGAGTTGAATGGAGTGGATTTGAGTGGAGTGGAGTGTGAGTGTGTGTGTGTGTGTGGGGTGTCTGTATGTCTGTCTGTGCTTGCCTGCCTATTGATCATCTGTCTGTCCATCCATCCATCCATCAATCCATTTATTTATCTCTCAGTCTACTCCTATGTAAATTAAGGCTTGTGGTCCACACTTTCCATTAAGCAAAAAGGGAGTTTGAAGTTTCTATTTTAAGCCAAATGCATCGCCCGGACTGCACCGAATTTGTGCTTGAGTGATGTACCCTTGATAGAATCAGTTCATGTGATTCTCAGGCTGCTCTAGTATTATAGCTTGACCTTCTTGGACTGTAGCCACAAAGCAGTGGCAGGTTGGGCTTTTCACAAGATGTCTGAACCACTTTATATGTTGTCTCACTCTAAACTCAATGCAGGAGTAGTATGTATGATGTTTCTAATGTCATCATTTCTAATTCTCTCTTGTCATGGTTCTCTATTCTATAAAGACTGCAAGAGTAACTAATAATTATTGCCTGGAAAAGGCAAAAGAAAGTAGAACAGTTTATTTAACTATAAGAAAGAGCCAAACAATGATTTTGGTCATGTCATGAGAAAAAAAGCATTACAAAATTATAGTGACATCTGGAAAGATCAGCAGTAAAAAAGGCAGAGGCAGATTAAGAAAACTTAGGCTGGATGGCCGATGATGGTGTCATGGAGGAGTTTCTTCAGTACAATTAACTGTTCTTGAGCACCAAGGACCAAGCTTTGTGGTGATACATGAGTGCCTATGCCACTTGACAGGGCAAATACTCATTCCACAAGTAGGTTTCGATCATGCACATTTCAAGTTACAGATGGTCACCCAACCTGTAAGCCATTATGGGTAAATAACAGTTTTTTTTTCTTTGAACTTGAGCATAGTCCACATTGGACTGATTATTGCATGTGGATTAGCTTTCCCTAATACCAGTGTCCCTTGCCTTTAGGTGAACCAACTCTGACTTCTGAGGCATTTGTAATTTACGTCCCCAAGTCAAGGATGAGAAGTAAATGTTTAAGTCCAACTAACCGGTGTAGGGACAGAACCCTTACCCCATCACCAGCGCACCAGGAGATTAACAGGGAGCTTTCTTAACTTTCCGGCCACGAGATTTCCGCAGGTAAGTTTAACTCGATTGAAAACCTAAGTACAAAACAAGAGGTCGTTTACCTTCAGCCTTGGGAAAAAGCACACATTACAGAAAGTGCGACAATAATCCAAGTCTTTGTCCACAAACAGGGCACCAACAAAGGCTGTTGGGAAAAAAAATAATTTTATATCGTGAATTATGAATTTTTCAACAAATCACTTTGACAAGATGTTTACGCTACGTACATCAACAGTCATTAACAGAACATGCTGTGAAGGGTGAAGGCAGGCAAGGAGGCACACTTATCCCACACATATGCTACCTGTATTTGCCTACACATAAGTCATTCTGCTGAGCATTGATGAACATTGTGCACCTGGTGCATCATGACTAATTCTAAGAGCCCTTTTAATTTGACTGGAAGGACTGTGGGACCAGGTGGAGAAATCGGTAGAACAGACTGAGAACCAGTATGTAGAGAGAATGATAAGGCGGGGTATAACCAGGGGTTCTGGATGAATCTCAAAACTGAGAAGGAAGACCAGGAGAACTTTCAGTCAGATGGCAGTTGGAATGATTAGAAGTATGACTCCTCACTCGTTGATGAATGTTTGGACTGAGCACGTGTAAGAATGTCCTGACTGCAGTGAAGTCAGTTCTCAACTCAACTCAACCTGGAGAAAGTCACGGTGCTCAGATCATTCCCACAACATGCACATCAGCGTCCGACGGCTAATAATGCCAGTTCAGTGTTCTTACTTCCAAGTCTCTCGTTCTGGACAACGATGTGGATTCACTGGTGTCAAAGTCCTCCACTCTCGACATCTCTCTAGGGACGTTAATAACATCGGCATGATACAATGGCTTGCCGTCTGTAGGGGATGCAGAGCCAGCAAGTCTATCAGCTCATACATTTCCCTCAACTCCCGCATGTCCCAGAATGAAGATGAAGGTGACTCTACGGACAAAAGATGTCTGCAGCTATTCAGTCCACTGTCTACTACAGAACCTGCCTTGAGCTTTCAGATCATGCTCATTGAATCACTTAGTACACAAACAGTGTAATTCTGTACACTTACATTCCAGTATATCTGCCCTCTGTTTGGTTTTCATGTCCAGACCTTCGCTGGCAGCATTCTCGTTACAGATAACAAACTCGGACATTCCCAGGTCATCATAGACCAGGCCCTGGGTTCGACTGTTGACTAGAGATGAACGTAGCAGGGACAAGTGACCTTCGTGATGCTCTGTTGACAATAAAACAAAATTGTAGATGTGTGAATAGTTAACATGATGCTCTGTTGACCATAACAGAAACATTGTAGATGTGTGAATAGTTAACATGATGCTCTGTTGACAATAACAGAAACTTTGTAGATGTGTGAATAGTCACCACAATGTTCTGTTAACAATAACAGAAAGATTGTAGATGTGTGAATAGTTAGCATGATGTTCTGTTGACAATAACACAAGCATTGTAGATGTGTGAATAGTTAACATGATGTTCTGTTGACAATAACACAAGCATTGTAGATGTGTGAATAGTTAGCATGATGTTCTGTTGACAATAACACAAGCATTGTAGATGTGTGAATAGTTAACATGATGCTCTGTTGACCATAACAGAAACATTGTAGATGTGTGAATAGTTAACATGATGCTCTGTTGACAATAACAGAAACTCTGTAGATGTGTGAATAGTCACCACAATGTTCTGTTAACAATAACAGAAACTTTGTAGATGTGTGAATAGTTAACATGATGTTCTGTTGACAATAACACAAACATTGTAGATGTGTGAATAGTTAACATGATGTTCTGTTGACCATAACAGAAACATTGTAGATGTGTGAATAGTTAACATGATGCTCTGTTGACAATAACAGAAACTTTGTAGATGTGTGAATAGTCACCACAATGTTCTGTTAACAATAACAGAAAGATTGTAGATGTGTGAATAGTTAGCATGATGTTCTGTTGACAATAACACAAGCATTGTAGATGTGTGAATAGTTAACATGATGTTCTGTTGACAATAACACAAGCATTGTAGATGTGTGAATAGTTAACATGATGTTCTGTTGACAATAACACAAGCATTGTAGATGTGTGAATAGTTAACATGATGTTCTGTTGACAATAAAACAAGCATTGTAGATGTGTGAATAGTTAACATGATGCTCTGTTGACCATAACAGAAACATTGTAGTGAATAGTTAACATGATGTTCTGTTGACAATAACACAAGCATTGTAGATGTGTGAATAGTTAACATGATGCTCTGTTGACCATAACAGAAACATTGAAGTTGTGTGAATAGTTAACATGATGTTCTGTTGACAATAACAGAAACTTTGTAGATGTGTGAATGGTTAACATGATGTTCTGTTAGCAATAACAGACACATTGTAGATGTGTGAATAGTTAACATGATCCTCTGATGACCATAAAAGAAACATTGTAGATGTGTGAATAGTTAACATGATGCTCTGTTGACCATAACATAAACATTGTAGATGTGTGAATAGTTAATGTGATGCTCTACCAAAAATAAAATAAACACTATAGATATATGAGTAGTTAACATGATGCTTTATCAACAATTCAAGAGTCGCTGTAGATGTGTGAATAGTTAACATGATGCTATATCTACAATAAAAGAAAACTGTCAATGTATCAATAGTTAACATAATGCTCTGCCAAATTAGACATGAATACTTATCTTTATGCTTCTTCCACTCCATTTATTTTGAAATGATTATAAATTACCACTCATCAATGTCATGATTATAAAGGTAGTCTTACCACTTGTTTGGGTAATGAGGATAAAGGTAATATTTCTACTCACCTGGGTAATGCCTGTATAGGTACTCGGAGGCAATCAGTTGTAAAACCGTATCACCAAGGAACTCCAAACGTTGATTGTGCCCCCTGCATATAGCGCACACAATAATGCCAGGTTACAGAATACACAATGCTGCAGGTTATATGGTTTCTATGGCCGCTTTATATCGAACTAATGGCACTCTCTAATGCATATGAATCTGAATAAAGGGGAAGGCACTCCCATGGCAGATACTGCCACTGGGGTGGAAAGTGTTAAACCATCACATATTCTAGTACAAGTTAAGAGTCCTTTTACATGTCTTGGGTGCACTGGCCAAATAGTGTCCGACCAGAATTTGTATAGACCAATTAGCTCTCGGTGTGGTCAAGTGGTCAGGTTAAAATTTCTCCATTGAAAGAGGAGGAGGAGGACATATTATATTTCACTAACATTTTTCAAAATGTTGTAATGTGTTAATATACTAACATAAGCATATATTTCATTTGAAACACAGCTGATGGTGATTTGGAAGCAGACCACCTTACACTGGTTTTCATACAATGGTATGAGTACCGGTTGTTCAGAAATCAATGGCAAAGTACTGAATGTAAACATGCCAAGAAATCACATACAGACAAAAAAAATGTTGGGGTTGACTGGGATGTCCTGTGAGGGATATGCAACTAACTAAAAGCACACATTTATCATATTATTAAAATATTATATGATTCATTATACTCTTTTTTACTAATACCTTCAGCTATATATGAATTTATATGTTTTACTGTTACTTGTGTGACTACACACACACAGATCAGACTACACACACACAGATCAGACTACATTCACATAGATCAGACTACACTCACACATCAGGCGACACTCACACAGATCAGACTACACTCACGCAGATCAGACTACACTCGCACACCTCTGACTAAAGTTAGTTAGTTAGTTAGTCGTGGTTCCAACTTCACAGCAACGGGTCGTTCCCATTATGCTTCATTCCTGTGTCAGTGAATATCACTGCCCAATGTAAAAAGTGGAACAGACAGGAGTCTCCGCAAGTCAACAGCATGCACAGCACAGGTATACTGTGCATAATGCCGCCGCCAGAATGCCAACACAAAAGTCCACATAAAATACAGTTCAACGTCGATGGAATCGGCAGTCGCCAGAAAGACTTCACTGGCTCGCGTTTTATCCCACATGGCTCGGTCTCTTTCCACAGGCAACCTGCCAAAAGCGCTGCACAAAGCACAAACTCTGCAGCTCCAGCGACGACTCCTATGAGTCTCCTGAAAATGCACTCGTGAACCGAAACGGCAAACCAGTAAATTCAACGACAGCCAGTGGCTATTATTCTGAACATGCAGTTCACACTACATACAACAGCGGACAGCTGTAAAAGCATTCCACACAAATTTCACAGCTCACAGTGTTGCACCACACACTCACTCAGTAGCAGGGCGACGGAACCATGCACTACCAGTCCAACATGAGGAAAATGTGAAAGTAAAAACCAGAGCAACAACCATAAGCACTCCAGAGGCTTTAGCAGTTCAATGCTAATCCGCCATGTTGGGGACCGGAAGTACCTCAGACTAAAGTATTAAAGTCTTCATATACTTCTGACTACACTCACACAGATCTGACTAAAGTATTAAAGTCTTCATACACTTCAGACTACGCTCACACAGATCTGACTAAAGTATTAAAGTCTTCATATACTTCTGACTACACTCACACAGATCTGACTAAAGTATTAAAGTCTTCATACACTTCAGACTACACTCACACAGATCTGACTAAAGTATTAAAGTCTTCATACACTTCAGACTACACTCACACAGGACTACACTCACACTGATCAGACTACACTCACACAGATCTGACTACACTCACACTGATCAGACTACTCTCACACTGATCTGACTAAAGTATTAAAGTCTTCATATACTTCAGACTACACTCACACAGATATGACTTTTAAAAGTCTTAAAAGTCAAGAGGATTGACTTCAATGCACTGGGTGTTATCCCATATGGCTCTGTCTCTTTCTGTAGGGCAGCATGCTGAAGGCGTCACATAAAGCATGAATCTGACTACACTTACACAGATCAGACTACACTCACACAGATCAGACTACACTCACACAAATCAGACTACACTCACACAGATCAGACTACACTCACATATCAGACTACACTCACACAGATCAGACTACACTCACACAGACTAACATATTAAAGTCTTCATATACTTTAGACTATACTCACATAGCACAAACTATTCACATAATATTTAACAAAAAGGAGGAAAAAAACTATACAAATACTCACAGCGTTAAAGGGTTGACACCGATATTCCGATGTGTAAATGCTTTGGCCAGAATTCGAATGTGATTAAATTTGATACCGATCCGCTCTTCAAATTTCTCCATTTTCTGACAGAAAAACCAGGATTTTGAACTTACTTTTCCCCTGTTATACAGTTAAATTATTTGCATGTCACAGTATCCATATTGTCACAAAGTTAGCTATATTATTTGTCTGTTATAGTATATGTGTTGTTACAAAGCTAGCTATATTATAGTTCTGTCATAGTATCTGTGTTGTCACAAAGCTAGCTATATTATATTTCTCTCATAGTCACTGTGTTGTCACAAAGCTAGCTATATTATTCAAATAAATAAACAACTACAACATAATCCTTCATTAGTCTGCTAATTGCCCATGATTAATTCCATGGAGTCAAATAAATAAACTACAACATAATCCCTCACTAATCTACTAACTGTCCATGATTCATTCCAGAGTGTCAAATAAACAACTACAACATAATCCCTCACTAGTCTGCTAATTGTCCATGATTCATTCCATGGAATCAAATAAATAAACTGCAACATAATCAACAGCCAGCCCTGGACCCACCTGCAGTATGGGACTGGACTTGACCCAGTGCCTGTCACCCCCAGGCTCCTCCTGCTGTAGGACATGCTTTGGTACATCATTCCAGGTCTGCAGCAGAACCCCCTCCTCACCAAACAGCGTCTTGGCAAATATTTTGTCGGCTATTTCTAAACCTGGATATCATATAAGGAATGGATCAAGTTAACTGTTTGTCCTTCCTTACAGGACTTCGCAATGAATTTCTACATTTATTGGCTTTTTGTGATTTTTTAGGTAATTTGTACGCTCAGAAGTTTGCCACTGCTTACTGAATGGTCAACTCTTAACCATTGTGAAAATCAACACAAAGTGATCTACTCTAAAACTGTCTGCAGCCGACTTTGAGTCTGATATGTCAGTAGTGTGAAACTGTTCAATATCCCTAAGCCACAGATGCTACCCAGACGTGAATATGTAACATTAAACACTTGTCTTGACCTGAGATGAGGGAACATGTACAACAAATTTAACTTATGGCTGAGGAACACCTACACCAAACTCATGAGAGGATACATATTTGTTAAACTTAATCTATGATGATGGGACATGTACAAATGTAATCTGATATAAGGGAACATGTACAAATGTAATCTGTGTTGATGGAAAGTGTACCTAAAACTTAATCATTCGAGGAAGGTGTACATCCAATTTAATACTTTGACGAAGGTGTACATCAATTACAATCAGTGTTGAGGGAAGGTGTACAAAAATCATTTGAGGTAGGTGTACATCAAACTTAATCTAATAAGGGAATGTGTACATCAAACTTAATCTCCATTGAGTGAAAGTGTACATCAAACTTAATATGGGAGGGAAATGGGGGACACCAAACTGTGAGATTCTGTGTGTATAATACAAATCTCCCAGAAGCTGGACATCATAATGAACAAGGTATAAATAGACAGCCCTTCTTCTACCATTCTATAAATTTACAGCCCTTCTTCTGCCATGCTATAAATGGACAGCCCTTCTTCTGCCATTATATAAATGGACAGTCTTTCTTATGCCATTCTATAAATGGACATCCCTTCATCTGGCATTCTATAAATGGACAGCCATTTTATAAATGTACAGCTCTTCTTCTGCCATTCTATAAATGGACAGCCCTTCTTCTGCCATCCTATAAATGGACATTGCTTCCGTCATTCTATAAATTGACAGTCCTTCTTCTGCCATTCTATAAATGGACAGCCCTTATTCTGCCACTCTATAAATGGACAGTCCTTCTTTTGTCACTCTATAAATGGACAGCCCTTCTTCGACATGCTATAAATGGACAACCCTTCTTCTGCCACTCTATAAATGGACAGCCCTTCCGCCATTCTATCAATGGACAGTCATTCTTCTGCGTTCTATAAATGAACAGCCCTTCTTCTGTCATGCTATAAATGGACAATCCTTCTTCTGCCATTCTGTAAATAGACAGCCCTTCTTCTGCCATCCACCCCCCATTAGAGCATAGGTCCTGAACCAACTCATGCCCTGCCATCCTGTCCCGTGCCAACTCCTGCAGCTTCCTCTGTCCTCCCATAATATTCATCTCTGTCTCTAGTCCTCCTCTCTGTGTGTCTTTAGATCTCCCTCTATGTTTAGCCCTGTGTGTTCCAGAGAAAGGACTTTCTAGTTATATTATTATACTGCTCCAAATATGAATGTACTAAAGGTTAATACAATCTGATTGCGACAGAATGAGTTAAAGGTAATAAGTTAGGTAAATCTGATCATACATCTAGCTGAGAAAGGGAAATATTTTTCTTTGAGCTCGCTCGCTTTGAAATCAAGCGTAGTCCTCAAATGTGTTACTTCTAGTGCACTGGAATGATATTTGTGTGTGGACTAGCTTTCACTATTACCAGTGTCCCTCGTCATCAGGCGAACCCACTCTGACTTCAGAGGTACTTGTAATTTTAGTTCAACAGACCAATATAGGGGTTAAACCCGCTACCTCGGCATCAACACAGCAGATGTTTAAGAGCGAGTGCTTGTATCCATTCGGTCATGCTGGCCTCCCCTCACCACATGATTTGCTGGAGTCTGTCTAGTTCTCTAAGCTCAGCATTAGCGATTGTGTCATACCATAAATGGACAAAGTCAAAAAGCTATCCACGAGAGAATCTTGATAGTATATTGATAGTAAGTCTGGTGTACACACGTAAGAACTCCCAAACGATGCTGTACAGTTAACCCATTGAGTGAGATTTTCCTACTGTGATCTTCAGAGGAGGCTTGGGCCCTAAAGGATAGTAGCTCTAGTGCCATAGGCAAAGAGGTGCTTGAATGAACAAATGAACAAACTTTTATTTTCAAATGGTCGCAAGGTACAAGAAGAACAAGATGAGATCAGACAAATTGGGCATACAGGCCTGTCTTACATTCAGCCCTTCACACCACTCATCTTTTGTACATCAAATATCTATTGCGCATATTACATTCACATAGAAAAAAAATTGTTAAATGAATGCTGTGTGCATAAAAAATGCATACTTCCATGTTATGAGACAGGCAGGCAGGCACGGACACACACAGACACATGTATCAACACATACATACCTACATACACACGTTCATACATAGATGTATATATATATATCCTTTACAAAAACTCGCAGTTATACACCCACTCAATAACTCACAAATACACTCTCTCTCGCACGCACATATACCCACTCATAATCACAAACACACTAAGAAACATTTACTCATACATACAAAGTAAAGCTAATCAATCAATCCAACAATTAAATAACAAACAGACATGGGATGAAGAACATACGATCACAGCATGGACAAATGTTACATTAAGCACATGAAACAAATAATTCCAGTGACACAGAAATATCAGTAAACATTTGATTCACCTCCGTCTAAGAATAAAGCTCCCATGATTGCCTCGCAGCAGTTGGCCATAGCATGACGCAGATCAGATTCATGACAGAGGTCAGGACCATGGACGTACAGCATAAACTCCTGGGTTAGGATACAGCAACATACAGGCAGCATGAATAACATGTCTGTATACATATAAATAGATTAGTATCACACACATACAAAAGGTAACCGATATCACTTCTTATGCAGCATTGTGGGCATAAGTTGCTTGGCCTTATATCCTTGATTAATCAGCACTTCATGGGTGAATATAATGCCAGCCATCTTATCTTCAGGAACAATATCTAGCACCTGATGTGTGAAGTTCACCTCAGCATTATCTAGGCCCTTAAAGAAAGCAAAGAATAACACTGTACCCTCCATGCATGTCTTAAGAGATGGCTAAGGAGGGTTGGTATTACTCTTCCTTTTCCTCTTCTTCCCTTTATCCATTATGGGAACATAGGCCTTTCATCAACTCACGCCAAGCTGTCCTGTCTTGCTATCTCCTGGAGCTCTCTCCATATCCTTCCCTGGTGCCAATTTTTGGCTGGGTCAGCCTGGGAGAATCTGTCCTGATGCAGATTTGGACCCATGATCACTGGGCCAGCGGGCAGGCATCTAGCCACTGATGCTACTGCAGCTCCCAGAACATGATGCTGACATAACACAATCCATGACATGATGCTGACATAAAATAACTTTTTTTTTTCCGGATGTGATTGCGTTGTGCCTGTTTACAGCAGAGCTGTGTTCTTGCGCCGTTAGGCCGACACATCCGACTTCTGCGGGCATTTGTTGACCGGGTTAACCTTCCCAGAAACCCATAATATTATACTGGCATTAAAAAAAAACAAACCATAACACAATACTGACATAAAACAATCCATACAAAAAGATGACATGAAAATGATATAAAACAATACATACAGAAGGATCACATGACACTGACATAAAACAATACATGCCATGACACTGACATCAAACAATCCATGCCATGACACTGACATCAAACAATCCATGCCATGACACTGACATCAAACAATCCATGCCATGACACTGACATAAAACAATCCATGCCATGACACTGACATAAAACAACCCATGACATGACACTGACATAAAACAACCTATGACATGACACTGACATCAAACAATCCATGCTATGTCACTGACATCAAACAATCCATGCCATAACACAGACATTAAAACAACCCATGCCATGACACTGACATCAAACAATACATGCCACGACACTGACATAAAAAAAAACCCACACAAAAGGATCACCTGGAGCTTCAGTTTCTGTGCCAGGATTGCCAAGTGCTGGTTCTGAACCAAGGCCATCCTGAATGTAGTCAGCCCTCCTTCTTCCAACCATGGGAACATGTAGAACAAGTGGACGCTGGTCAGAAACTCAATGACAGCATCACCGAGAAACTCTAGCCTCTCATTGTGAGGTATCTCTGGTGAGAAAATGTTCAAGAAATTAGTAATAACTCACGCATCTGGACCAAGAAAGTCAAGGCCATTTCAACATCATCACCAAACAAGTGTTTGCCATGTGGCATCAGCAATCAGGCATCTCCACAGTATAAAACTGTTATAATAACTGCCTATAGTACCTTGAGGGGACAGGACAGGGGGGTCTTGAGCATGAGGAATTAAGACTTCATGGCTAGTGCAGCTGCTGCAAAATGTTCAGGTTAGTTTTCCTTTTGCAGATAGAAAAATAAATCCATCAGCTTAACAAGGATTTTACCTCAGAAGTCGGGATAAGGTTCGCCTGATGGCGAGGGACACTGGTAATAAGGAAAGCTAATTCACACGCAAAACTCAGTCGAGTGCACTAAAAGTAGTAACATGTGTATGGACTACTATGCTGAGTTCAAAGCAATCAAATGTAAAAACCTTCTAAAAAAACCCAAGGATTTGAATCCGGGTCTCTTAAATGGGAACCTAGTGTTCAATTCACATTCTTCACATTCCATTCATTCTGGGATGGATGCCTCCAAATCAATAACAAAACGCCTTTATTCACTCCAGAAAAGGGCAGTGCGTCTAATCAATGGCGATAAGTTTACAGACAATTCTAACCTACATGAACATCTTCAGTTACTGCCACTCCACAAACGCCTACTTTTTAATAAGGCTAAACTAACTCACAAAATCCTACTTCAGAATACCCCAAGCTATCTTTGGCCATTGTTTAAATATAACGCAAGACATAGTGAATGACTAAATATACTTCATGTCCCTAAACCTAGGATAGACCTATATAAAACAAGCTTAGCATACTCTGCCACTCAGTTGTGGAATAATCTTCCACAAGAAATCAAAGACACCACCAATCATTATACATACAGTCGCAACCTGTTTGAACACTACCTCAGGACAGACTACATGCCCCCTTAACCCTTTACAGGGCAGACGCTTGTCCGTTTTGTAGCCCTGAACGGGCAAGATTTTTTCAGGTTCTGCAAACTTTCGGGTCGCGTTAGTAAAAACGTCACAAATAAGGTGTTAGTCAACCGATTTTAGTTAAATAAACAACACAATGAAGGGAAAAGCATGCAGAATATGTTACTCACGTGATTGTTGCCGGTAATCTATATATGAACACAAATATTTACGAAATACGGCATGTTGTTTGTGATTTTCCGTCACCTATATGGCAATTTACAAACACATTTTCAGAATCATAATCACTTTTGTTAAAGTCTGACTCACGACTGCTAATGCAAAGTAACGCTTTGCACTGATATCTAGCTCCGATTAATAATCAACTTCATGCCCTTTAATGTCATTTAAATTGAACAGAGCGAAATCTCGGTTATCACTTTAAGAATCGCCGAAATCCATTTTGAAAAACAGCGTAAAAATCCCGAAAACTATCAAAAAAAGTCCGTTTAAATTCATTGTAGCGCATTTACAAATGGCGGCCACGTTGTCAAGCTGTCGGCGAAAGTGAAAGTAGCCGTCGGAAGTGTCGGAAAGCCGAGAGATCGAGTTTTTACAATGCATAATAGTATCGGCCGGATTCGGCCGCTACGCTCGTTTTATGCGATCAGCCGGTAATGGCCGCTATGCCCTGTAAAGGGTAAAAAAAAAAAAACAGCAACAAAGACAATAATAATGGTAAATTATCTCGAGCGACAACTAGCTAGAAAGAAAAAAAACATTCCCATACGTGTGGCATGTTACACCCAACTTGGGTATTTATGATGCCCATGTTAAACATTGCCTCAACGAGTCATGTATTATTAATTATTTTTCATGCGTTTTAATGCTTATTGTTCTTTTGTTGTTAAAGAATTGCTTCATAAGAGATGTTGAATGAAAGAATGTATGAGAGGAAATAGAGAAGAAGGGCAGAATGTCAGACGGGCCTGTGTGCCCAATTCTTAACCCTTTGAAAATAAAGATTTTCGTTCGTTCGTTCGTTCGTTCACTCAGCCGGATGCTTCTTCACAGCATGTTATCTCTAAAAGGAAAACCCACTTATTTATTTATTTTTGGGGATACGGTTACAGACCAATTTTTATCATGTAAGGGATCACTTTCTATGCATACGGGTATATCCATAAGCAGCACAGCTTCCTCCAATGACATGAAAGACACAAAATAAGCCAAGTATGGTAAGCCAGCAAGTTTAAACATTTAAACACATTTACACATTCCTGTGGGGTTGCTTGTAATGAGGTGACGCCAGTTCTACTAAGAAAGAAAAAAATATGTTGCTAACCTGAGATAGTTTCCTCTTGCTTGCCAAAACGAGACATGATGTCCACTAAAATACAAATGCCTCGCTTGCGTGTGTTCTGGTAATGGATGCGACGGTCCCCGTACTCCACCTGCCTCATGCCACAGTTTGTCAGAGAGTTGCGGGTGTGGTCTGGGTTGGTGCCGTAATTCGTGCGGTAGGAAGTGTGAGTTAGTGACAGCTGCGAGGGAAAATTGAAGGTTTTGAGCAAGGTTCAGTAAAGTCCATGGTGTACCTCCAACCATGGTAAGGACAATTCATGCAGGTGCTGACAAAATCAAAGAGGGTGCTAAAACATGTCAAATCCCAAGTCTGAAGGAAAGATCACATCTTGTGAAATTAGAAGTCTATGGAAATATGAGGGATGGTCAGAAAGTAATACAACATAACTGCTTTCAATAAAACAATATTTGAATAGCTGGGTGGTCAACACATACCCAATTGGATTGACAGAATAATAAACAAAGACTCTGGTAACGTGGTAATGCCTACACACCACAAATCGCCTGTGATCGATTAGTCAGCACATTTTTTAACAAACAAAATGGTTGCATGTTAAAGTTGGCCAAGGCAAGTGCCATTCATTTACAGAAACCAACTTTGTGCAACGTAAGGACAAGATAGTCAGTTAAAAATTACTGTGGTAGACAATTCAAATTACTGTGTGAATATGTATGTTGTATATTTCAGCTTGAAGGATTTATCTTATTCCTTTAGTTCATGTTGTGTGATTTCTGATGAGATGCAGCGAAATATGCACGACAATAAATTATGCAATCTAATATTTGTGTCTTCGTTATTACAAAAAATATTCTATCAAAATGAATTAAATTTACAGGCAATATACATGAACATTTGCTCTAGACATACTATGTCTACATAATCCCCATCAACTTGTACCACTTTACACCAGCACAAAACAAGTGCATGCAAGCCTTGACTGCACCAGGGTTTGTTCTGCTCACATAGTCATTTCTTCACTGCATGAATCACACCCAAATCATCATCAAACATTGTCCCACAGAGTGCAATTTTAAGCGGCCTAAAAATGAAAATCAGGGTGAGCCAGATCAGAGCTGTAGTGTGGACGACGGAGTACAGTCCAGCCCAATTTGGCAACTGTCTACATGTTTCTGACTTGTGTGAGGGTATGCATTGTGCCTGAGGAATTAAGGCCACCTGGCTGGCATAGGTGCCCCAACAGAAAAATGTCTGTCAACGTACCAAGGATTCGAACCCGGGTCTCCCAAAAGAGCCCAGAATTCTAGCCTCTCAGCCAGACGTTCCTCAACACCAAGAATAATCAAGATACATTTCAAATGAGTCAACCTAGTCTTCTTCTTCTTCTTCAGTGTTCCGAGCCATTGAGGTTCTTTGCTGCAGACACAATCCGTCTCCATTTGTCTCTCTGCTTGACCTTCTCTTGCCAGTCGTTGATTCCAAGTGCTTGTAGGTCTGTATATATATTATCTCTCCACCGTCCTCTTGGTCTATCTCGGGGTCTACGGTCATTTATTTCCTGAGTGTAAGCGAGTTTTGTTTCCCTATTATCTTCCATTCTTTCTATATGCCCCAGCCATTGTAGTCTATTAGCCTTCATGATACCAGTGATTAGCGGGCAATTAAACAGATCATAAATGTCTTTGTTACTTCTTCTTTTCCACTTTCCACTTTGTGTATCCCTAATGGGTCCAAAGATGCGTCTTAAAACTTTGTTCTCAAAAGTTTGTAGCAAGGCTTCGTCTCCTTTCGTTGTACTCCAGGTTTCAAAGCCATACAGTACAACTGGTCTGATCAGTGTTTTGTATATTGTGATCTTGGTGTTACGAGATAGCGCCTTTGATTTTAGTAGATGTTGTAGTGCATAGTATATCTTATTTCCAGAATAGATTCTAGTTTGTATTTCTTCCCTTATGATGTTGGAGCGCCAACGGCTTCGGGCGGAAGAGCGCAATTGGGAGGGTACAAGCCTTACCCTGGTGCGAGGAAATGCAAGCTAAAGACAAAATTGTCATGGCAGGGCAGACCAGGCCCTAAGCCTTGGTTGGCAGCTGGTCTAGGATCGAAGCTCCGACAGGCGGACAGTTAGAGCATTGCTTTGCTGATCCGGCAGCTTCTGCAGCTTGTCTTGTTCCAGATGTAGGGGTGTTACCTTTCCTCTGGAGTGAACTAGGCAGGCCGAGAGAGGGATCATGCTGCATGGGCAACACATGATCTCTATATTTTAGCCCAGGCTTTGTGCTATGACCTCACAAAGGCATTTGATTTGGTCAGTCGTGAGGGTCTGTTCAAGGCACTAAAGAAGATTGGCTGCCCACCAACTCTTCTGTCCATTGTGGAATCGTTCCACACAGGCATGAAGGGTATAATCAAGTTTGATGGTGCAACTTCTGAAGAATTTGAAATCAAGAGTGGAGTTAAGCAAGGTTGTGTACTAGCTCCCACCCTCTTTGGAATATACTTTTCACTTCTACTGAAATATGCATTTCGTGATCAGGATGGTGGTATATACATTCACTCACGCTCAGATGGCGGCCTCTACAATGCTCAGAGATTGAAGGCTAAGACCAAAATTAGGAGGGTACTGATCAGAGAGTTGCTTTTTGCAGATGATGCTGCAGTTACGACCCACTCTGAGGAAGAATTGCAATGTCTACTATCTGCATTCTCCAATGCTTGTTCTGAATTTGGCTTAACAATTAGCAAAAAGAAGACACAGATTATGTCACAAGGTGCACATGGGGTACCATCAATCTTTATTGACGATGCCGAACTAGAGATAGTAGACCATTTTACATATCTAGGATCAGTGGTAAATAGCAAATTATCCCTAGATCAGGAAATCAACATCCGGATTGGTAAGGCAGCAACAACAATGAACAGGTTAAGAAAAAGAGTCTGGGAGAACAGGAAGCTTACTGCCAAAACAAAAGTCCTTGTCTATCAAGCCTGTGTCCTTAGTACTCTTCTCTATGGCAGTGAAACCTGGACAACTTACTCACACCAAGAGAACAATTTAAACAGCTTTCATATGCGGTGTCTGCGAAGAATTCTTGGTATTAAGTGGCAAGACAAAATCACAAATACTGAAGTATTGGAAAGATCAGGGTGTGTGACAGTTTATTCCATGCTCAGTCTTCGTAGACTTAGATGGATAGGACATCTTAGGAGGATGGATGATGGTAGAATACCAAAGGATATCTTTTTTGGTGAATTACAGATGGGTAAGAGATCTCAGGGTCGGCCTCTACTACGATACAAAGATGTGTGTAAGCGGGACATGATTGATACAGGCATTGATAATGCACATTGGGAGCAAGTCGCCGCTGAACGTGTTGCATGGAGGGCAAATATCAGAAATGGAATAAAGTCAAAGGAGAAAATTATTGCAGAAAAGTCACACACCAAGCGTTTGAGACGTAAGATGGTGCATGATGGTGGAAATGGCCACGTGTTCACATGCACCCACTGTGAACGGACATTTACAGCGCAAATTGGCCTTATCAGTCACACTCGCTACCGCCATAGTTAAAAGTTATTATGCCTTTTTAAAGCACAAACTATCGTCTGTCAAGACGGCAAGGTGCCAATGATGTTGGAGCAGTTGAAGATTGTACCCAGGTATTTGTATGTTTCCGTTCTTTTAATGGTCATATTATCTATTTGTATGTGGCCAGAGTTTTTAGCCATTCATTCTCTTGAAATTACCATATATTCTGTCTTATCTTGGTTGATAACCAGCCCCATCTGTTGGGCTTTTTCCTTTAAGTGAGTCAATATTTCCAATGTCTTTTGTTCATTTTCCCCTATAATATCTATATCATCTGCATAACCAAGCAGCTTGGATGTTCCTCCAATATCACATTCCTCCTTTACCCTCCTTACAACTTTCTCTAGAGCCAGATTGAAGAGTAGCGGCGATAGTGCATCACCCTGTTTCAAGCCAGATGCTATTTGAAAAGGGTCTGATTTCCTGCCTTTATATGTTACTATATTATAAGTATCTTCCATGCATAGTCTGGTCATGTTGATTAACTTCCTTGGTATTCCAAATTCCCGCACAGCATTCCATAGACTATTCCTATGGACACTATCATAAGCCTTTTTAAAATCCACAAAAATGTTATGGAGATCTCTTTTATATTCCCAATTTTTCTCGGCTATTTGTCGTAAGATAAATATCTGATCTATTGTTGATCTGTTTTGTCTAAAACCCGCCTGGTAGTCACCTAATATGTATTCTGAATATGGTTTTAGTCTATTTAGTAATACTGTGGATAGTATCTTATAGCTTATGGACAGTAGTGATATTCCTCTATAATTTTCACACTGGAACTTGTCTCCTTTCTTAAAGATAGGTATCAATAATGAGAGTCAACCTAGTCACAGAAGAATATTTAAAGCATGTGTGATTCTGATATACACATATACAGTGCAAACCACTTAAGGCGACCTCAGATGTGGCGAATGTCTGTTGTGAAGAACAATATTGTATTGAACATTGTAAATGCATTACTATATGCTTGAGCTCTTATAAGAGGAATTTCTGATAAGATGAATTATTTCTTGGGTCACAGGTGAGTTCACCTTATCAGGTCTGCAGTGTATATGCATCTTCGCCAGGGCTACATAATTTGTGCACTGTGCTGAGATTCTCCTTGTGCCATCTATAGAAGGAAACTGGATCACTTTTGGAGGTTGCTGTGGACTGCAATAAAAATGATCATGTACAAATCAAAACTTATGAAACATGTGCTATGATGATATGCACCCACAAGAAATTAATGAACTGAATGTTTGGCACTAACCTGCAAGAGATTTCTGTCCTGAAATCTGTAGTCCAGATCTTCTTCCAACACATCAAGACAGATGTGGAAGCGGAGGTGGCTCATCAACACAGGCACCATGAGAGCATGCTGGCACAAGTCCGCCCGCAGGCCCGTGCACAGAAAATCTTTACTGCTCAGCTCCACGGTTACCTGTCAGACACCAACACTGTCAGTTTTGTACATCTTCAGATGAAACATTTCATACATTACACACAATCATTTACACGCCAGCTCTGTGGTGAAGGGGTTATGGACACAATTCATAATCCCGCATACCGTATTCGAAACACAACTGTGGGTGATTTAGCAGCAGACTGTCTCTTGTTGATATTTTCATGCAATGGTATGAATGCCAGTCATTCAGAAAGCAATGGCAAATTACTTAATGTAAACTTGCCCAGGAATAAAAAAACAGCCAACAAAATGCTGGGGATGACTGCTACGACCTGCAAAGGATATACAACTAACTTTTTTAAAAGTAAATAATACACAATTCCAAACTCAATAAACATGAACAGGCTCCAAATTTTGACGGCTCTTATTTTCAGCAGCTCTATATACCCTAACCAACAAATAAGAAAAGGCTACACATCTCAAGATACATACATACTGTCTCTTGTTTATGTTCACAGCATTCATTTGACAATGTCTTTCCTATGTGAATGTAACATGGACAATAGATAATTGATATATGAAAGAAGAGTGGCTAGAAGGGCTGAATGTAAGACGGGCCAGCAAGCCAAATTTGTGACCGTTGTTGATTTGTCTTACATTCACTCACTTTGAACTTGAGCGTAGTCCATACACGTGATACTACTTCTAGTGCACTGAACTAATTTTTGCTTGTGGATTAGCTTTCCCTATTACCAGTGTCCCTCGCCATCTGGCGAACCCACTCTGACTTCTGAGGTACTTGTAATTAAAGTCCCCAATTCAAGGATGAGAAAACATTATAGTCTGACAGGTGCCAGGGTTGAACCCGCTACCTCAACATCCCCAAACAGAAATTTTGAGAGTGACCGCTCTTATCCATTCAGCCAATGATGACCTCCTGTGACCCTTTGATAATAAAGTTCATTCATTCGTTCATCAAATTACCTCTCTTTTCATTGTCTTCTTCATTCTGATCTCCCGCAGTTTTTCTTCCTGCTCCTTCAGCTTCAGTTTATCCGCCCCCAGAATTTTCGGCTTGCTGTTCAGGAGATGACGGAACTTGACGTACTGTTTCCAGGCCTTTCTGTAAACCGGGTCACCTGCATAACTTAACTGTGCAGGGCGATAACCCTGTTGAAGAGCAGGTTTTGAAATAATGTAAATTGTGCACAATAAAGCTTTAATGTAAAATATTCTAGAAGAAACTAATACCAACCACGGCAGAAGGAACTAACAACAATCATAACAAAGAACTAATACCAAACATGCTAGAAAGAACTCATATCAAACATGATAGAAGGAACTAATATCAACCATGATAGAAGGAACTAATATCAACCATGATAGAAGGAACTAATAACAACCACGATAGAAGGAACTAATAACAACCACGATAGAAAGAACTAATATCAAACATGCTAGAAAGAATATCAAATATGAAAGAAGGAAGCAATAACAAACTTGATAGAAGGAACTAATACCACACACAGTGTGAGGACTAATACTAAATACAATAGCAGGAACTAATAAAAAACACAACAGAAGAAACTAATATAAAAATATAGAAGGAACTAATATCAGCACTACAGAATGAACTAATACCCAACACCAAAGACAAATCTAATATCAAACACCATAGAAGGGACTAATTCCAAATACAATAAAAGGAACTAATACTAAACACTATAGAAGGAACTAATACCAAATACAACAGAAATAACTAATATTAAACACAACAGAAAGAAATAACAAAAAATGTAATAAAAGAAACCAAATTAGCCCAGTGCACTCACTGGTAGTAGTAGTAACTACAAGTAGTAGTAGCACGTCCGTGGACTGTGCTTGAGTTCAAAGCAAGCGAGCACAAAAATATAAAACTACAATAGAAGGAACTAGTTGTAAATACATTAGAAGTGACTAATTGCAAACAACAGAAACAACTAATATTAAACACAACAGAAGGAACTAATACTAAACACAATAGAAGGAGCTAATCTTAAATACATTAGAAGTGATTAATTACAAACATAACAGTGAGAACTAATATTAAACACAACAGAAGGAACTAATTTTAATTACATTAGAAGCATAATCATATACTACTTCTATCCTACAACCAAAAATTAAATTAGCAAGCTTAAAATCAAATTAGCCAACACTAAAATCAGATGAATCAGGAATCTACCTGGTGAATGATGAGAGGATACTTCGGCTGACTCTCTGTTTCCTCTTTTTCATCCTGCTTGACATCACTCTCTATCTTAGCTTTTTTTGCTGTCTTGCTGTCTTCATCACTGCTGTCCACAAAGCTGTCAGGTCGGATGACAGGTGTCGTTACTTTTCTGTCCAGCTGGTCGACACGGATTGAACTGGGTCTCTAGAAGTACACAAACAATAGAAGGTTAACACACAGCATACAGTAGATACACAGACATTAAGATGAACACACAGCATATGGTAGATGCACAGACATTAAGACAAACACACAGCATATGGTAGATGCACAGACATTAAGACAAACACACAGCATATGGTAGATGCACAGACATTAAGACAAACACACAGCATACAGTAGATACACAGACATTAAGACAAACACACAGCGTATGGTAGATGCACAGACATATAAAGATGAATATAAAGCATATAGTAAATATACAGACGTATTTAGATTAATACAAAGCCTACTGTAGATACACCAACATATTCATATTAACACAATGCAAACAGTAGATGCACAGACATATTATGATTAATACACAGCTTACAGTAGTTACACATTCTTATTAAGATTATTACACAGCATACAATAGATAAAACAGACATATTAAGATTAACACACAGCATACAGTGTTTGTATGTTTTTGTTTGCTGATGAAGGCTAGTAGTCATCACAACATCTTATGTTTTCCGTAATTGTGTTCTGTAAAGCTTAATTACCTTGTGTTATTTTATATTGTTCAGCAGCCATCCCATGCTAATGGTACCACTGCCAGCCTGATAAGATATTTAGCACTGACTATCACAGAGAACCAAAAAAGTGGCAAAGAGCACAGACAGCTTGAGAACCTCTTCATGTCCACACAATCTGAGTGTCAATCACTTACCATGCCAGGGTTGGTGACAATCATCCCTCTCAGGTTGTCCACCTTAGCATGCCATTCACTCTCCCCACAGAGCATGATCTCCTCCAGCTTGGACTCATCCACTAAAGGCTTGACCGACTTCAGCAGAAAGCTGAGCACCGTGTTCATGGACAAGACCTCTTTACAGCCAGAGTCTGGAAGTGTGCGACAGAACCTGGGTAGGAAATGGAAGCGCTGACAGCCTCCAGCTGGTCCTGTCCAGTCCACATCGATGAGTTCCAGGATTTCAGTGAAGATAAACCTGTGGAGATACATTTGAAAGGTGTGTTAGTAACACAGTAACTTATTATTCTTCGAGAATTGTACAACAGAAATGCCAATCACCTTATAACAACTGATGAATATGGGCAAAATAAACAGCCATCTTACAACAATCAACAAACACAGCAATAAAACAATCATCTTACAATAACCAAAAAAAAAAGATTTAAAAATATTTTTTTTTGTGTGGTTGTTGTAAGATGGTCGTCGTTTTTTTTCTTTTTGGTCATAAAAAAACTGCTAGTAGGGCCTATTAATAATGACCAATAATTTCAGGGTTCAGAAAAAAAGTAGCCAGTATTTGTCGCTGATAATTTCATAGTGCTCATTATAAGAAGCCAGTGTTAGTGGTTGATAATTTCAGTGTTCATAATTTCACAGTGTTCGTTTTAAGAAGTCAGTATTAGTGGTTAATAATTTCAGTGTTCATTTTAAGAAGTCAGTATTAGTGGTTAATAATTTCACAGTGTTCATTTTAAGAAGCCAGTATTAGTGGTTAATAATTTCACAGTGTTTGTTTTAAGAAGCCAGTATTAGTGGTTAATAATTTCACAGTGTTCATTTTAAGAAGCTAGTAATACTGGTTAACAACTTCATAGTGTTCATTATAAGAAGCTTTTATATTTAGTTTTTCATGTAGTGTTTTCTAGGTAGTTGTGTCGATTTGTGTTTGTTTATTCTTCAGAGAATGCAGCCAGCGTACCCACGACTGCCGCTTCGCCGCTCGCCCATCGCTTGAATGTGATATATGACAGTGGATGAAGAATGACTTGCGCGATGACTTGGATTAAAGCAGTAGCAAAAGCCAGAAGGAAAATTGCCATCCTGAGAAAGCTAACTGGAACCACGTGGGGAGCCAGTGGGAAAATACTTAGCAAAGTTTATCAACAGAGCATACGACCACACTTGGAATACGGGTCAACTGCGTGGTGTTCAGCATCAAAAACTACATTGCAGGAGCTGGACAAGGTGCAAAATCAAGCTCTTAGAGTCATCACAGGAGGGATGAGATCAACCCCTATAGTAGCAATGGAGAAAATGGGGAGGACACAAGCTTTAAGAGAACGCAGAGATACAAAAACACTAATACAAGCAGAAAAGTTTCTCAGCTTGCCAGGCCACCCTATGAAGAACCGATTTGAAAACTTAGCTATGGAGCGGTTGAAAAGAAGTAGTTTCATCCACCAGGCCAAACAACTCTGCAGAGAAACCATCGATCTTCCCACAGTTGGTATCCCCCTGACAACTATTCCATAGCGAACCCCGTGGAAAGATGAACATAGAATATCGCTAAAAATCCAGTCAAAAGTGAGAGGAATATTTGACAAGGAAGAACAGAACAGTCTACAGCGCAGAACAGCCACTCTCAGCTTCCTTGATGACGAATACCCACAGGACCTCTGGATCCGAGTCTACACAGATGGGTCAGCACAAAATGCTGTTCGAAATGGAGGAGCGGGTGTGTACATGGAATACCCAAATAATACTAGAGACATGGCCAGAATTCCAACAGGAAAGTACTGCCATAACTATGATGCTGAAATTGAGGCAATCAAGATAGCCACAGAGAAATTACAAAATACCAGCCATGGTACACAACCTGCGGTGATATTGACAGATGCAAAATCCGTAATAGAGGCGCTCCTGTCTGGGAAATTGCCAGTTCTGAGGACACTTCTTTCTGAACTTAGCAGTCAGCGTAAGATCACCATACAGTGGATACCATCCCACTGTGGAGTCCCCGGAAACGACAGAGCTGATCGATTGGCTAAGGAAGGAGCAAAAGAAGAACAACCTGATGTGCCTATTAAGAATGATCAAATCAATCAGAAGGCCACCAAACCTTACTCAAGACGACTACCACGTTATGGACAGACCAGAACAGGTCATTCTTCTGCGCCTCAGAACAGGACACAATAGATTACGCAACCACATGTATACAAAATTCAAGATTGGTGACTCAGCCATGTGCCCATGTGGTTTGGCGTCGCAGACACAGAGCACATACTCCAGGATTGCCCAAACTACAACATACCCAGGCGAACCTTCTGGCCTAGAGAGACAACAGTGGAAGATAAACTCTATGGACCGCTGAATGAACTAAAAAAGACTGTTAGATTCATACAAGAGACAACATTGCAGTTATAAACATATTTCAGGTGAACGAAAGAAGAAGAAGAAAGTGAGGAAGAGTTGCGCAATTCGTCGACTTCACTCTCTCGCCTGAGTCCATCTGAATCCAGTGGCAAGAGAAGTCGAGACGACTGGAGACGAATACAGGTGCAGTGGATGACCAGGGCGCTCTACGTGCCTTGCCGTGCTCATTACGTTCCACAACGCTTTGCAGGTAAACGCCGTCTTGCCCGTTTAATCAGGAGTGATTTCTTCCGCGCAGTCTGCCGAGTCCTGTCTTCACATGCTGGGTAGGCATACCCTAGTTCACCGCTTGGTTTGACACCAATACCATACATTCTGTTCTGATGAAGGCTTTAGCCGCAACATCCATTCTGTTATTTGTGACCATGTTCTGGTAAATCTCACTGCATAGTTCTCGTTGTTTGGTGATTCATTCATTATAAGAAACCAGACTTGTAGGTCCATGAAAAATAGCCAGTATTTGTGTCCAAAAATTGCCAGTATTTGTGGCTGATAATTGCTTAGTGTTCATGACAAGAAGTCTGTATTTGTGGCCAGCAAGTGTTACCAAGCCTTTTTTTTGTAATCAGAATTGTAAATATTCCTAAGTCACATTTTTTCAGTAATTTTATTATAGAAAAAATTTCACTAGCTGCTATATATTGGGATTTTGGACTAATTTCTCACAGCAGATGTTTGTTAACATGTTCTGTACTTTCTTAAGATGTTTATTTTCCAGTGTTCTGTACTTTCTCCAGCAGTGATCTGAAATGTAATGTGTGAAGATCCACAATGGGTGGACAGCTTTGGGATAGCAACAGCAAAAAATTGCGCGCCAGTCTGGTATCATGGGTCAGATCCAAATCAGGGTGGATTCACAATTTAAAAAATGATACGGGATCACAGGTCACCCTAGCCTAAAATGTGCACCAGGAAATGTCCTTGGAAGTAAAGGCAGCAGCGTGATACTGACCACATCACCCACTGAGTGTCAATTTGTCTATAAAAATATGGGTGTAGCACCATATACCTAATTCAACTAAGGCATGTAACAGGGACCGTTACTCTAAAACAACAAGAATATGACACAGTTAATACACCACGTTATGGACAGACCAGAACAAGTCATTATTTGGCGCCTCAGAACAGGACACAATAGATTACGCAACCACATGTATACAAAATTCAAGATTGGTGAATCAGCCATGTGCACATGTGGGCTGGCCCCGCAGACAGCAGAGCACATACTCCAAGACTGCCCAAAGTATAACATATCTAGGCAAACCTTCTGGCCTAGAGAAACAATAGTGGAAGATAAACTATATGGGCCACTGAGTTCATACAAGAGACAACATTGCAGATATAGACACACTTCTAGTGAACGAAAGAAGAAGGAGAAGTGAATATACCTGTTAAACAAATTGAGGCTTCGTATGGTGAAGTTCTCCGGTGCACTTTCTGGAATGAAATGGATGGTGTACTCAATATTAAACCGAAGCAGTCTACAGGGTGGAATGTTCTCCAGCTTTACGTGACTGAACATAGAGAAGCCCTCAAATATGTACTCGTGGTTGTCATGGTTGATCAGCGTCGGCACCTGCAGACAGACAACAGACATTTAAACTGTGGTAATGTTTGCCAAGAAGCCACTGTGTAGGTCAAGCGGGGTTATGACGTCAATAACAAAACTGAACAATAACAATGTGGCTTGCTAAGACAGTGGTATGGCAGATGCTGAGATGAATGCACTTAACACACTCATGATGACAGCTGACAGTTTATTCCTGAAGGATATACACCACACAAACCTCCACAAACAGCAGAGTCATTCACGCTGACTTAGCAATATTCTCATCCACTATCCACTGTGGACCAAGTGCTTGGTAGCCTTCAATCTCAATATGTACAGTCCATCTCCGGGTATGCTTTTGACATACTACAACCTGTCTCTCTATCACAACCTGGTACAGTACTGTACATTGGCATAGAATATCATCATATATAGTTGATGACAGAACTCGCTTGTGAGATACAGCTGCTGGCATTCGTTAATGCTCACGTGCATCACTCAACAGACTTTCCATCTCCCAAATTGGTCCTTATTTACACACACACACACACATCCTCAAAAGATTACAATTTTCACTGAAAATACAGGTACACCAGATATTTATCTCTTTGTCTTCCCCTGACTTTTTCTAATCAATTCTGCGAGCTGCCACTAAGCGAAGCCATGATCAGTTCCCCAATTCATTCAGTTATTATACAAGAGTAAAAGACTAATTTTGGTAGGATTAGACGACGACAACAACAATGAAGACAAGCCATGAAGGCAACTATGTTGTGCTAAGTTGAATCTGTCGACCAATGAAGTGCCTTTAGACCTGGCCTACAATCTGTCAGGTGTTAGGTAGATATACAGTTCACAAGCCATCTGCTTGATCTTCTTCTTCTTCTTCGTTCATCCGGAGTTTTTTTTCGGACGTGATTGCGTTGTGCCTGTTTACAGCAGAGCTGCGTTCTTGCGCCGTTAGGCCGACACATCCGACTTCTGCGGGCATTTGTTGACCGGGTTAACCTTCCCGGGGGTTTCTTAGGACGTTTGACTCTCACTGTTGTGGTGTTATCCCCCATCCCAGCTGGTCCATATAGAACAGCCAAAGATCCTGGTCAGCCCTCAAGGGAAGGCAGGGGCAGACCATGGGCATTCCCCGCCATCCAAGGAGGCTTCCATACTTGCAGAGCCGATACATAGCGCTCTGGTACTGGGCTCACCCAAGGAATCGTCACGTCCTGCACATGGCTGCTTAGCCTCACTTCCGTATATTGGGCTTTCCGTTCACCATAGGCTGTTCTTCCGGAAACCAGAAGTATGCAGTCTGCAGATGACATCCACACAGTGAGCTTTCGATTCGGACTTTCCATGTAATGGATTTGCTAGCCAAGCAATATTCCATTTCATGCCACTAGGACACTTTTCCACCTTTTATGAAGCCCACACAGTGGGCTTTTGATTCAGACTTTCCACGTAATGGATTTGCTATCCAAGCAATATTCCATTTCGTGCCACTAGGACACTTTTCCACCTTTTATGAAGCCCACACAATGGGCTTTTGATTTGGACTTTCCATGTAATGGATTTGCTATCCAAGCAATATTCCATTTCATGCCTCTGGGTCTTCATGCACCTTTAAATGTCAACCTGTATATAGTTAAAGTAATCTGCGGTCAACTTTAGCTTGTTGATATCTCCATAGAGCTTGTCCTCAAATGAAGCAGGTGTGGGCCAAAATATCTTTCTCTGTTCTGCATACGTTGGGCAATCCTGCAGCAAATGTTTTGCTGTCATTTTTCCAGTTCTACAATTTCATTCATCGGTATCTCCTATCTTTAGTTTATTGAACAAGTGGTATTTCAGCCTGTTATGTCCTGTGCGGAGTCTGAAGATTGCTACTTGTTCTCTTCGGTCGAGTTTGTAATATGCATCATCCTTCTGATGGCCTGGATGCTCTGATTCCCATTTGGTTCTATAAGTGCTTTTTATCAACCTCTTTGCCTCATTATAGGTTATGTCTATGTCAGGCTGTGGTAGTCGTCCGCCCTCTTTTGCCAGTCTGTCAGCCTCTTCGTTTCCAGGTATACTGCAATGTGATGGGATCCACTGTATTACAACTTTTTTGGATTTCTGGCATAGACCATGGAGTGCTGCTCTTAGGTCAGTTAGTTCTGTGCTGTTATTGCTCTTCAGTATTGAGACAGCTGACTTTGCATCTGTGAAGATAGCTATTTGCTTCTCTTTATTTTCCTCCATCAGGAGCATTTCTGCTGCAGTTTTCAGAGCCTCTACCTCCGCTTTGAAGTTACTTGAAAATTTTCCAGTTGCCATTGAATGTGTTTTTTTCGCTCCATTTTTTAAATTTAGGAGAATTCCTCCTCCTCCATTCTCTATTGAATTTTTGGCTGATCCATCTGTATATGCATGGGTCCAATTCCTGCTCGGGTAATGTTCTTTTATGTAGTTTAGGGTTATTTCTCTTCTTTCGGTTTCATGCTGAGTGTTCTTTTTCTCAATACCAGGAATGTTTTCTATCATCTCAGGCAGTTGCTGCTGACTCCAAGCTGGGAACTTGTGTGCATTGTGTATGGGCTTGACTGTTGATATGTTAAGAATAGGATCTGACCTAATCCTTCGTTTTGCAGTTTCTACAAAGTTGCTACGCTTCAGTCTTCCCTTTCCAAAACCATTAAATCTGTTGTACATAGGGTGGTCTGTCAATCTTCTAAATTTTTCTGCTTGTTGCTGGGCTCTGCTATCTCTTCTATCCTGCATTGGTTGTAAACAAGTGATCTTTTCTAATTCATTAATAGGCGTTGTCTTCAGGCTTCCAGTTATGATTCGCATTCCTTGATTTTGGACTCTACTTATTTTGTTAAAGTTTGACTTAGCTGCTGTTGCCCAAGCTGCAATGCCATATTCCAGTACTGGCCTCACCCGTCCAGTATATAACTTCTTGAGAACTTTCTCATCTGCTCCCCATGTTGTACCAGCAAGCTTTTTCATGATTGCCATTCTTTGCCTTGCTCTTGTTCGATTTTTCTCAACCTGTGTCTTCCATGTCAGGCGACGATCAAAGGTGACTCCTAGATAGTTTGGATTTTCTTCATGGCGCAATATTTTTCCATTCAATACCACCTTAGGTTGCTGAGTTTTAGTTGAGAGGGAGAACACTGTGCATGTTGTTTTCTCCTCACTTATCTTCACTAGCCATGATTTTGACCAGTCCTCTAGCGCTAATAGGGCTTGCTGTATTCTGCTGTTAGCTGTACTAATATATTCTTCAGATGTCCATATGGCTAGGTCATCTGCAAAGGATGATGTGTGTACTCTGGCTGGAAAATTTTCCGTGATGTCGTTTATATATGCTAGGAATAATGTTGGTGAAAGAACTCCTCCTTGGGGGACACCTTGCTCCAACAGCATCATTTTGCTGGTTTGTCCTTGTACTTTTGTCCTGGCAGTTCTGTTCTCAAGGTAGTGGCTGATCCATTTGTACATTTTCCCGCAAACATGCATTTTTTGCAGTTTTACTTTCAGTCCTTCCTTCCATACTTTATCAAATGCTTTTTCTAAATCTATCCAGACTGCTAGTGTGTGCTTTTTCTCTTGGAAGGCATCCTCTATTTCCTGAGCTATATAGGTTATTTGATCTTCAGTAGATCTGTACTTTCTGAATCCTGCTTGGTGAGGTGTTAAGAGTTGGTTTTCTTCCAGATGCCATGTTAGCCTGCCATTGATAATGCGTTCCATTAATTTTCCTACACAGCTAAGAAGACTGATAGGTCGATAGCCATTTGGTTCTTCCAGGTTTTTTCCTTTCTTTGGGACTGGTATTAGTATAGCTTCCTTCCATGCCTGTGGGACTATTCCCCTCTTCCAGCTGTAATTTAGGACTGCTAGTAGTTTCTTTTTTGCCTTAGTGCCTAGTCCTATTAGCATTTCATTTGTGATTCCATCCTTTCCTGGTGATGTCTTCTTTTTTAGTGTATTCATTGCCTGTTCCATTTCTTCCATTGTTAGATTTGCCATCATATATTCTGCTGCTGTCTCTGTATATGTATGATGTATCTGTTTATCTTTGATTGCTTTCTTCTGTTCGGCTGTAATATCAATGTGGTTTGCACTGGCATAGTGTTCCATTAGTGCATTTGCAGCCTTTTTTCCTGTAAGCAAGGCATTTCCTTGTTTAATTGTTATTTGTTTGTTTCTAGGTCCTTCATTGTTCATGGCTTTCACTAGTTTCCATAGTTTGTTTCCATCCCTGTCAAAATTCAGGTTTTCTGTTTTTTTCCTCCAACAATCTCTTGTTGTTTGATTTACTGTTCTTTTATATTTTGCTGAGATGGCTTTGAGAGAGATGTTCGCTTCAGTTGTTTGTTCTCTCTCTGCGATCTTCCTAGCATCTTCAACTTTGTCCTCCAAAAATTGTAGTTCTTCAGTCCAGTATGGTTTGTAATTTTTCCTTGCTCCTCTTGGAATAGACTCAGTGGCCGCCTGTATTATTGCTCTGTTTAGACTTTCCACCATTTGCTTCATGTTGCCATATCGTGTATTTACGTTTTCACAATATTTGTCTGTTAGTATAGCAAATCTGTCCCAATCTGCTCGTTTGTAATTCCAACGGGGCAAAGGCTTTTGCTCCTGTGGAACATACTCCATATTTATTACAAGCTTGATTGGTCTGTGGTCACTACCTGCTAATTGGTCCAGCACATGGCGATCGATTTTGTGGAGGATGTCTCCTGTGCAGAAAGCTAAGTCTGGAGTAGAAGTGGTAATCCATCTTCTGGAGTAGAAGCTCGGTGTGTCATCCGCTTTGTTAAGTAGATGGAGATTTGAGTCTATTTCCCAGTCCTCCACTTCATCTCCTCTTTTGTCAGTATCTGGGTATCCCCATCTTTCTGAACGGCTATTAAAGTCTCCGACAACAATGCAATTTGTGTCAGTTATTTCCATGTTTGAGAGTGTAAGATCCTTATCTGCCGGGCTATATAGATTGTAAATTCTTATTTTCACGTCCTTTATCATTATATCAACACCTATAATTTCCGTTTGGTTGTCAGAGATCACAGATACTTCGCTGCAAGGTATTGTATTTCGTGTAAGTATTACAACTCCTCCTTTGTGTCCTTCGCGGTCAAAACGTGTGGCCTGATATCCCTCGACTGAAAATGTGCGATTGGCGTTGAGGTGTGTCTCTTGAATGCATGCCACATCTATTCTATCTTTATGAAGACGCTGTGTTAGGGAGGCTTTCTTGTTATAAACTCCTTCTGCATTCCATTGTAGTATGTTGAGTGTCCGGGGTGTTTGGTCAATAGCTCTTAACCTACTCCTCTGTGCCTTGACTCCACAGCACAGGGGAAGGTGACCACCAGTAGTCATGGGTGGACCCCCTCGAGGCAGGGGGCCCGGCACTATCACCGCCTGATGGGACTTCACGGGATTAGCACCATAACGATAAATTTTCATCTGTGGCATCATGAAATGATAAAGTTACGTTGCACTTCTTTGTCAAGCCTGTGGCTCAGTACATCCGATTTCGACAAGCATTTGTTCGGGATGCTTTCCCTAGCCTTTGACTGTCCCCAATCTACCTACAAGGCAGCAGGTTTGTGCGTCACTTCGTCTGGTCCCTCTCCCTTGACCTGTCCGACATGGGTGACCCTACCAGTAGCTGTGCTACCGTCGGCATAGCTCTTGGGGTCATTGGAACGCTCAAGCCCCTCTACCTCGTCAAGGTGGACGCACGGCAGAGGGGATCTGCTTGATCAAGAACTTCCCAAAACATTTCCTGGTTTCCATTTTAGACTGGGTCAATCTGGGAGCATCCAGTGCCAATTGTCTATAAAAACATGGGTCTAGCACAGGGTCCTTTACTTGTACAACCTAGTAGCCCAGGTCAATGACAAATATTCAAATCCACATCCAGTGCTGATTGAACCCAGGACCACCAGGCAGAGAGGTGAGCGTCTAATCTTTAAATGTAGGTATTAGTAAATTCTGGCTTTTCCATTAGTGCACAGAGGTCACAGAAAATATACCAAACACAAAACTCACCTTGGTAAGAAAGTTTGTGTAAGGAGACATTGTGATACGATAGTGGTGTAACTGGCTCAAGTTGCTGCTTTCGTCGCTGCAAGTATCTATTGGTTTCTCCCCGGGGTACATTTCATGTCGGATCCCTGTCTGCTTTGACTTGATGCTGCACCGACATAGTGGCCCATCATTTGCCTGCAAGTATAAAATTCAGTTCTAACATTGCTTTACGGGTATGGCAAAGTTATACAGTGAGGTAAAGAGTGCTAAACATGAAAAATAAGCAGACAAGCCGAAAAACATCTAATAGCAGTGGAAATGTGGTTTCTGAGGAAAATGCAAAGAATACCATGGACAGACAGAAAAGCCAAAGAGCAAATTCTACCCAAAAAAAATTATTAGATCTGTAAAGTCATTAGAGAAATTACTTGGAGACGATCAAGTCGTTTTGGACACATTATGAGAAGAAATAAACTGGAGAACTTGGTGACAACTGGCAAGATTGAGCAGAAAATAACAAGAGGAAGGCAGAGAAGTACATATCTGGATAGCTTTTAAAACATGGTGGAATCCAGACAAAAACACAGAGCTGATCCGTGACCGTTGATCGTGTGAGATGAAGAAACATGACCACCCACGCTTATCAGCATGGCACATGATGGTGAATAAGGGTGAAAGAATACAGAATGTGTAAAAGGTGTCTTACTGGGAGTTGAGTCAAGAATTGACATCACTGCACTCGGGGCATTCCCATAAGTGCTCAGTCCTCATCTTCAACAGCTAGAGTTCCAATAAAAAGGGTGCCCATTGCAATCTAATTATATGTCTGTCTTGCTTTATCTCTGAGTGATGACCATCAACCAGATTCTCTGACCATCCCCTGCTGCCTCGTTCTCTCTAGAGTCTAGACCATAATAGTTCATCTGTTCTTCTTTAATCACATTCTCCCTGAGGGCCTTCACCACATCTGCCTTATCATGCATTAAATCACCCCTTAATGATGCGGCACCAGCCATTGTGTCTGCTTGTTCATTTCCAACCACACCAGAGTGTCCTGTAGAAAAGATCTAGCAAATACTCACAACCAGCAACCTCTGAATCCATGCAAGCCATTATACATGAAGAATACCAGTCTTCACCTTTGCAAGCATGCTTTATGAATCAGTCACAATCATAACATGCATATGCAGTTTGTTCTCCAGCCAGCGGAAAGCTGCAATAACCGCCTCCACCTCCATTCTCAGACTTGAGGTTGTGATGTCATATGCCAAGCTCTCCTTTATTAGACATCAGCCATTTTCTTTTACTATGAATCCCCTGGCCCTTTTTGCCTCTTAACACAGAGCCATCGGTATGTGTTACTGGGAGGCAAAGAATAGTAACACTGTAACCTGCCAGGCAAGAGGTAACTAAGACGGGTTGGCATGAGACTGGCTACCTCATTTTGAAGAAAACTCTCAGCTCACTGTGTGGCCAGACAACTAGGACCATCATCTCCTTTTGATGTCTATGATCCAAGGTAGTCCCACAGCAGGTACTGCTTCTCTGGGTGTGAAGTGCTAGACTGGCACATATTCTAGGTCACAGCATAATGAGATGGGGTGGCCTTTCTTTCCAGAAAATCCTTCAAATTGTCTGTTACCCATTTTTGAGGCGAGGCTGACCCCCAAAGCTGAAATGATCACACAAAATAATCCTGTCACTTCTGGGGATTAAACCCAGACTATTGTCTCAGCAGGAAAAAGTACAAACCACTGTCACCAGGGCTCCTGTCTATTACAAAACACATCAATGATTAAGTATTCACAAAAAGGACATTAAAGACAGTTACGTATGATATGTGTCACTCCAGTGAAAAAGTGAGAGATACTAAACACAAGTTGAGTCAAGAACTGACATAACTGCACTCAGGGCATTCCCATAAGTGCTCAGTCATCATCTTCAACAACCAGCGGAGAGTCCCAATAATAATGGTGCCCGTTACAATCTGATTATTTGTCTGTCTTGCTTTACCTCTGAGTGACAACTGTCTACCAGATCTTCTGACCATCCCCTGCTGCCACATTCTCTATAGATCATGATAGTATAACTGTTCGTTTGCATTATTCACACGCTCCCAGGCGGCTTTCACCACATCTGCCTTATCATGCATCAAATCACCCCTCAATGATGCGGCACCAGCCCATCTGTCTGCTTGTTCATTTCCAACCACACCAGTGTCCTGGAGAAAAGATCCAGCAAATGCTCACAACCTCTGAATTGATGCCTACTATTCAGCACAAATCATACCGGTCTTCACCTTTGTCAGCACGCTTTGTAAATCAGTCACAACATTAACAGTTTGTTCTCCAACCAGTGGAAAGCTGTAGTAACCGCCTACTAAACACTGACAGTGTACATATCTTACAACAAACTCCACTACAGTAAACATAAATCACAGGGGGTAATCCAAATAAATACCAAAGATAAGTAAAATAAAAAATAAGTATACTAGGACACAACAAACAACGTTTTGATTATACTAATTATCCTCAGGAACAACACAAACAGATCTAAAGACAAACATGAAATTATAAAATATTATAACATTAAAACACAAATCCTTTCTACACTGTGTCTGTTTAGTATATCTCACTTGTTACAACACAAACATATCTAAAGACAAACATAAAATTATAAAATGTTATAACATTAAAACACAAATCCTGCACACGCTGTGTCTGTATTTAGTATCCCTCACTTTCCCACAGGAGTTACAAGTACCTGTTTTTATTTCCTTTTGTTATATCCTGCCGCAGGTGTTACTTATATATTCACAAAACCTACATACCTGGCCTTTTAAGTTGAACCACAGTTCTGGGTGAAGACTGTGCGGATGTTTCTTACGCTTGTCCCACTCTTCCATTATCTGGCTGCATGAGCCCTCGTCATCATCGTCGTCATTGTCCTCTCCATCAGAGGAGCTGTCACAGGATGAGGTGGACTTGTTCCCAGAACAATGATGGTGGTGGTGGTGGTGGTGGCTGTGGACTACTTGTTGCACTAGTGGCTCTTCCACGACTGTCTGCGTTGCTCTCACCTTCTCAGCCCTCTTGACGATTTCATCTTCAAACTTGTTCTCCAGCTCCACCATTCTGGCTGTAGCTTCCATGTCACCAGTCTGTGCATTTTTGGTGAAGTACAAATCAGCCGGACAGCTGCGGGTAAAATAAGATGAACTGTCTGCTTCTAACAGCAACTCCTCGTCTTTATTATCTGTGTAGTCATCATCAAGGTCCCCTTCAAGTTGCTTCTGCTTTGGAGACGGACTGTTCTGGTTTGTGGTTCTTGATTCACTATTAAGCAAATCTTGTCTATACTGACTAAGCTGTCCCGAATATGTCTGGTCAGATGTTGAAGGGCTTCTGCTCCTATTTGACAACCTTTCTCTTCGAAAACTTGATGAATCCTTGTCAGAGGGTGATGCTGCGTGTCTAATTTTACTTCTTGAAAACCCATCCCTGGTCGCGGATGAACTTCGCTCTTGTGAGCTCCCGTGTGGTCTGCTTCTCTTTCTACTTTCTTGGAATGAGGAACTGCGGTCGGAATGAACACCAGAACCTTGTCGTGTACTTTCATGTCTGGGAGTTCGGTCTCTATCGCGACTTTGTGAATGACTACTACTCCTTCTATGATCATAAAACCTGGAGTCATCTCGTGATCTGTATCTTTCACTTGTTCTTTCAACACTTCTGTCTGCTTGACGTCTGTCTGGTGACCTTCTGTCATTTCTGTCTTTGCTAGCATTCCTGTCTCTGCTAGCATTCCTGTCTCTACTAGCATTTCTATCTCTGCTAGCATTCTTATCTCTGCTAGCAGTCCTATCTATGCTAGCAATCCTATCTTTGCTAGCATTCCCATCTCTGCTAGCATTCCTATCTCTGCTAGCATTCCTGTCTTTGCTATCATTTCTGTCTTTGCTATCATTTCTGTCTTTGCTATCATTCCTGTTTCTGCTTTCATTCCTCTCTCTGTTATCACTCCTGTTTCTGTTATCACTCCTGTTTCTGCTTTCATTCCTGTCTCTATTATCATTCCTGTCTCTGCTATCATTTCTGTCTCTGCTACCATTCCTATCTCGCTCACTTCTATAGTTATTACTACTTCTGTCAGACCTAATATTCCCACTATGAGATCTAGTAAAGTCAGACGACCTTCTGTCAATTCTCTCTGTTTCCCCTGATGATGTCTTTGAAGAGCTCTCTTCCCTGCTGCGCTCTCTACGACCATCCTGCACTCTTCCTGTAGCCGACCATGGTCTGTCTGAAGCACTGTCTCGTGACAAATTAAGTGAAGGAGAGGACTGATGATTTCTGTCTGAACTTAAGCCAAACATATCTGTAGCGGAGCTTTTTCTAGGAACATCTAGCAATGGTCGTCTGGAGTTTGTATTAACATTGTCAGAAACAGAATCACAACCTGGAACATAAGGTGAATTGTGTGTCTTTTCCACAAACTTTCCCACTTGACCTGCATATGCAGACTTCTCACAGCCTGAAGGGGGCATGGCTAAGTGACCAGGTTCAAACCCTAGTGGCTGGTGCACTGGGAAGTGACTTTTGATACCTGGTGGGGGTTCATTGATAAAATCAGTGCCAGTACTTCTACCAGGTGTCATCAGTGCTTTATGCTGGGCACCACTAAAACATAAAGGAGTCAACAGTGACGAGTGGGCAGAAGCTGCTTTCAAAGGAGGGGCATTACCAAGTCTGCCAGGAGGTAAGATGTTTGGCTGTGGATATCCCAAACTGTTTAAAACTGATGATGTGTTTTTGTTATTAATGTCCCCAAAGGGTATGGACGGAGGAGGTACATTTGTATTCTGAAAATCCCTCACTTGGTTCCCAGGAATGGCAAAGGTCTGTCTGAAAGGGTTGGCATTTACAGGAACCTGAGACCTGTTGATACCTGGGCTAAATCCTTGTGGTTGATGAGGAAAGTGTGGTCTCTGTGTGGGTAGATTTGGTGGATGAAACTGGGAATTCTGTTGCAAGGTTTTCTGTTGTAGATCCCGGATGGCTGCCATCAGGCCAGCTTGTTTTTTCTCCTCCTCCTGTCGAAGCTGCCGCTGTTTCTGCAACTTGAAGATAACAAATATAATTATCTACCATCACAAAGTTCATCCTTTTAATAGTTTATATGATATAGTTTTGTCGGGAGTCTCCATGGTGAAGTGGTCAAGCCATCTGACTCGGGCTCTGAAGGTTGTGGGTTCAATTCCGGGCCGCGTCCTTTGGTTCACAAGTGCATTTTTTCGGAGACTCCTGAGGGTCATCGCTGGAGCTACGGAGTTTGTGCTTTGTGTGGCACTTTCCGTGTTGTGGAAAGAGACTGAGCCATATAGGATAAAACCCGGTGCAATGAAGTCGACCCTGTCGACTTTTAAGCAACTTTTTTTTCCTTTGTCTGCAACACTCAGCATGAATATAAATCTCTACATAGAGAACAATATACTTCAAGTAAAATATTAATAATTTTAAGCAAGTGAAAATCTGTAAGATCAAAACAAGATACAACATGAATATTTAACCTACAATAGCATTCTTTGGTCATATAATGAGAAACAGCTTGAAAGATCAGTAGAAAAAAGAAGCAGAAGCAGGCCAAGATTAAATAATGCTGGATGGACTGAGACAGTGGCATATATATATATATATAGAGAAATATCATCAGCAGAGTTGACCCAGAGTACCAAGGACCGAGATCTGTGGAGACACATATATGCCTATGCCAGTTGGCAGGGTGTATGATGATGATGATGATTTAAACTACATAGGATGGAATCCTTAAAAGCTACAGAAATATCCTTGGAATACCGTGGACCAGGAAGACGACACACACTGGCATTCTACAACATTTGAACATCGAAGAAATTGTAAGTGAAATACTTTGGCCACATTAAGGGCCACGGGCATCTCCATGGCGAAGTGGTCAAGCCGTTTGACTCAGGCTCCGAAGGTTGTGGGTTCGATTCCGGGCCGCATCCTTCGTTTCATGAGTGAAATTTTTCGGAGACTCCTGTGGGTTGTCGCTAGAGCTACGGAGTTCATGCTTTGTGCGACGCTGTGGAAAGAGACAGAGCCATATGGGATAAAACCCGGTGCAATGAAGTCGACCCTGTCGACTTTTAAGCGACTTTTTAAGGCCACATTAAATGTTGCAGTAGTTTAGAAAGTAATGGAGGGCATGATCACTGGAAGAAGTAGCAGGGGTTGATGAACACGAAAATGGGCAGAGGGCATTGAAGACACACAAGAGCATGAAAATGGGCAGAGGGCATTTAAGACACACTGGGCATGAAAATGGGCAGAGGGCATTGAAGACACACGAGAGCATGAAAATGGGCAGAGGGCATTGAAGACACACTGGGCATGAAAATGGGCAGAGGGCATTGAAGACACACTGGGCATGAAAATGGGCAGAGGGCATTGAAGACACATGAGAGCATGAAAATGGGCAGAGGGCATTGAAGACACACTGAGCATGAAAATGGGCAGAGGGCATTGAAGACACACTGAGCATGAAAATGGGCAGAGGGCATTGAAGACACACGAGAGCATGAAAATGGGCAGAGGGCATTGAAGACACACTGGGTATGAAAATGGGCAGAGGGCATTGAAGACACACGAGAGCATGAAAATTGGCAGAGGGCATTGAAGAAACACTGGGCATGAAAATGGGCAGAGGGCATTGAAGACACACAAGAGCATGAAAATGGGCAGAGGGCATTGAAGACACACGAGAGCATGAAAATGGGCAGAGGGCATTGAAGACACACTGAGCATGAAAATGGGCAGAGGGCATTGAAGACACACTGAGCATGAAAATGGGCAGAGGGCATTGAAGATACACTGAACATTAAAATTGGCAGAGGGTATTGAAGACACACTGAGCATGAAAATGGGCAGAGGGCATTGAAGACACACTGAGCTTGAAAATGGGCAGAGGGCATTGAAGACACACGAGAGCATGAAAATGGGCAGAGGACATTTAAGACACACTGAGCGTGAAAATAGGCAGAGGGCATTGAAGAAACACTGAGCATGAAAATGGGCAGAGGGCATTGAAGACACTGAGCATGAAAATGGGCAGTGGGCATTGAAGACACACTGAGCATGAAAATGGGCAGAAGGCATTGAAGACGCACTGAGCATGAAAATGCATGAGACAAAATAATTGGCAAAGGATTTACAATCTTTCTGGTAGGTTGGTAAGGGAACAACATTCTGCAAATCTTTCTGGCAGGTTGGTATGGGAACCATGAAAATGGGCAGAGGGCATTGAAGACACACTGAGCATGAAAATGCATGAGACAAAATAATTGGCAAAGGATTTACAATCTTTCTGGTAGGTTGGTATGGGAACAACATTCTGCAAATCTTTCTGACAGGTTGGTATGGGAACAACATTCTGCAAATATTTCTGACAGGTTGGTATTGGAAACAACATTCTGCAGATCTTTCTGGCAGGTTGGTATGGAACAGCTTTCCATAAATCTTTCCGACACGTTGGTATGGGAACAAATTTCTACAAATCTTTCTGACAGGTTGGTACGGGAACAACATTCTACAAATCTTTCTGACAGGTTGGTACGGGAACAACATTATGCAAATCTTTCTGACAGGTTGGTACGGGAACAACATTATGCAAATCTTTCTGACAGGTTGGTACGGGAACAACATTATGCAAATCTTTCTGACAGGTTGGTATGGGAACAACATTATGCAAATCTCATGGTATAATTTCACTGCATCTCATCAGGTGCATACTGCAGATTTACATATCATACGAAGTGAACACATGAATTATACTGTAGCAGACACACTTAAAAGACAGTCACTGAAATTGTTCAAATGTGGAGCATTAGTTACTCCCATGGTAATCATGGCAATAATAATCAGGATTGCATTAATGCATACTGTCTGTCATCTTTACCTGTTCTTGTTGTATCATCTGTTGCTGTACCACAAACTGCTGTTGCTGAAGCATCATCATTTGTTGCTGCTGCTGCTGTTGTTGAAGAACAATGGGATTGGGCAGATCTGGACCCATCTAATTAAAAGTAAACATGATAGTCATTTAGGCAATGCTGAATGCTGTTCTGTTTGTATTGGGATCACATAAACAAAAACCACAAGTACAAACATCATCATTACGTGCCATGCCTTGAAGCAAAGGTGATCACGTCACTCCACAACCATTTGTTTTTAAAATGTGCCACTAGCCACTTATTTTTCTACTCACAAAGATAACACCAAAATGTGATGTAACAATTCTTTTTCTTCTGTGTTCGTCTGAAATGTTGTTTAAGATGTAACTGCGTTGTGCCTGGTTACAGCTGAGCTGCGATATTTGCACCTTTTGCCCAACACATTTGACTTCTTCAGGCATTTGTTGACTGGGTTACCTTCCCGGATATACAATTCTTCTTCTCTTAATTGCATTACCTTTGCAGGATATTGCAGTCAACCCCAGCATTTTTTTACTGTGATTTCTTAGCAGGTTTATGTTCAGTAGTTTATTGCTTTCTGAATGACTGGCACTCATACCATTGTATAAAAACCAGTGTAAGGTGGTCTGCTTAAAAATCGTCCGAAGAGTGTGTTATGAATACGGTATGAGAGATTGCAAATTGTTTTCATAACTCTTTGGCCACGGCCCTCGGGGATATAACAATAGAAGAGAACATTCTTAAGTTGATAAATGTAAATACCTAGGGCAGTCTAAAATTAGATGGGACATTATAACAGAGATCAAGGGCAGAATAGGTCAAGCAAAAGCTGCATTTCAGAAAATGAAAAGTATTTATGCAATAAGTCACTGTCAGTAAATGTCTGAAAGAGAATACTGAAATGGCAGTCTCCGTGGTCAAGCCGTTTAACTCGGGCTCCGAAGGCTGTGGGTTCAATTCCGGGCCGCGTCCTTTGGCTCCGAGTGAAATTTTTCGGAGACTCCTGTGGGTCGTCGCTAGAGCTATGGAGTTCATGCTTTGTGCGATGCTTTTCGCGCTGCGGAAAGAGTCTGAGCCATATGGGATAAAACCCGGTGCAATGAAGTCAACCCTGTCGACTTTTAAGCAACTTTAAGAGTACTGAAATGTTACATAGAACCTGATTTAATGTGTGGCAGTGAATCATGAAATGTGAATGAACAAATTAGGAAGTTTGGAAGCAATGGAAATGTCGTTTCTGAGACAGATGTTGCAAATACCTTGGACTAATGAAAGTAGAATATTATATTCAACTTTAAGAAAGAGACAAACAGCCTCCTGTGGTTATGTAATGAGCAGAGAGGCAACTGGAAAGATCAGTGGGATAAGAGGCAGAGGCAGACAGAGAGAAATGATGCGGGATGGACTGAGAGGTGGCATGGAGGAATATCATCAGCAGAGTTGATCCAGAACACCAAGGACAGAGATCAGCTTACTAAATAACTGCCTCATGTGATTTCCTATCCACATATGGTATTATTAGCATGAATGTCAATGGTAACAATACACGACCTTTTTCCTGACTGAGAATCAGCAGAGCATCCATGTGAAGCATAAAATAATTCTGTCTAGAATAGTCCATGGAGAAAGACATAAAACCACATGGAGCAGAGAAGTAGAAACATAAGTGAATAATATGGGAAAGATGTGGATGGTGAGAAGAGAAGAAATGAATAATTTTTGGAGGACATGGATGGATTGTAGAGAGAGAAATGAATAAGGTTTGGAGGGCATGTAATGGGGTGTAGAGACAGAAATGAATAATTAATAATATTTGGAGGACATGGACAGAGCGGTATGGGATAGCTAAGGATAGGAGGACCTAGATTGAGTTGGTTGAGGGAACATGCCCCAATGGGGGATAAAGTCTTCAGAGGGAAAGCCAAATTTGGCCCAATGACAATGTTGTTCCGTCCTAAAAAGTTTAATTCGAGCTTGTTAGGAATTTGTTGACATTATCGATAACAGGTAGTACTACAATAAAAAGATAATAATTAATAGTACAGTTAAATTACCCCTAATGGTGGTCTGAAAGGTCGATTCATTCCTGAACCCCTCATTTTAAAACACAATCTACCATTTCCCTTTTGCTAAAATAAATGGTCAGCATGAGTTTGCATGATGGTGATTTCCGATCTTTCGGAAACTACCAGAGTACCAGCCATTAGCAATCGGTGGGTTATGCTTTCGCATTTTCGTGAATATTCTTGTACTATATGCATTGTCATAAAATGCGAAAGCTGAATATGCCGATGCACTAGGCTAGAACTGGGTGGGGCAGGAAATCTTAATTAGTTAGTTAGTTAGTCAACAGATCATGCTAACTGTATATCGACCTATTAGTACACGTGTGGGCACATCCTCTCTTCAGTATCTCCGAAAGCGTTAGCCGTCTTCATAATAAAGGTTGGCTGCAATGGATCTCGAACACTGTTTCTCGCCCTGACTACATTCTGTCAGATTTTTATTCATCTATCTCTTTATGTTACACACATTGTGATTGTAATTGACTCATAAAGCATGCTGAGGAGGATGAGGACAGGCAATCTTCGTACAGAGTAGCTTGCTTCGCTTCGGAGGTCACGGGTAGCAAGCATCACCTGGATCTTTTCTCCTGGACATGCCGGTGTGCTGGGGAATGAACAGGCGGACAGATTGGCTGGCTCGGAAAAACTTGGTGGAGTATTGATGCATGACAAGGCAGACGTGGTTGCGGCCTTGTGGGAGCACGTGTACACCTCGGAGGAGCAAATGGATCACCATAGTCTGGTAAGAATGAGGCAGCGAGGTGTGGCGAGGGGATCTGGCCGACGCTCGACGCCCAGAGGAAAGGCGAGACGGACATATAATCAGATTGCTACTGGAACTATTAGTGTTGGAACTCTTCGCTGGTTGGTGAGGATGGGGACGGAGCGCTTATGGGAATGCCCCGAATGCTGTGATGTCGGTTCCTAAATAAGTCAATCTCTTTATGTTATCTTCACAGTTGTATCGTTGTCTACCTATTGCTAGCTTTCCTTCAACCTTACCCTCCAGTATGATTTTTATGGGAGTGCTATGACTTTTAACGTGGCCGAAATAATTATATTGCCTCTTTTTTTATTTCATTCCTCAACTCTTTTCATTCCCACTTTTTCTATAACCTCTGTGTTTGTTTTCGTTTCCGTGAAATACTACTTCTTCTGTATATCTACAACTCTTACACATACACACATCGGTCTCTTTGGCTAAGGGCTTGCGAACGCGGTTTGTGAGCCCGTATACCCTGGTTCGAAACTCAGCGGTGCTGGTTTTTTTCGAAAAAGGTATAGGGGCCGGTCGTTCAGTAAGCAATGGCAAACTACTAAACGTAAAATTTGCCCAGGAAACACGAACAGCGAAAATGCTGGGGTTGACTGCTACGTCCTGTGAAGGACTTACAACTTAATAATCCACATCTTCATTCTGTAATACTAATAGGTGATCATTTAGTTAGTTTGCGGTTTCAACATCACGGCAAAGGGTTGCCCCATTATACTCCGTTCCTGTGTCAGTGAATACCACACAAAATGCTCCTTACTGCCCCATGTGAAAAGTGGAACAGATGGGAGTCTCGAAAATCCAACAACACGCACAGGTATACTATGCATAATGCCACTGCCAGAATGCCAACACAAAAGTTCGCCATGAAAAATACAGTTCATCGTCGATGGAAGCGGCAGTCACTAGAAAACCAGCAACCACACATTACCGCATAATGTCTCCATTCTGTAAAATCTTAATTCATCCTTTGCCATCTCCGCAATGGAGGTTGAATGCAAAAAATCCCCTGTAAAATCTTAATTCATCCTTTGCCATCTCCGCAATGGAGGTTGACTGTAAAAAAATCCCCGACACAGTTGGTAAAGTTATATACAAAATGAAGACTTTACTAAAAATAACATATGATAATCAATATAAACACTCTATGATATATATAATAACTATAAACAATATTAAAACTAGATGATGTATTGAATCTAATTATACACACATTATAAATTAATATAGCATATTGATTTATTTGATTGTTTCGGGATTTGAGGTTTAAAAATTGAGCACAACTCACTACTGGCAACGCTGATCGTATATTGGTATGAACCTAAGGCCTTGTCCACGTCAGATTGGAAGCACTAGACTCGAGTTTCGCTCTCGTTTGAGCTCGTTACTCATCTGTTTCCTTGCATTACATGCGGATTTCACCACACAGGTCTCCAGTTCGCGTTCTCTTCGCAGAGAGGCTAACAGACTACCGTAAGCATCGCACAGAGCACGAACTCAGTAGCGACGAAACTCAGAGGGTATCTGACAAAATTACACTTATGAAACTAATGATGGGCTCAACCAATCCATGGTTCGGGTTTCTTTCCAAACTATTTGCCAGGATGTATGCAAAGAGGCCTACTTTTTTCCTATTTTCAACCGCCGTAAGATTTTTACGTACACAACTAACACACGAGAATTACTGTTTTTCGCCCATAACAATTTGAAACAACAGGTTAAAGTAACTTTACCACCCGTAGGTTAAAAATCTTTTAATTAATACGGCTAGCACGCTACACAAAGTTTTAACCAAAGATTTGGAATTGTGTCCCACTCGTTTGTGTGCTTCCAAGTTTAAAATAAGGGAGTTCATTCATTGTTCAATTTTGTGATTTGTATGTTTGGGTTCTGTCTCTTGACATTGTTAGTAATTTAAGCTTTAAACATTGAGCACAACCCATTACTGGCAACGCTGATCGTATTCCGGTACGAACCTAAGGCCTTGACCACGTCAATTTGGAAGCACTAGACTCGAGTTTCGCCCTCGTTTGAGCTCGTCAGTAGTGCATATCCTTGGCTGGACCCGAGATCAAACCCGGAACACTGGCGTTTGAGGGGGTGTGTAACCACTAAACCATGCGGCACACCCTAGACGCGACCAAATTATCACACTATATCACAGTCACACAACATAGGCTATAGCTCAAAATTTGCCCGATCGCCGCTACTGACATCCGTCAATCGATGTGGCCCCGAATGATCAGGTCTTCTCGACTGGCAAGGCACACCAGGCGCTTAAAGTCCGAATAAATCAGTAATGTTAGCGTTATTATAATTCCACCAATATTCCACCGCAAGCTCCGTGGCGAAGATGTTACGGACGCAGTTCATAGTCCCGCATACCGGAGTTCGAAACACAGCTGCATATGATTTAAACACAGCTGCATATGATTTGGCAGCATACCGCCTTGCGTTCAGAAAACAATAGCAAGATACTTGACGTAAATTTGTCAATAAATAACGAACAGCCAAAAATGCTGGGGTTGATTGCGGCGTCCTGTAAAGGATATGCAATTAACTATCATTATGATGGGGTCTAACATGAAAACCATAAATGTTGTGTGTGTTTGTGTGTGTGAGTGTTTGTGTGTGTGTGTGTGTGTGTGTGTGTGTGTGTGTGTGTGTGTGTGTGTGTGTGTGTGTGTGTGTGTGTGTATGAATCTATTCTGAAAATGTAAAAACAATTGTATCATTTTTCGATGTAGTCACCACTGCGTTCAATGCAAGTCATCCAGCGCCAATAAAATGTTTGTATTCCTACATTAAATATTCCTACATTATTATATATATATATATATATATATATATATATATATATATATATATATATATATATATATATATATATATATATATATATATATATATATATATATATATATATATATATATATATATATATATATATATATATCTGGGATCACTAGCTATTCAGTCGTGAACAGTCTGTCACAGAAGTCACGTCATTTTGAAGCTTCCTACGTTTGCTGGACTAACAGGCATGCATCACCATACTGGACCTTCATTTGCCGATGAATTTCTATCACCCATTTACTGATGAAAAATCGGATAACAGAACGCTGCTCCTATTTGGTGCATGTAACAGTGGGGTGGCCATCTTTAAACTGTTCTTATGACGTCACCGTGTTCATCTGTACCATGATGTCACGTGCTTAACCCTCTTGACATCTTTAACATTAATTTTGACAGGTTACAAGACAATTAGAACAAGAATTGCCATTGCGAAGGTAGCCTTTTGCAAGATGAAAAACATACTGACCAATAAAAAGATATCAATTGAAACGAGAAAAAGAGTGTTGAAGTGCTACATAGAACCTGTACTTTTGTATGGATGTGAAGGCGTGACAACGTGCAGTCAAGCTGAAAAACAGCTGATGGCTGTGGAAATGTGGTTTCTGAGGAAAATGCAGAGAATACCATGGACAGACAGAAAAACCAATGAACAAGTCCTTCAAGAAACAAATGAAGATCGTAAACTGATTAGAGTCAATAGACGTAGACAGTCAACAATTTTTTTGGGCATGTTATGAGAAGAAATGAATTGGAGAACTTAGTGACAACTGGCAAGATCGAAGGGAAGAGACCAAGGGGAAGACCGAGACGTAAATACCTGGATGGCTTGGCCACATGGTATGGACGAGACAGGAACACGGAGCTGATCCGCGACTATGGTGATCGAGTGACATGGCAGTACCTGACCGCCCACACTTATCGGCATGGCACATGATGGACAAGACAATTATTGTAATCTCTACCACACTTTTAAGGTTCTCATTTGAATCTCCGTCTTAAATAACCTTAAGTTCCTGAGAATAATACTCAACGTGATTATGTGGTTGTTTCGGGATTTGAAATTTAAATATTGAGCACAACCCACTACTGGCAACGCCGATCGCATTCTGGTATGAACCTAAGGCCTATCCACGTCAATATGGAAGCACTATACTTGAGTTTCGCCCTCGTTTGAGCTCGTCAGTAGTGCATATCCCTGACCGGATCCGGAAACAGTCCCGGATCACGTGTGTGAAGCGGGTGTGTAACCACGCGGCACACACTGGACACACCAAATTATCACAACAGAACATCACAACGCTACCCATCGTAGGCTATGCTCAAGATTGCCCAATCGCCGCGACCGACGTCCGTCAATCGATGGGACCCGAACGATCAGGACTTCTCACTGGCAAGGAACACCAGGCCTCCTAAATCCAGTGAGCAATAATCAATTGATTATGTGGTTGTTTCGGGATTTGAAATTTAAATATTGAGCACAACCCACTACTGGCAACGCCGATCGCATTCTGGTATGAACCTAAGGCCTATCCACGTCAATATGGAAGCACTATACTCGAGTTTCGCCCTCGTTTGAGCTCGTCAGTAGTGCATATCCCTGACCGGATCCGGATCTGGTTCATACCAGAATGCGATCGGCGTTGCCAGTAGTGGGTTGTGCTCAATATTTAAATACTCAACGTATCAAAAAGAGAGAAAATCAGAAATTATGAAATCAGGGCGAAAATTAAGGTATAGGTAATAGCAGCGCTAGATTTTATTAGAAAACTGCAAGTGAAATAGTTCGGCCACATAACTAGGCTACCAGCTAACAGTATACCACAACAAGCAATGATGTACAGACTATACTGAACCAGAGGAAGGGACCGACTGTGTAAACTATGGACAGAAAGAATAACAAAAGTCCCTGGAAATCTCAATATATGAAGCCCATACACCGGCACTTTCCCGCTGTTTATGTTTCACTTCGCCACTGCCAAGTAAAAGAGGAGCAAGATAAGATGAGATGAGATAACCTTTGGTTAGTCATTTCTAGAAGGGGACCGGGGCAGGAGGATGGTGACCCCACTAAGCGCCGCTCACAGGTGGCGGAAAGCGAAATGGCTTCCAGATGTTGCGATCCAATTGTAATATAAGTCAAGTTTATCGTGAAGAATGCAACAATAGATTACCACATGGTAGCGATTGTCCATGTAGGACTGGGAGGGATATCGGGTGGGGCTGCTACCTCCGCTGAATTAACACACATGCCCTATTTCAGGAGTTTATACTTTCGATGCTTTGTCATTCTGAAGTGTGTGTTAATTTTATAGAATTGTGCGCTTCATTTCTTATACTATGAATGAATGTGTAATGGGATGCGCGTATATGAATCTAACAAAGCGACTGAACCGGGAATATGGTTATGACTGGAAAGCGGGAGTCAATGGGCTAAAGGTCACTACCGTCACGAGCCCAAGGAATACCATAGCAACATGCTATGGAGACTGCCTTGCTTCCAAGACTGTAAATGTTAATGCATACATGTGAAGATTATCTCTATGAATTTTGCGAAACAACAGTGAGCAAGTCCTACAAGAAGCAAATGGAAACTGTAAACTTGTTACAGAAATTAGACGTAGCTAAGATCAGATGTTTGGGCATGTTATGAGAAGAAATAAACTAAAGAACTTGGTGACAACTGGCAAGATTAAGGAGGAAAGAACAAGTAGAAGGCAGATAAGTAAATATCTGGATGGCTTGACCACACGGCATGGTCGAGACGAGAACACGGAGCTGATCCACGACTCTGGTGATCGTGTGAGAAGGCGAAACATGACAGTCCACGCTTATCGGCATGGCACATGATGATGATGAACATTATCCACACTCTCGTTTTTATCATCACTACAGTTATCTGGAATGTTGCTTTTTGTTTGCTTATGTCACCAAAACATACAAACGGCAACACTTTGTAAATCATCATCATCATCATCATCATCATCTTCATCATCTTCATCATCACCACCACCATCATCATCATCGTCATCATCATTGTCGTCATAATCGTTGTATTCAGCATGTTCTGGGCAGATCGTCATTCCCCTCTCGGTCCGCCGAAGACTCTCGATCTCTGGCCATCTCTTCTGCCTTGTGCAACCTCAACCCCGAGGTGTCTACAATCCCCTGTGTCCATCTTTGTGCTGTCTTCTTCCATGAACCACTCCCTCCATCACTGTTCTCTATAAGTCACAGTGACGCTTGATATGGCCAAATTATTTCAGTTTCCGAGACAAGTTTTAGTTTATGAGGCAGATTTCTTTCATGTTCAGTTCTCGTAGAGCTGTGGTTCTCAACCGGCGGGAAATTCTCTCCCCTCCTCCACCCTCGGGGGGTGGGGGTGGGGTGGATGGGGGGGGGGGGGGTTAAGGTTTCCGTGGTTGGGGGGGGGGGGGAGATTAAGATTATTTAAAGATTGCGTTAATACAAGAACCGATAATTCAATATTGTTTTTCCTCCATATTTTACGGTTCTGCACTTCTCGCCTTTTCTGAAATTCGTGTTATAACGTAAGTAGACTCACAAATCATGTTTTATGCAGACGTCTAGACTTGTTCTGGTATGTGTTATTAATTTAACTTCCATTTTTACGTACACTGTGTAGGGGCGGAGATTGGGGATTTATAGGGAGAAAATACGAAAGAGGGGAATGACATTCTAAGCATATGGTGAAGGGGTGCATAGGCCAAAAAATGTTGAGAACCACTGTTGTAGAGTGTCAGAATGTTCCTTCTGAGTGGTCAACGATATTCTAAGAACTTTTGTGTAGCATTTAAGCTGAAAAACCCCGGTTTTCGTCTTTAGTATTCTCGACCCGGTTCATGGCGCACATCCATACCTTGCCATACGAAATATGCATTTCTTGAACATTTTACTATAATCCTTTAATTTGTTATAGCAGCCATCCGTGGTGAAGGCTAGCGAACGTGATTCTTCTTCTTCTTCTTCTGCTGCGTTCATCCGGAGTTTTTTTTTTTTCGGACGTGATTGCGTTGTGCCTGTTTACAGCAGAGCTGCGTTCTTGCGCCGTTAGGCCGACACATCCGACTTCTGCGGACATTTGTTGACCGGGTGAACTCTCCCGGGGGAACGCGATTCGAAATCCCGCATACCGCGTTCGGAGCCAGCTGCAGGCTATTTGAAAGATCTCCGCCTTGTGTTGATATTTTTGTTTTTACAATGGTATGAGTGTCGGTTGTTCAAAAAGCCATAGCAAACTTCTTAACGTAAACGTACCTCGTAAATCACAAACAGTCAATAAATGTTGTCTTGAGTTGATTGCGACGTCCTGTTACAGACATGCAGCAAACTGTAACTTAACTTTGTAATTATAACAACAAAATACACACACACATATTGCAACACGCAAACAAAGGAACAACAAAAATATAGGAAAAAGCTGCATTTCAGAAAACGAAAAGTATCTTATGTAATAAGTCAGTATCACTGAATGCAAGAATGAGAGTGCTGAAATGCTATATAGAACCCTTTTTGCTGTGTCGCGGTGAATCTTGGAACGTACATGAACAAATTTGGGAGCGCTTAGAAGCAACAGAGATTTGGTTCTTGAGACGAATGTTTCGAATAATAGGTGAGAAATGAAATTGATGGAAATGCCACCAACCTCAACCCTCAGATTGATTTTCAAAGCAAGTTTACTTTCAGCAGTTTGCCAATGCTTTCTGAACGAGAAGTCAACGTTTACGTCGAACTGATTGTCGGGGGGTTTAACCCCGTACCCACCATCTCCGCATCGGAATTTCAAGCGCAAGCGCTTCAAACCCTGCGTACACGCACTCTGCCTCAAACAATGGTCGAAATAAGTAAACTCTCAGAGAAGTATGGATGGGAAGCAACAACGAAGAGTTGAAAAAATGGCTAAACTCATCGATTTGTTTTCCGTGTACACATTCTGCTTGTGTCGTCTGCTGGAACGGATCTGCCCGAGAGACAACCTCCAGGCTATTTATGGAGCAAGAAGCAGAACCTGGTAGAGATGCATTTCCAGGACTGGTCGATGGTCAGCGTATCGACTGGTGACTTGTATTTCACGAGGGTTCGATGAAATCAACTTTGGAGTTGAACTTTGTTCAATGTTGCAAGAACTATAGATCTTAGTAATTTCACCAGGGGTTGGGAAGATGCGGTGGGAATGCTTGACGGGTTTGTTATATGCCTAGAAAGCAAAGGCACTGTCATATGTTTAAAATGTGGATTAGAAAAGGCTATGTTAATCTGACAAAGCAAAAGAAATCGAAGAAGGACGAAAAATATCGGGAAGAGAGAAGGAGAGACATAAATTAATAATATGGGTAGGAGATGGAAGGAATTTCAATAGAATGCCAGGGATAGTAAAGGTTTGGAGTGAGTTGGTTGATGAGCTTTAGCCCAATGAATACAAAAGGGCAAAATAAGAAGTAGAATTATGTGATTCTTAACTTTAGTTAATGCACACGCCAATGGTTCGCAAACGTGTATTTTTAGGGTCCATTATTAGAAAGTTTAACATAACATAATGAATTAATATGGTCTATATCACGGGTGGTGAACATTTTTTTTTTCTGCCGAGTTCTATTTGGACATTTATAACATCTTTCGCAGGGCGTACGAAATTATCACCGTGAAAATTAGCCTGCATTATTTGGCCAAAGAGTTAATTAACTCACTGCTAATGCGATAGCTGTATCTGTTTCTCTTTGGTGAGGTGTGTGATTGTAGATAGTATTGATGCTGGTGCTATAAGATTTAGTGATAACGGAAGCTGCTAGATGTAATACATTTCTATTCCCGCCTGTGGTTGCGTTGGCGGGGTCAGATTAAATGATTCCGCGGACCTTATACGGCCAGCGGGCCGGACGTTCCCTGCCCCTCTTCTAAATATAACTACTGAAAGTACGATTGCCTAGAACATCAATCTGGGCATGTTCGCAACTTCCAGCAAAGGACATGCTACATTTTTGCTTTATTAATATACATTGGCACCTTGCCGTCTTGACAGACGATAGTTTGTGCTTTAAAAAGGCATAATAACTTTTACCTATGGCGGTAGCGAGTGTGACTGATAAGGCCAATTTGCGCTGTAAATGTCCGTTCACAGTGGGTGCATGTGAACACGTGGTCATTTCCACCATCATGCACCATCTTACGTCTCAAACGCTCGGTGTGTGACTTATCTGCAATAATTTGCTCCTCTGTCTTTATTCCATTTCTGATGTTTGCCCTCCATGCAACACGTTCAGCGGCGACTTGCTCCCAATGTGCATTATCAATGCCTGTATCAATCATGTCCCGCTTACACACATCTTTGTATCGTAGTAGAGGCCGACCCTGAGATCTCTTACCCATCTGTAATTCACCAAAAAAGATATCCTTTGGTATTCTACCATCATCCATCCTCCTAAGATGTCCTATCCATCTAAGTCTACGAAGACTGAGCATGGAATAAACTGTCACACAACCTGATCTTTCCAATACTTCAGTATTTGTGATTTTGTCTTGCCACTTAATACCAAGAATTCTTCGCAGACACCGCATATGAAAGCTGTTTAAATTTTTCTCTTGGTGTGAGTAAGTTGTCCAGGTTTCACTGCCATAGAGAAGAGTACTAAGGACACAGGCTTGATAGACAAGGACTTTTGTTTTGGCAGTAAGCTTCCTGTTCTCCCAGACTCTTTTTCTTAACCTGTTCATTGTTGTTGCTGCCTTACCAATCCGGATGTTGATTTCCTGATCTAGGGATAATTTGCTATTTACCACTGATCCTAGATATGTAAAATGGTCTACCATCTCTAGTTCGGCGTCGTCAATAAAGATTGATGGTACCCCATGTGCACCTTGTGACATAATCTGTGTCTTCTTTTTGCTAATTGTTAAACCAAATTCAGAACAAGCATTGGAGAATGCAGATAGTAGACATTGCAATTCTTCCTCAGAGTGGGTCGTAACTGCAGCATCATCTGCAAAAAGCAACTCTCTGATCAGTACCCTCCTAATTTTGGTCTTAGCCTTCAATCTCTGAGCATTGTAGAGGCCGCCATCTGAGCGTGAGTGAATGTATATACCACCATCCTGATCACGAAAGGCATATTTCAGTAGAAGTGAAAAGTATATTCCAAAGAGGGTGGGAGCTAGTACACAACCTTGCTTAACTCCACTCTTGATTTCAAACTTCTTCAGAAGTTGCACCATCAAACTTGATTATACCCTTCATGCCTGTGTGGAACGATTCCACAATGGACAGAAGAGTTGGTGGGCAGCCAATCTTCTTTAGTGCCTTGAACAGACCCTCACGACTGACCAAATCAAATGCCTTTGTGAGGTCGATGAAGGCAATAAACAGTGGTTGATTCTGTTCACGGCATTTTTCTTGCATTTGTCGCAATGAGAATATCATATCAGTGGTAGACCGGTTCTGTCGAAAGCCACACTGTGATTCGGGGTAGACTTGATCTCCTAGGACTTGAAGTCTGCGCAGAACAATTCTGGCAAATACTTTTCCAACAATACACAGAAGTGAGATACCCCTATAGTTGTTGCAGTCGCTCCGATCGCCCTTGTTCTTGTACAGTGTTATGATGCTTGAATCTTTGAAATCCTGTGGGACTTGTCCTTCTCGCCAGCATAGCTCTATTAGCTGGTGGATCTGTATAGTGAGTGTGTCTTGCCCACTCCTGATAACCTCTATTGGAATCCCATCCTTACCTGGAACCTTGCCAGATGCAAGTTCATTTATAGCACACTTAACTTCTGTTATGGTGGGAAGTGTGTCCAGGTGGTCAAGAGTTGGTAGAGCCTCTATGGCGTTGAGGGCGTCATCCGCTAGTTTGGTCTCACTTGAGTAAAGCTCCAAATAGTGCTCTACCCATCTGTCCATCTGCTGTTTCTTATCAGTGATGATTTCTCCAGTCAAGGTTTTCAATGGTGCACTTCTTTTGATCACTGGACCACAGGCTTTCTTTATTCCTTCATACATGCTTCTTATGTTTCCCTTATCACTTGCGATTTGAATGGACTCACATAACTTGATCCAATAATCATTTGCACACTGCCTGGCAGCCTTTTGCACATCCTTCCTAGCTTGCCTTAGCTCACTCAGAGTGTTACGCGTTGGTCTTTCCTTGTTTCTTAAGAGAGCTTTCTTCTTCTTATCAATCAAGGGCTGCAGAGTCTCGCTGTTTGCCGCAAACCAGTCCTGCCTCTTATGATCCACAGTGCCGTAAACCCCTACGGCAGTTTTATAAAGAGTTTCCTTAATTTGACCCCACTTTTCATTTAATGTACAATTTTCTGGTGTATCAGTGAAAGTGTCTTCAAGTTGCTGTTGAAACTGAAAGCACTTTTCAGGATCGTGAGTGTTAATAATATTAATCCTGGGGCTATATTTGTGTTTAGCTGTGTAGATTCTCTTTGGTCTCAGTCTAACCCTTGCAACAACCAAAGAATGATCCGTATCACAGTCAGCACTGTGGTAACTTCGAGTCAATGATATATGGTTCAGATGTTGTCTCCGTGTGATGATGAAGTCCAGCTGGTGCCAATGGCCGGATCTTGGATGTTTCCATGTGACCTTATGCATCTCTTTTGTTTTAAAAAAGGAGTTTGTAATACATAGGTCATTACTGGTGCAATGCTCCAGCAGCCTTTGCCCATTTTCATTCATGCGACCGATGTTGTATTTTCCAAGGCACACTGGCCATGAACTCGAGTCCTTGCCCACACGAGCATTGAAATCACCGAGCATATAAATGTAGTCAGATTTTGGAACTGCCTTGATCACGGAGTCTAACTCCTCATAGAACGAATCCTTCACATCATCAGAGGAATCGAGTGTCGGTGCATATGCAGTAATAATGGTGGCAAACCCACAAGAGGTTGCCAAGCGCAGGGATAATAGTCTTTCATTTCCTCCTGCTGGAATTTCAATCATTCCCAGTAGCGAATTCTTCACTGCAAAGCCCACACCGTGTTGCCTTTTTTCTGCCTGCCCTCTACCCTTCCAAAAAAAGGTGTAATTTTTTTCCCTGAGAGACCCTTCCTCGGCGAGGCGAGTCTCCTGCAGGCCAGCAATATCAATGTTTAAGACGATTGAGTTCGGCATCAATCACAGCCGTTTTTCTCACATCGTCAATATTGGTCAAGTCAGTGGAAAATCCTGGACACATGGTTCTCACGTTCCAGGTTGCAAGCCGTAGCTTGAGGTTTCTATTTTTATTTTTGTTTGTACCTGGTGCATTGGTTTTACAGCCTGCGATTCAGATTTTGTCCTAGCCCCAAGCACCCATTGAAGCAGGCAGGCTGTGGCGGATCAGCACCCAATTGGCCGGGGGCTGCCCAGCTTGAGGCGGGCGGTAGCTGATCAGTGACACCTGTAGGTGTCTCCCACCGTCAGAGGCAACGCGTGGCGCCCCATGTCTACGCCAACTGACAAGGACTTATAACCCGTAACAGTTGCCTCTCGCTTTGATTCCGAGACCAGTTAAGATCAGGGATGGAGTTATTGCCTCTCCATAGCACAAAGCCTGGGCTAAAATATAGAGATCATGTGTTGCCCATGCAGCATGATCCCTCTCTCGGCCTGCCTAGTTCACTCCAGAGGAAAGGTAACACCCCTACATCTGGAACAAGACAAGCTGCAGAAGCTGCCGGATCAGCAAAGCAATGCTCTAACTGTCCGCCTGTCGGAGCTTCGATCCTAGACCAGTCGCCAACCAGGCTTAGGGCCTGGTCTGCCCTGCCATGACATTTTGTCTTTAGCTTGCATTTCCTCACACCAGGGTAAGGCTTGTACCCTCCCAATTCCGCTCTTCCGCCCGAAGCCGTTGGCACAATGTGGGGTGTCGGGTTTGGTAAGCGCCGCCCAACGTTCAGCGCTAACAGAAACCAGGTAGTACCGTCTACTGTTATACGGTAGCTCAGTCATATCTGACTAAGACCTGACACTATATGCAATGTCATTATTTTATTAATATAACACAGACACAATGTCATTGTTTTATTAATATAACACAGACACACACCAGCAATGTAATTGTAGTATAAATATAACAGAGACACATACTTGCAATGTAATTAAAATACCAGTTTAGATTAAACTGAATCAGTTGAAGGACAACATATCGCCAAATGTGACATCCTCTTTAGACAGGAGGACCATATATATATAGCTATACCAGTGTCATCATTGCCGGTCTCTCTGGCCGAGGGGTTACAACATTTTCTCCGTAATCCCGTTTATCACGCAGAGTCTCGTAGCGGGAGAGAACTGGGAGCGGTTCGACCCCCCCCCCCACCCCCTGGTGACTTGCGGGATACTGAGCCGGCCGCTCAGAAAGCAATGGCAAACTACTGAGCGTAATCTTGCCAAGAAATCAACATACAGCTGAAAGATGCTGCATTTGACAGCGATGTCCTGTAAAGGATATGCAAAAAAAAAAAAAATGTCATCATTAATCTATTTTGTTTCATGATAACTTCAACAATTTCAATGCTCAGTGAAAGGAAATTTACATTAAGGTACTTGAACATTTGATGGTGTACCATGTTTGGTCCAGACCCACTTCTTGTTTTGCACTGAATCAGATAAGAAATATAAATAAACAGAAAATGTGTAGAACAAGTTAAACGTGTCTCGTATCCCTGCCACTTAATACATGAATAACAGCAAGAATAACATTTGAAACTGAAATCAATAACATAGTTTGAATGGGGTTGTTCGGTTGAGAAAAGTATGAGAATTGAGTTGAGTTGAGCTACGAAACGACATAACTACACACAGTACATTCCCAGTTTGTTCAATAGCCAGCGAAGAGTCATACTGCTAATGGTTGCAACTGCCATTTGATTGCAAGTTCTCATGGTTTTCCGTCTCAGTTTTGAGATTGTACCAGACCCCCTGCCGATCCCACGCCATATCATTGTCTCCATATATGGGTGCTCAGTCTGTTCTACCGCTTTCTCCACCTGGTCCCCAGGTACCAGACCACCTCTCCATTGTTCATAGGTAACCTGCCACCGAGGTGGAGAAATTTACCTATCTTGGCAGCACTGTGTCACAAGCTGCCACAATTGATGATGAAGTGAATGCAAGAATCTCCAAGGCCAGCGCGGCCTTTGGCAGACTGTACAAGAATGTATGGGACAGAAATAGAATAAACCTGCAAACAAAAGCTGAAAGTCTATAAAGCAGTTGTATTATCCACACTGCAATATGCTTGTGAATCATGGATTGTTTATCAGCGACATGCTAGGAAATTAAACTACTTCCACACAGTTTGCCTTAGGAAGCTGCTGAAGATTAAATGCCAAGACAAGATCCCAGACACTGAAGTTCTAGAAAGAGCGTCCATGCCCAGTATCCACACTCTACTAATGAAAAATGAGATTCGCTGGGCTGGTCACTTAACTCGTATGCTAGATCACAGGCTCCTTAAACAAATTTTTAACGGCGAGCTGTGTTGTGGTAAACGCTCCCAAGGCGGCCAGAAGAACCGCTTTAAAGACACTCTGAAAATCTCACCTAAAGCTTTTGAAATTCATCTTGACACCAGGGAGACTGCTGCTAAAGACCATAATTCGTGGCGGGTATCATTACATAAGGGTGCAGTCACTTGTGAAGCAACCAGGATTGCAAGAGCTGTGATAAAAGGCTGGACAGAAAAACCACCCCAGGAGATCCTCCTCCTGGAACGTCAAGCATTCTTTGCCCACATTGTCAAAGAATATTTCGAACCAAAATAGGCCTTATCAGCCATCTTAGAACTCACGGCTCCATACTTTCAACCCCACTGGATGAAATGAATGGTAATCATCATTCTTGATGGACAAACAACAATGCAACACCACCGAGAGGTGCATTCCCTGCCAGCATATCAGCCTATTAATTACCCCGCACTGCCACATGACCAAGGCAGACAATCCATACAATTCTTACAATGTGTGACCTCTTAAGCAAGGCACGCCATTCTACACGAAACATTACTTTCTCCACCTTACTAAGCATACTCCTTGAGTCGGCGATGAAGACAATATGTGTTTCAGCGGTCTCCTCCAACCATCGGAATACTGCTTCCATCTCCATTCCCATGCTGGAGGTTGTACTCTCATATGCCAGACCTCCCTTTCAAGCATCTTCCATTAGCCTTTGCACTGAAATCCCAGCCACAACATCTTTTTCTCACCTCTGACCCATCGATGTGGATCACTATATCACCTTGATGTTTGTTACCATGGATCAGTTGTTGCTCTCAATATCTGTGCGGCCTGCTGTCCATTCTTTGTACTCACAACTCACCGTGACATATTTCTCACACAACATGAGAAATATTCTAACAAACACTTCTCTTACGAATTAACACCGAGAGTAATGAAGTAACCAAAATTATTATATGGTGTACAGGTATCGACTATGAAAAGCAGCTAGTATAGGACATAAATGCTGTTGATGTGTTGATGTCAAGTAAAACATGATGAACTGATTAAAATGTTGGAGGATATCAACATTGATGGGACAGATCTCAGAATAATAAAGAATATTTACTAGAATCAGGTAGCAGCAATTGAATAGGGAAATAAAGAGTGCAATTATGAAGAAATACAGTTAGAAGTACAACAAGGATGTATTTTGTCAAAGGATCACTTCTCTCCCTATGACGATATGTTGATATGCATGTTATATTATATTATGCTATGTTATGTAGGTTCAAAATTGGCTACGGACGATATGGGAAACATGCTGATTTGCTGTATTTCCGATGGCATGAGCGTCGTTCGTTCAGAAAGCCATGGCAAACTACTGAATGTAAAAATTGACTAGTAAATCACAAATAGGCAAACCATGCTGGTATTGATAGTGACTTCATGTAAAGAATATGTAACTAACAATGTTATTTTGAATAACCAAGACAAAACCATATATAGTACGATTTATTTCCTGGCACATTTTGCTGCATCTCGCCAGGTACTTACTGCAGATGTCACACAACGTATAGTAAAATAATTAGATTCATTGTTCAAGCTGAAATATACACATGTTCACACAGTAATATCAGTTGTTTACCATGGTAATTTTAAATTGACTATCATGTCTTTTTGTTTGCACAAAATTGGCTTGTGCAGATGGATCATTATCGCTTCTGCAAACTTTAGCAAACGACTATTTTGTGTTGAAACAAACGCGCGAAAAGCGCTGTCTCTATCAATCTAATGACCGGTTTCCAAGACATGACGTGCAATGGACGACGCCGGAAGTTTATAATTGTGGTGTGTCACACTTCCCATGATCCCATCGCTTGTGTGTAGTTTCTTGTAAACCCAGTTTGGTATGTGTTCAACAATTCCGGTGTGTAACTGCCTCTCTGTTCTGCCAATGTAGGTAGACTCGCACCTGCATGTGAATTGGTAAATGCAATTAGATGTGGCGTACAGATGGGTAGATTCTTTTATTGCTGGGGGTGGGAATAGGTGTGGTTCTGTACCTAACAACTGGAGTTGCAGCACATAATGTTCGGCCAACTGCTGTAAAGAGCCGGTCCTGTAGACGTTGCATTACGTCATCGCCTCGAAAGGTTAGCTGTATAAATACCTTGAGCTTAGGGAAGGAAGTTACGTCTGATTTTGGTTTCGTCTGTTGGCAGTGACGCTTTATAAGTCCTGTGGAGTACCTATTCAGGTTTAAGACATTCTTCAGAGTTTCAATTTCCTCCGTCAGTGTGTCCTGGGTGCATATCTTCCTAGCATGGTCAGACAGGGTCCTTACTAAGCCCCGTGTGTACTGGAAAATGTTATATTTTTTTGAACGATATCATTGCACATTGAGCATTCTCATTGGGAGCTCAATTCTCCAATGCAGCAGCCATCCCAAATTATTTCTGCTCACTGTTCTCCCGATTAGTTATTTATGATATTACATTAGTATTTTTAATGAATATGCAGTGTTTGCAAATATTGCGGGTCCAAGTTTTGCATTTACCTATTATGTTGCATGAACTTTACAGACGGTTAATACAAAATGTGGACCGGCAGTATTTTCAAACACTGCACAGTTAAAATACGCTCTATATAACCAACTTCTCAGAGGAACAGTGTGTAGAAATACTGTGTTGACATACATAGAAAAATTAGACTACGAAAGAAAGACAGCAAGACACATTAACTGATTCAGTGCCACACAAAATGTAGGCTTGGCCAAACATGGTGCACAATCAACTGAGCAAGTTAATTTCCGTTCACTGAGCATTGAAATTGCGGAAGATAGCACGAAACAAAACAAATAACACGATGACTCTAGTATGGCGATGTATTGTCCTTCTGTCCAAATGGAAGGTTACATTAGTAGATATTTTATCCTTCTGCACTGTATCAGGTAAAATCTGTCAGACAAACTAGTAATAAAGAGAGATTTTGCTAAACAAATTTCAAATTTCGACATACCCTGAGCAGAATTTCTCCTCAGAGCAGTATTTTGAAATTCCTTTCTTTTTTCCCATAATAGTCTTTCGAAACTCCTTTTTTTCCCCCCAAGCAATCTTTCGAAATTCCTTTGTTTTCCACAAGAACAGTTCTTCAAAATTCCTATCTTTTCTCCCCAGAACAGTCTTTAGAAATTCCTCTCTTTTCCCCAAGAACAGTTTTTCGAAATTTCTCTCTTTTCCCCCAGAATAGTCTTTCGAAATTCCTCTCGGTTCTAGGTAAGAACAGTCTTTCGAAATTCTTTTTCCTCCAGAACAGTCTTTCGAAATTCTTTTCCCTCCAGAACAGTCTTTCGAAATTCCATTCTTCTCCCCCAGAATGGCCTTTCGAAGTTCATTTCTCTCTCCCCCCCCCCCTCCCCCCCCCCCCCCCCAGAACTGTCATTGTCCAAAAACTGTCATTTACTGCCAATATATTAACATGGCCGTCTCCATGGCGAAGGGCTTAACGACTTTCTCCGTAATCCCGTATGTCCTCCTCAGGAACACAGCTGCGCGAGATTCGGCCGCGGATCGCTTCGCGTTGGTAACTTACGGGGTATGTGAGCCGGTCGTTCAGAAAGCAATGGCAAACTACTGAGCGTAATCTTGCCAAGAACATCAACAGCAGCTGAGGAATACTGGTGTTGACTGCAACGTCCTGTAAGGGATTTAAAAAAAAAAAATTCGCATATCCTTTTACAGGACATCGTTGTCAACAGCAGCATCTTTCAGCTGTCTGTTGATTTCTTGGCAAGATTACGCTCAGTAGTTTGCCATTGATTTCTGAGCGGCCGGCTCAGTTATCCCGCAAGTCACCAGCGGGGGACGAACCGCTCACAGTTCTCGACCGCTACGAGACTCTGCGTGATAAACGGGATTACGGAGAAAGTGGTGTAACCCCTAGGCCAGAGAGATCGGCTGTAAGGTATATGCAACTTAAAAAAGAAACAAAAATAATACCTTGCGGTGTATGGCAGGCGGGTCTTGAGCCTGATGAATTAGGGCCGCCTGGCTAGCGCAGTCGCAGCGAACTGTGCAGGTTAGAGTTTTAGTTTTGCCCCCGATAGAAAAAAACTCCACACCTTACCGAGGATTCGAACCCGGGTCTGTCACAGACAGACAGACAGACAGACAGACAAACAGACAGACAGACAGACAGACAGACAGACAGACAGACAGACAGAGTTAGGTACAAGATAAGACTAAAACGCTCAACAAATAAACATGCATAGGGAGACGCTGAAATGCGCAAACAAATGCACAAACAGTAAAAATACTTCTGATTCATGATGAGAAATAACACGTAACCAATGACACGATGTTAAAACATTGATGCGAAAGGAGAGACGCAGATATAGGGAAGAGATTCAGGTGAAGCAACACAAATCCATCAAATGACTAATCTCTGTTTCTACCAACACATCTGTTACCATGATTACTATAATGAAAGCCAATCCGCAGAGACTCGTCTGCAGAAAAGAGGGAGGGATAATGAAAATGCTGGTCAGGAAATAATGAGACCGTGAAAAGACATTTAGATAGCCAGGGAGACAGAAATTGTGAAGCAGCGAGAGAGAAAGAGAGAGAGAGAGAGAGAGAGAGAGAGAGAGAGAGAGAGAGAGAGAGAGAGAGAGAGAGAGAGAGAGAGAGAGAGAGAGAGAGAGAGAGAGAGAGAGAGAGAGAGAGAGAGAGAGAGAGAGAGAGAGGCCGCCGCAAGAAGGTGTATGAAATTATCGAGGAGCAAGGCAGATGTTTATTGATTACTGTTTGCGGTGTGTGTTGGACCAGTACCTCGCTGAGAAAACAAGAATCGATTTTTTTACCCAGTCGAGTCTGTGTGATAGAGTTTAACGGAATTTGTGTCGCATTCCTGCAGAGATGGTCTGACATCGGCGTATCACTCCCTGAGAGACTACTGTACATGGGCGTATCTTGCCCAGATGAGAGGGCCTGGCAGGGGCGTAGTCATCCTGATTTAGTTTGAGCGTATGGTTATTTTGGTTTATCAGTTCATATAGAATATAATAGCACGGGATTGCACTGCTAATACAGAAAGTGGAGTATATTGCTGTACGTTACAATGGAACGATCGTACATCAGTCGCATCGTCTACTTCTTTCTCGTTCGCTCTCAGAACCATAGGTCATACTACCACTGGCACCTTGCTGTCTTGACAGACGATATTTTGTAATATTAAGCTTAAAAAAAAGGCTAATAACCTCTTCATAGCACAAAACCTGGGTAGAATTGTAGAGACCATGTGTTGCCCATGCGGCATGATCCCCGTCTCGTCCTGCCTAGTTTATTCTAGAGGAAGGTAACACCAATACATTTCGAATAAGATATGCCGCAGAAGCAGCAAAGCAATGCTCTAACTGTCCTTCTGTAGGAGCTTCGATCATAGACCAGTTCCCGACCAAGGCTTAGGGCCTTGTCTGCCCTGCCATGACACTTAGTTTTAGGTTGCATTTCTTCGCAGAATGGTACGGCTTGTACCTACCCAATTGCGTTCCTCCACCTGAAGCCGTTGACACAATGTGGGGTGACGGGTTTGGTGAGCGCCGCCCAATATTCGGCGCTAACAGAAAGCAGGTAGTACCGTCTACTGTCATGAGGTAGCTCAGTCAAATCTAAAATATGACTAGCAATCCACTAACTACACGTCAGTATCTTTACTAAAAGTAGTCGCAAGTTTGAGACTATTGAAGATTTTGAAAACGTATTTTAGTTAAATAAAATTAGCTGGCGCCATTATTTGTTTACGTGTATTACTTGTAAGTAGGGCAGTACTGCTGAAGCTGATTGGTCGTCAAGTGCACGGTGTTTTAACTGTGTCCTCGCCCAACACAGTGTGCACAATACCCTTTCTCAAAATATTTTTTTCGCATATCCTATTTACAGGACATCTCTATCAACACCAGCATTTTACCGCTGTTGTTGATGTCTTGGCAAGATTACACTCAGTAGTTTGCCTTTGCTTTCTGAGTGACCGGCTCACATACCCCCGTAAGAAACCAACGCGACGCGATCCACTACCGAATCTCGCGCAGCTGTGTTCCACTACGGTGATATACTGTATTACGGGGAAAGACGTTAACGCCTTCGCCATGGAGGTAGGCTCTCAGAATAGACAAAAGACATATTTTTTGTTAGCACTCACTCGCTTTGAACTCAAGCGTACTCCACCACGTGCTTTTAGTGCACTGGCGTGTGGATGATCTTTTCCTATTACCACTGTCCCTCGCGATTATGCGAACCTACTCCGACTTCAGAGGTACTTGTAATTTACGTCCCCAATTTTAGTCCGACTAGCAGGTGTAGAGGTTGAACCGCGGCAATAGCAACCGGGTGTTTAAGAACGAGCGTTCGTATCCATTCGGCCATGCCGACCTCCCTAAATAAATATGACATGTATTTTATGTATTTTTTTTTCTTAAGGCAATTTTTACAATCCTTGAGGTTGACTGGAAATAGGATGCCAGTCGCATGTGGTTATGGAATAATGGGCATTCAATGGGGTTTGTGGTGAGCATCACGACGAGCAATAACGTCTAATGTCGAACAATTTTGAGGACTGATCGGTGATCGTAAACGATGGAGTAACATCACCACCCACGCTAATCGGCATGGCTCATAATGATGCTGAACTCTTTCATGGGAATGCCTAGAGTGTAATGATGTCTTTGACATGTCATGACATATATAATATAATATAATATAATATAACATAACATAACATAACATAACATGACATGACATGACATAATATAATATAATATAATATAATATAATATAATATAATATAATATAATATAATATATAATATAATATAATATAATATAATATAATCCTATGGCACAAAAGGTCATTCAGCTTCGAGTGGAATGTTCTCGAGGTCCCCTGGAAAATGCTGGAGCTAAGGAGTCCGTGCTGTGTATGAGGCTTTGGGCAGGTTACTTTGCGGAAAGAGACCAAGCCATGTTTGATAAATCCCGGTGCAATGAGATTGACCCTTTCGTCTTTACACCCTCTTTTAAACATTTCACAATATAACCTATCATAACCTAACATAACATAACATAACATAACATAACAACATAATTTCTAGAACTGAAAGAGTTAATCGTCATCATAAGACTTGCCGATAAGCCTTGGCGGCTTTGTTCCACTAAAACTTCAAAACCGCACACCCCTGATAATTGGCTACCTCTATCGAAATCCCAGTGCTGGACACGTCTGGTACGAAAACTTCACTACCATGATGGATGTGGTTTTCGCTTCCGGTAAAGAAATTATACTACTCGGAGACTTTAACATTGACACCAACAAATCCAACATAATATGGGGAAATATAATTGCATCATACAATTTCCAACAAATAGTACAACAAGCTACTAGAGTAACAAAGTCATCTTCAACAATCATAAATCACATTTATGTAACTTGCTCAGACAACATCATAGAATGCACCGTACCCAATTGTGCAATGAGCGATCACTACCCAATATGCTGCACGTGGTCTAAAAAAGGAATTAAAACTCCTAAACATAAACACATAAGTGTAAAATATAGAAGTTACAAAAATTTCAACCAAAACGCATTTTACAGGACTTGCTCAGTTCACCTCTAGACAATGTATATCAGCTTCCTGACCCGGATGATGCTTTGGAATTCTGGATGAAAACCTTTATTGATGTTTTTGATAGACATGTGCCAATCAAGGAAGTTCGAGTAAAACACCACGTCAAGTCACCTTGGATCACACAGGAAATACTTGAAATTATGAGAGACAGAGATAAAGCACATAAAAAGCGGGATCTCAACGTATACCGTACTCTTAGAAACAAAGTTCAATATACCATACGACGGGAAAAAGAAAAATTACTTTAAGAACTTAGTAATAGATAAAACAAATAGTAAGGATATATGGAAGGCAATTAACACTTTGACAAACAAGTATAACCTCCCGAAATTCCTTACCATCAAATCATATTACATGCGACCAATTCAGTAAGTTCTTTCAAACTGACATAGACCAGTTGAAGGCTTCAATACCTAATTCTCCTTGCAACTTATCTTTGCTGTCATCGTTTTGCGAGAGTAGATGCTCCCGCGATATTCTTTCCGACATACCGCTAATGACAATCACTGAAGTATTCACTTACCTCAGTAACCTAAAAAACACAACCTCATCTGGCTTAGATGGAATCAGCAACCGGATTCTCCGTTGTGCTGCGCCAGTGATCAGTATATCACTAACCTATGTATATAATCAGTGTCTCACCAAAGGCCACTTTCCATCAGCTCTCAAAATCGCTAAAGTGTACCCTCTTCTTAAATCTGGTTCATTGGACAATGGTCTCCCGAACAATTACAGACCCATTTCTTTACTATCATCACTATCTAAGCCACTAGAAAAACACATCCATAAAGTAACATTACAGTATTTAGTTCGCAACAAGCTTATTGTTGACAGCCAATCAGGATTTCGACCAAAGTATTCTTGCCATACATGATAGAAAATTGGCACGAGAGTATAAACAACAACAGTCTATGTGGAACTGTGTTTATTGATTTCAAGAAAGCATTTGATATGATAGACTATGTTATTTTAATTAAGAAACTTGAGACAATGAAAATTGGTCCTAATGTAGTCACTCTAATATCATCTTTTCTATCGGACAGAAAGCAAGTAGTATCACATAATAAATCGCTGTCTCAAACCACTACATTCAATATTGGAGTACCACAAGGCTCTATTCTTGGCCCTCTATTATTTGCCATATATATTAACGATCTACCTTTGCATCTTTCATCGTCCTGCGATCTATTTGCAGACGACTGTACAGTGTACACAAACGCTGAAAACTGTATTTTACTGGAGTCGTCTTTACAACAAGAATTAAATAATGTAGTTAGGTGGAGCTATTCAAACCGTATGCAAATTAATATCACTAAAACAAAATCAATGTTATTAACAACCAGACAAAGACTTCAAACTCTAAGCTCACACACATCACTTCAACTTCACATCGATAACATGCCAGTAGAAAGTGTAATTGAGCACAAAACATTAGGCCTAATCATTGATAGAAACCTAACCTTTAATTCCCACGTTCAAGCGCTCATTAAACAAACAGCGAAAAAAGTCTACCAACTCGCCAAAATTAAAAACTTCCTACTGCTCTACAATCTGGGACGGTTGTTCTAATTCAAACACCAAGCGACTTTACTCACTCCAGAAACGGGCCATGAGTCTAATTTATAGCAAACAGTTATCTGACAATCCCAGCCTGTATAAACGCCTTCAGTTACTACCACTCCGCAAACGCCTGGTTTTCAATAAAGCTAAACTAATTCACAAAATCCCCAAATTACCTTTGGCCATTGTTTAAATATAATGCTAGACACAGTAAACGTTTAAATATATTACACATTCCGAAGCCTAGGATTGACTTATACAAAACAAGCTTAACGTAATCTGCAGCTCAGCTGTGGAACAATCTTCCACAAGTAATAACAGACATCACCAATCCTTATTCATATAATCGCAAATTACTCGAACACTATCTCAGTACGGATTACCTTCCCCCATAATAATAGTGATAATAATAATAATAACAAAACCCTAGTATAACAGCCAGTCCCCTTTTGGTAGGCCAGTATATTCCACATGGCTAATAAGTGTCTGACCATTATCTAATGTTACTGTGTCGTGTAGTTTTGATGTTCGCATTTTGCCAATGCTTTTATAATGCATAAGTTTTATATTGTTGCTGTTCTCTGTTAGCCTTGAATGATGTGTGAATGAAATAATGTATGGAAGAGAGTGATAGAAGGGCAGAATGTTAGACGGGCCTGCGTGCCCAATTCTTAACCCTTTGAAAATAAAGTTTGTTTGTTTGTTTGTTTGTTTGTTTGTTTCGCCATCTAGCATGATCCTCAGTGCCGTGTACAGCTCCGTATTCTTGTCTCGACAACGACACGTGGCCAAGCCGTCCAGCTATTTACTTCTCTGCCTTCAACTTGTTCTTTTCCCCTCAATATTGCCAGTTGTCACCAAGTTCTCCAATTCATTTCTTCTCATCGCGCGCCCAAATAATCTTGACTATCTACGTCTAATTTCTCCAATCAGTTTACCGGTTTAATTTGTTTCTTATAGAACTTTCTCATTGGTTTTACTGTCTGCCGATGATATTCTATAAATTTCCCCCAGAGAGCACATTTCCACTACTGCTATTAGATGTTTTTCAGCTTGTCTGCTCATTGTCCACATTTCACATCCATACACAAGTACAGGTTCTATGTAGCACTTCAACACTGTCTTTCTCGTTTCAGTTGACATTGGAAGAGTTACGATGGTATTTGTTTGATTAATGTCATTTCCCAGCTCACGGTTGTGCTGCCAGCAAGGTATATGCACTCCCGAAATCCAAGAGGAAAAACTGAATCAAAGGAGGTCAGAATTTGTGAATGAATAAGAGAACTCACGCGTAAACTCCTGGTGTGCTGATGCCGAGGTAGTGGGTTAAATCCCTACACCGGACAGTTGGACTCAAATGATGACTTATCGTCCTCGACTTGGGGACTTAAATTACAAGTGCCTCAGAAGTCGGAATGTAGTTGTCTGATGGCGAGGGACACTGGTAATAGGGAAAGCTAACCCACAAGCAATATTTAGTCCAGTGCATTAGAAGTAGTAGCACGTGCATGCACTACTTTTGAGTTCAAAGCGAGCGGGATAAAACGGCATCATATTTCAACCTCTTACATGTGAGCGATTCTGGTCAGGCGTGTGAAGCTGCGCATAACGTAAGCGGAAGTCATGTGGAAACATACACGAGAGATAAATAGTTCTTCTGATAGTCCTTGGCATGTGGCTTTGGTAATCATGTCTGTTCATAACCTTCTGATTCGTGTCATTTGTGATACTTATATTCCTCCATGCCGTGCTGACAAACTGTCCAACATCGTCTCTCTTAGTCTCCCAATTCTTCTCTTCCCCTCCAACTTTCCCACTCTCTTGACATCCCCAAAGAATGTGGACTGTCTATTTTTGGCGCGAGTAACCAGTTCTGTTTGTGAGTTTACGACTTTCAAGATATTTTCATTACTCTTTCTATCCGTCTACATGTTCTCTTCTCTCTTATACAGGGAAGTAGTTACGGGCCAACTTCGCGCCTCGAAGGTTGTGGGTTCGATTCCGGCCTACGTTGTTTGCTTTACGATTGCAGTTTTCACGGAGATTCCTGGAGGACGTCGATGGAGCTACAGATTTTGTGCTCTATGTAACGCTTTCGGCTGTAGGGAAAGAGTCCGAGCCATAAGGGATTAAACTCAGTGCAGTGAAATCTGTTTTCTTGCCTTTAAACTCTTATAATTAATAAATACACCATTGAAAAGCAAATCTAAACTAAAATAAGCGTCGACAGATTTCGTCAAGACATAAACTAAACTGACCAACCACTGTGTACAGCCTTCGGAAATAAAAACACTCTAACACTGAATTATAGGCAGTCCAGCTAAGCTTGGGTGGTCCCATCAGAGCGGTTCTTGCCCTGGACAGTAGGACTGATATTGTGGTGTTCTGGAAATATTATATGGCCCAGATTGAGAATCCCTGATGAAGTGGAACATAATGGAAAGGCCAGCAGTAATAAATGAATGTAAGAGGCTGTCTCGGGCAGGTGACAGCTCGGAGACCGGCGCTCAATATCTGCCCGGACAGAAGCAAATCCATAAATCCATTCATGGGGCACTATATTATTTTCTCTAGCAGCGGTTCTGAAACTATATCTGCTTAATTGTACTTATTAAAAATTATGTTATGCTTATGATATGAACTGTTTTTACATTAGTGTAGTACTGGCACCTTACCGTCTTGATAGACGATAGTTTGTTACATTGCGCTTAAACAAAGGGGCATAACTACAACCCACGGCGGTAGCGAATGTGAGTGGACAGACCAATTTTCACCCACAAATATTCGTCCACAATGGATGCCTGTGAACACATGATCATTTCCACCATTACGCACCATCTGACGTCTCACGTACCCAGTGTCTGACCTGTTTGCAATCATTTTCTCCTTTGTCTTTATTTCATTGCTGATCTTTGCCTCCCATGCAACGCGATCAGCAATATTAATAAATGTTTGTATTAGTCATGCCCCGCTTTTACACATCTTTGTACCGAAGTAGAGGCCGACCCCGAAATCTTGTCCCTATCTACTCCCTATAGTACCTTGCTGTGTAAGACATGGGGGTCCTGAACCTGAGGATTTAAATTCACCTGGCCCACAGTCGCCGCGTATTGTACAGATTAGGGTTTTCTTCTTACCCCCTGCAAAAGACAAAAATCCACACCTTACCGAGGATCGAAACTGAGTCTCCTAAAGGAGAACTCGGCGTTCTATCCCTCGGCCAGCCGCTCCTCCGTAATTCACCAAAAAAGATGTCCATTGTTATTTTACCATTGTCAGTCCTCCTAATGTGTCCTATCCATCTAACCAGTGTAACGGTTATGATGTTACGCATACATTAGCATTGTTTAACGATAGATCAGTGTCAGCTCTCAACGTCTGCTTCGGTAGAGAGGCTGACTACCAATTCTTCCATGTACTGGTCAGTACAAGTATGGCTTAGATACAAAATACCCGGGAGTCACAGCGGCACAATGTACCCGTCAATGACTGCTGGTCCGGTGGCCATGGGTTCGAATCCACATCGAGGTGGATTTTTAAACATTGACCTAGGCCCGCTCTGTGGTGAAGGGGTTACGAACGTAAATCGCAATCCCGCATACCGCGTTCGAAACACAGCTGCGGGAGACTTGGAAGCAGAACCTTTTGCGTTGGTTTTCATACAATGGTGTGAGGGCCGGCCGTTAAGAAAGCAATGGCAAACTACTGCACGTTAACGTCCTACAAAAATAACAAGAGCCAAAAAGGCCAGAAGTTGACTGCGACGTCATGTAAAGCATATGCAAGTAGCTTTAAGATCATCAGGCCAGGCCAGCCTAAATTGTGTACCAGCACATTTCCTAGCAAGAAAAGGCAGCCGGCGTGATATAGGTTGACCTGTTAGTTGCATATCCTTTACAGAACGACGCAGTCAACTCCTGTCACATTTAGTATACTTGACTGGGAAACGTCCCGTCACATCTACCATATTTGATTGTTAAACGTTTCGTCACATCTACTATTTGTGACTGTAAAGCTTACCGTCACATCCACCACATTATACTAAGAAGCATCCAGTCACATACACGATAATTGACTGCGAAGCATCCAGTTATATACATCATATTGACTGAGAACCGTCCAGTCTCACCCACCATATTTGACTGAGAAGCATCCAGTCTCATACACCACATTTGCCTATCTATAAAACATTCCACTATATCCACCACATTAAGCAACAGTGCTCAGAGCTGCATAGTTTCAGAACCACTGTTCTACTACCAGCTGTCAGTCAATAGTTCCCACCGCCAGTCAACATCTCCATTGTCTCCAGACGAACCACAAGATCATTAGTTCTCTCTCCCTCATCTCCATACAAACCTATTCCCCCAGGACCCATCTGGTTTCACGGCTTACAGTCGATCAGATCACGCTGAAACTCTAGTGAGTTGACTCAGTAGTAGTGACTTTGTCCTGCAGAGAGCTTGTCGGTACTTTTGCATTGGTGATGTTTCACCGCCGCCATGTATTTAACTCCCCCTTTATACGGGAATTAAAAAAACAAATATCTAGGCTCCCAAATCGACCCACACTTGCTTTGATCAGATTAGGTATATGGTACCAGCAGTATATTGTTTACAAACGAAACAGCATTCCATGGCAGATGTGGTTAATGTCTTGCCGTCAGGCTTTATTTCCCGGTATGATGTCCTGCTATCAATTTTTAGGCTGCTTCGACCTGGAATCCTAAGTCAATTTATAAAAACATGCCACCAACACTATGCCAAACCTGGACAATGACGGAAACAGAGAAAATAAAAAAATTGCAACAATGGAAATGAGATTCTTGAGAAGAATAATCAATGCATCAAGAAGGGAGAAAACAGAAATTATGAAATCAGAACTAAAGTGGGGGATTATAGCAACGTTAGATTTCATTAGAAAACAGCAAGTTAAATAGTTTGTCCACATAACTAGGCTACCAACATACAGTATGGACCAAATGGAACTAGAAGAAGAGGCTGACTAACCATGTAAACTGCGGACAGAGGGAATCACTTTAGTCCACGAGAATCTCGATATATATGAAGCCCATAAAAGATCACTCTCCTGCTGTTTATGCTTCACATCGACACCGCAAAGTAAAGGAGAGGAGATGATGAGATGAAATCCTCTAGATTAATGTGCATATGCTACATGTATGTGGCCAGCTATTAATTGAGGCGGGCCATGCATATGGCTAGCTATTAATTGAGACGGGCCATGCATATGGCTAGCTATTAATTGAGGCGGGCCATGCACGTGGCTAGCTATTAATTCAGGTGGGCCATGCATGTGGCTAGCTATTGATTCGTACCTGTCATAGTAGTGGTTATTTATTGATTCACGTAGGTAATATATGTGGCTAGCTATTTATTAAGATTTCCCATAGATGTCGCTAGCTATTGGTTCAGATCTCCTATAGATGTCGCTAGCTATTGGTTCAGATCTCCTATGGATGTCGCTAGCTATTGGTTCAGATCTCCTATAAATGTGGCTAGCAATATAATCAGATTTCCCATAGATATGACTAGATATTGATTCAAATTTGTCATAGATGTGGCTAGCTATTGATTCAAGTTTGCCATAGATGTGGCTACCAATTGATTCAGGTTTGCCATAGATGTGGCTAGCAATTGATTCAGGTTTCCCATAGATGTGGCTAGCAATTGATTCAGGTTTGCCATAGATGTGGCTAGCAATTGATTCAGGTTTCCCATAGATATGACTAACAATTGATTCAGATTTGCCATAGATGTGGCTAGATATTGATTCAGATTTGTCATAGATGTGGCTTGCTATTAATTCAGATTTGCCATAGATGTGGCTAGCAATTGATTAAGGTGCTTCATAGATGTGGCGAGCAATTGATTCAGGTTTGCCATAGATGTGGCTAGCAAGTGATTAAGGTTTTCCATAGATGTGGCGAGAAATTGATTCAGGTTTGCCATAGATGTGGCTAGCTATTGATTCAGATTTGTGATAGATATGGCTAGCTATTGTAACTTCTCGTCTCCAGTCAAACACATCATCTGTAACCAGCACATACTTACTTACTGAGATTAGGCCTCGATTGATCTTGTTTCCTCCACAGACGTTAGGTAACCCATTGTCCACTGACTCCAACTAATCGTCTAAAGCAGAAGCGATGAACGTCCGGCTCGCTGGCCGTATATGGCTCTCGAAATCACTTAGCCTAGACCCTCCTACCCCCCCCCCCCCCCCCCCCCCCCAACACACACCAAAGAAGAACACAAGCCTTCTATAACACCCTAATAAGTTGGTGAATGTGTGAACCTAACTGAGACATTTTATCAAGATTCAAGGACGTGAATGGTAAACAAATGGAAGTGAAAATTTTTCCGGGACCGTTCAATGTAGGACCAGATGATGTGCCTTATAATTTGCCACAAGAAATCATTCAGCCACACAACGATGGTGAGCTGAAAGCTGGGTACAACAACCTCCCACTGCTTGAGTTCTATAAACGTTACATAAGCAATGATAAAATCGTAATGACCGAATGAAGACGGGCACTCGTTCTTAAACATCTGGTGTGCTGAAACCAAGGTAGCGGGTTCAATCCCTACACCGGTCAGTTGGAATAAAATATTGAATTCTCGTCCTTGACTTGGGGTTGAAAATTACAAGTACCTCAGAAGTCGGAATGGTTTTACTTGATGGCGAGGGACACTTGTGATCGGGAAGTCTAATCCACACGCAAAAACCAACCCAGCGCATTAGAAGTAGTGTTACGTGTATGGGCTATGCTTGAGTTTAAAACAAGCAATAATGAATGTCCCACTTTAAGGATAAATGCAATGAAATATACATCTGTGTTGGGAACAATTTACTGCTGCATGCATTGGTTTTTATAACTTACCATCGCATTGAGTCGACTGTGCTCCACATTGATAGAAACAAATCTGGAAAACCTGTTACGAATAGTAACATCATCAACACAAGCTAACATCGCACACCTCACCAAAGAGAAGCAGCTCCAGCCATTACATTTTTTAGTTAGTTGCATATCATTTACAGGACGTGGCAGTCAACTCCATCATTTTTTATGGCTGATCGTGATTCCTGGACAAGTTTACATTCAGTAGTTTGCCATTGCTTTCTGAACGATTGGCACCCATGCCGTTCATAAAAACCAACGCAAGGCGGTCTGCTGCCAAATCACCCGCAGCTGTGATTTGAGCGCTGTATGCGGGATTACGAACTGCGTCCATAACCTCTTCACCACGGAGCCGTTCATTATATTAGGGGGTGAGATAATTAAATGTTTGACCAAATATAGCAGGCTGAAATTTAAGTTGATAATTTGGTATGGCCAATGACTGATATTATAACTATTCATATGGCCCTTTGTTTAAAAATAATTCCGCACATCTACACAAAAGGGTTCGTTTGGAGACAACAGGTTCATATTCCATTGCGCTTACAGATTTCGTGCCGGTATCCCTGGTCGAGGGGTTAGTAGCTTTCTCCGTAACCCCAAATACTCTCGTGGTTGACGTCAGCGCGCGAGAATTGGAAGCGGTTCGAGTCGCGCCAGTGACTTATGAGAGTATGGAGCAGGTCGCTCAGAAAGCAATGGCAAACTACTGAGCGTAATCTTGCCAAGAAATCAACAATCAGCTGAAAGATGTTGATGTTGACAGCGATGTCCTGTAAAGGATATGCAAAACATTTATTTATTATTACAGATTTGTGTTATCTATTTGTCTCCGCTGTCTTTTTGTTATATTCTCTCTTCGTTGTTTCTGTAAGTGCAAAGTTTCACAGTTTAACGATAATTCCATCTGAACTCATGAATAATAACACAATGAAGTACTTCTGTAAGCGAGACACGCGTTATAATCTATTAAAGATACAGTCTGTACTGCTCGAGCTGGTATCCCAAAGATCATCAACATTTATCTGTCATTTGAGAATCCTTTTGAAGATCGCATTACCGCCCTTAAGGTCTCGCAGGATCTGCGGCTCTTATTTATATAAAGATCTCGTGGCGCCCACCCCAGAGAACTAAATAAACAATAAAGTAAGAAATATCGCGTCATCTGGCCAGCACACTGGGCTGACGGAGACCAGATGAGAGACACATCATGTCTGGTCTAATGTGTTGTAATATATGTGGTTGCCTCTAGCGATGAATGTGTTCTGCTCAACATTAACTTCGATATGGGGTATGTTCATCAGGTATAATTGGATAGATTAGACAATTATTTCTTCTTCTTCTTCTTCTTCTTCTTCTCTTCTTCTTCTTCTTCTTCTTCTTCTTCTTCTTCTTCTTCTTCTTCTTCTTCTTCTTCTTCTTCTTCTTCTTCTTCTTCTTCTTCTTCTTCTTCTTCTTCTTCTTCTTCTTCTGCTGCTGCTGCTGCTGTTACTACTACTACTACTACTACTACTACTACTACTACTACTACTACTACTACTACTACTACTACTACTACTACTACTACTACTACTACTACTACTACTACTACTACTACTACTGCTAGAGAGTTTTATAAGGCGCCCGATAATATCATGTGACCTATATATATATATATATATATATATATATATATATATATATATATATATATATATATATATATATATATTTGTCTTCCCCTCGCTCCTTTACCAGCGATTTTGCCAGTCGTCACCAAGAACTGAATCTTATTTCTCCTCATAACGTGCCTAAAAATGTCCTGACTGTCTATATCGAATTTCTACAATCAATTTAGTTGTTTTTTAGGACTCACTCATTCCGTTTTCTGTCTGTCAGTGGTATTCATCTCGTCTCTTAAACGTTATTTTCACAAGGGCGAAATCGATGTCAGTAATTGCTAAAGTTGATTTCCCGTCACACTCTTTCATATAAGACAGCGGTTATCATTTCTCTCACTTGTGGTGTTTTAAAACCTGGCACAACTTTACTCAACAACCTCGCACAGACTTTGTACTGGCCTTCGATTTCTCTCGCCACCCTCAGGAAGTTAAGCTGATCAATGGCGGTCACAAGCCAGGGAAGATTACAAAGTAGTTCGTTTCATTGATGGATGTCTTTATAATCCCCAGCGCAGATCTTCTTTAGACTGTTTGGTGACTCAGTGTGCTAAAAGCATTGAGAATGAAAAGGTCGGTGGGAATGAAAGGAGATGTATTTCTGATTCCTCAGTGATGTTATTCATATAAATGTGTCACTGACTTAAGCCGTATAGTTATTGATGTTTATGGTTGAAAGACGAGACCTGAATGTTTATTGTTCATTCATTCCGTAGCATGTCCTTTGCAGAACCTAGCTCCCATAACAACCTTCTGGAGATCATCTGCCACATCGTACATTCATCTTCTCTTTGGCCTTCCTCCTCCTCTCTTCCCAGGCATATACCCCTCCATTTTTGTTCTCTCCGAACTTTCATGACGTTTCATGTGACCAAATTATTGCAATTGTCTTTGTTTTATGGTCTTCAGTAGCCTACTTTCTTTAATATTTAGATCTTGTCGTATGAATGCATTTGTTCTTTTCTGTATCCACGATATTCCTAGAACCCGTCTATAATATTTATATTCAAAGGCATTTATGCTCTGTTCAGCTTGTTTAGTATGTGTTTAGGTCTCATAGGTGTATGTTGCCTTGGGTAAGATCCATGCTCTTAAAAATGTAATTTTTAGGTCTATTTGACCCAAGCCACAATTTATTCATTTGTTTTAGTTTTAGAAGGGCAAGAGATATTCGTCTTTTAATTATTTTCATTCTCTGACCATTTTTGGTAATTAATTATCCAAGATATTCAAAATTTCCCACCATCTAAACTTTTTCCTCTTTAACATATATTTCTTTCTCAATATACATTTTATCTGAATGCATTATTTTTGTTTTTGCTATGTTAAAATATAGGTTGTGATTTTCACTATTCTTTTGGGTAATCGTAATTGTTCATTGTAACTCCGGTTATATCCAAAGACCTCAAATGTCCTCCTCTGTTTCTTCTCTTCTTCAGTTTACTTAATTAAAGTGTTTCGGAGAAATGTAAAGATTTTGTATGCGCTCTTCCTAATGTTTTTTGTAAGCTGGGCTTCATTTCTCTAAATTTGGTCTTGATACCACGACTCGATCTTTTACGAGGTTTTCCTCTTACACTGTATCGTTTATATTTCTTCACTGTGGCTCTTTGTGGCAAATGGTACCAGGGCATTCTTGTGAGGTGGAGACAAACCATTTAATCCGCTAATCTTTAATGAGCTGCATGACAGGTTTCAGACATAGTCTTTCTCTAATTTTCTCGTTCCTAATTCTGTCTCTCACAGTTATTCCTACGGCTCTTCTAAGACACCTTACCTGATCTCCTCAAACTTCCTCAGATTCTTGAATAGGATAACCTCGTATGGGCCAAAATTTTAGTCCATTTTGAATTTAATTGTTAGAGCAAGAAACCTGGAATAGAAAACATGGTGTAAACTTTTTCTGTGTGCTCAAACACTAATCTGCAAATGGCACGTCTTTTCAAAAATTACCTGGTTTTTCAGACACATTAAATGTTGCATGTCATTCGCAGGATGTTGTGATCAACCCCAACAGTAGGTGAATTTTCTAGTCAAGTTTACATTCACTAGTCTGCTGTTGCTTTCTGAACGGCAAATCAACGTTGAAGTTCAACTGACCGGTGTAGGGAACGATCCCCCTACTCTGCCATCAATGCACCGGAAGTTACAGGGCAAGTGCATTAAGCGCCGCGACCAAGCTGACTGCCAGTATATAACACATACAAACTGGCAAACGATTCCGTTTGTAGAAATAGATAAAACTGGAGGTCAGCATAGCTGAATGGATAAAAGCGCAGCTCTTAAACTTCCGGTGTGTTGATGCCGAGGTAGCGAGTTCAACCTCTACACTGGTTGGTTAGACTAAAAT